>OY998136.1:9685455-10229378 GCA_963921915.1 Hyposoter dolosus | reverse complement strand
TTTCTTTGTATCTATGCTTTCCATTTCTCACTGCACCTGGTCCCTTCACCAACTTCCTCATACTTCTAATTATTAAACCATTATAAAGCAGCCAACTACTAGTGGCTTAGGTGGCGTTTGGCTCCATCATACACACCAGTATACTTCTTGTAGTCGACAACGACGGCGTCAACGACGACACGAAGAGGAAATTCTTGTAAGAATTACTTTAAGTAAATCACTTTTATTTTATTTCAACGTAGATTATTACAAGATATTGTTGAAAAAATTCGTACCAGCTTATTTTGGATAGTGACTCGAAAATTCAAATAAGCGATTTTGGAATTATTTTGAGTACGCTCGATCGATCTCACGTACGAACAATATATACCGTTTATAAGGTTACGCTTTAAAGCCCATGTGTGAATTGTATTACGTTTTAGTTCCAGTAGAATTTTATGAAGAAAAAGTGTTATTTTATTTTCGGCAAAGAAAGACTCGAGGAAAAAGCCTTTGAAATTTGTGCCCGGCTGGATGTTGCACCAAGGTTGTATTTGCACCCGCATTTTATCCTCCTGTTTTGATTCTCTTTTATGTTCCTTTCTATTTCATGCTCTCTTCGGTCTCTATTTTCTCAGAGCTCAGTCGGAGCGCCCTGGAGAGTTCAGCGTTGGCTGTCGGCGGTGGAAAATAGGATAATCAACTTAGCTAGCTCTGCGAAGGCACCGGTATACTTAACACTTAACACCCAACGTCGTGGTGTATATATTTTTATTCGTTGCTTCTGGCGGCGAAACCGTACAACGAGTAAAACTACGTTTCCGGATGCTGAGGTCAGTTAAGCATTACGCATCTTCACTAATTCAGGTGGCAGCCAGTACGCTGTGTCTGGCGGATTGCGAAATTAAGTTAGTCCATGAATGATGCGGAAAAAGATTAGCTACGAAATTATTTTAGAGTTTTAATGGAGCGGAGCGAATACGTTTCCACTTTTTTGCGTTGGATTCTCAAGTATAAAGGGACTTTGATAAAAAGGAATCATCCTAAGCATGTGTTCGACGCCAATGATCTACGTGTAGATTGACGTGAGTTTTCATCAGAATTTCAATGCTCAAGAATGTTTCGTGATTCGACGATCCCGTATTCTCTATTATTATGTAAATATTTATAACGACCATTAATTTGAAAAAATGGATAGGTTTATAGCTCCTCCATGCTATAAAGTGAAAAATGTTGGGCTGCTTTGCTAACCATCTGCATTATTTAAGTAACCTCATAGCTCGAGGAATATTCAGCGGTCTCAACCAGCTGCTTATTTCGTTCATGATTTCATTCCTCTGTATATGTATAAGAGGGTGGGAATGATGGCACGAAGGTAAAAAACATAGTACAGCGCTCACTTACACAGTGGCACATTACTCCAAAGTGTATATGGAAAGACCACACAGTGGCTAGATGCGCGAAACAGCAGCGACGTTAAAAATGCAATAATCTTTCGCGCATGCAGGAGCTTGCGTTTAATCTTTTAGCAAAAAGCTTTTAAGGGGTGACGTGCCTCATGCTGCCAGCGAGTACAGTTGGCAATTAACCTTTTCGAACACACAAGCGAAAATTATTTATAAAACATTGACCAGAAAGTTTCATGGTAGAATTATTATGGATCGTTTCTTGGCTTCTGTCCCCGAGTGCTGCGACACTTCGTTGCAAAATTTACCTTCGAGTACGTTTTTCGCGATCCCTTCAGTAATCACGTAATTATACGTAAATCTATCGACTTTTTTTTAGGAATAGCATTACCCGCACGGAAGAAATGCGCACATCGCAATGTAGGTATTTCGATGTGTGAAAAAACATTTTTCGGATATGCAAGAAAAATATCTTTTTAGTGGAATACTTTCCAATTATAATTTTCC
Organism: Hyposoter dolosus; assembly: GCA_963921915.1. Taxonomy (NCBI): domain Eukaryota; kingdom Metazoa; phylum Arthropoda; class Insecta; order Hymenoptera; family Ichneumonidae; genus Hyposoter; species Hyposoter dolosus. The sequence goes on along the minus strand of OY998136.1, from coordinate 10,227,486 downwards.
ATGTGATTCGAAATATTTCAACTTTGCATCAAATTCTATTTAATAAAATAGATTTAAAGTTCCTTGTCAAATTATTTTAAAATCTGTATAACTTTTAATAATCGATTATAATTTAAAAACACGTTGCAGTTTGTCAAATTTCTGAAATTTCTGATATTCAATTTCAAAACATTAATTATCGACGGGCCATACAAGGCTGCACGGGCATCAGGATTTGCGGAGGGTTTTCCTGTGGATACTTTGTCGTCGGGTAGAAACTCGCGTTCCGGTTGTAACAAATTATCGTGTAGTGTGTCCGTGATTCGGAAAATAGAGGAGAAGTGGCCTATCAATGACATCGGTCAGTGCCAAGGGATTGGGAAATATTGGGCAAGCGATCGAAGGAGTTAAAATTCCCTGGATACTTGCAGCCAAGAAGCAGACGTCTTATGAAGCGCTAGCTTATCAGGAAGTCATCTTCGAGGTCGGTAGCTATTTTCCTCGCAGCTTGGGAGATTCAATCGGCCGTGATTGTTGGCGGCTCTCCGCTGAACTATCAGCACCGATCTCCATCGAGTATACATATATATGTAAGCTATAAGTATATACGATCAAGTTTCTCTGCTCGATTGCGTCAACCCGACCGAAGGATCCTCTCGCAAACGCCCTGCTCGTGCTGGATTCCGGAAACCTCTGCCAGGACGCTCTCGTTCACCTTGACGATGGTCGAACCTCCGTAGCGTCTAACGATGATTGCTGCTGCGAAACTCCGTCGTTCCGTCCATCGTCTGGGTCACGATCGAAATTTCTCCAAAGCATCTCATCCTATCCGCGTATGCATCATATATATTCCCCATGGTGTTTCCAATATCCCTATCCACTTCACGTTGTCTTTATTTTTTTTCATCCAACGACCTTTATTTCTCACGAAGAATCGTAAAAAAAAGAAACCTGTTCGTAAAAGTTGGATCTACTGAAATTCAATATTCTTTTCGATCTTGATTGACGACTTTTAATAAATTTTGGTCGTCCTTCAAAAACACTATTTGATGTCGGTTTCAAGCAGTACAAACAAGTGTGTATTTTGCTCTTATTCATTCAGGTCAAATAGCTTCACAGCGTTTTTCCTCCTCACAACTCGTCAAAAATAAATTTGAGCTGCGGACATCGACATTTTTTGCGGACCTGCAACTCTAACATTGCGACATTCCAGGCCAAACTGAATAGCTTTGGAGTTATAATTCGAGTCAAACGTGCAACGTCACTGGAAATTAATCAGAGTTGCGGAAAAGTGATGAGACAACTGCAATTTCGTGCGTAACTCAGGAGCTTCGCGGAAGAAAATATTGATGAGGTATTCGGCGCTAAACCAGTCCGACCGTGTCTATACCGGGAGACTCTGTAAAGAACTCGGCTTGTCGCCGCACTAATTGGTGAACCGAACATAATTCCAATCGAGTGTCGAAGCTCGAAGGGAACTTACGTATCAAATATGAAAATAGGAATTTATGCAACCAACGAGTGAAATTCAAAGAAGATCGATATTTTCGAAAAACTAGGCTATGCAAAATTGCTATAAATTGTTTCGATCGATCAGGGAACTTGGAGTTGCTCAGTTATCGAGAACTCAACTGTGGTGACCAAATTTGAACGTAATTATCGAACGAAAAAAAAAACAAATTCTGCGTATTTTTTGTTCCGAAAACCATTTACATGAATAAACAAATAAAAAATGTTTCGTATAAGAATCTTACTTACCGGATAATTTTTCGTGCTGCACTCTCGTGGTCCAAACCAACCGGACGTTCGTTCGACATTTTCCAGGCTCAATTCCTGCTGATATCTTTACGATTCTGCTCTTCTGAGCTTCTGGAAAACGCAGAAGTGAAATGCTGTTGACAAATTACTTGCTCGATCTAGAATTATTTGCGAAGGACTTTTAACGATACTGAATAAATATAGCGCGCTGTCGAATAAGGAATAATTGAAGTTTTGCAATAAATATTGTACGTAAAATCCCTCGGACGTGATTCGTAGTTTATTTTTGCCGCATAGACTGTAAAACTTTTCATTTACAAATGTTTTCGGCGAATGGGAAAGCCGAATGCATACCGTGCAACTATAGGAGAGTTGCGTGTGTGTATTTCCGGTCGCTTTCTCCCGTTTGCATCGTTGAACCGGTATAGCTTGCAGCAGCAGCATTTTGTTTCCTCGCAGGAATGGTTAAAACCCGCGGCTGCATGGAGCAAGTACAGATAACGCAGCAAAAGAGTGAATCCGTTGGTAGGATAACATTTGCACCTAAACGTGCTCATTTTTTTAACTCTCTGTTTCCCATGCTGCGGAAACGCACAGTTTTTAAGCAGCGAAATGTACGAAAGAACATTCCTCGAGGATTTTTTTTATTCAACTCACCCTCATCGTTTTACTTTCGTAAAAAAATGGCCAGCTAATTGTTTCTATTATCCCATACAATTATTTCATTTTCTGTGGCCTAAATCGCACCTCCATAAAAATACAAAAATGGTGAAAAATTGTCTAATAAGCGGAGGTGCATTTCTAATGATAAAGAACGTGTGCATGAAGAAAAGAATTTTTCCTTAAAGTTTTCTCGCGGTATCGGAGATGAAATAAAAGAATAACGAGTGGGTCTCATTGTCTGTTATTTTACTTTAAGGGATGATATGACTATAAACTGAAACTGTAGAAAATTGTGGCACTGGAGTCATTGTCCCGAGGCCCGTTAAATGTGAAATCCACACAGCCAGAAACTTTTTATTCGATAATTCTTTTAATTTTTAATATTCCCATAAATCGTTTACCGAGCAAATGAAAAATCAATAGAAAAGCGAACGTGCTTTTTCGCCTTCAGTTGTACCGACAAACGAAATAGGTGACCTTTGTAAAATAAGCGGAATGCGCGGAGACGTGAAAGAAAAACATCGAAGGAAAATTTGTTCTAAAAAAAATATCCTATACTCGTTGAGCCAACGCTTAATCGCCGTAATTGCGACTAATACCGAATACGGAAGGGAAGAAATGAGAGAAACAGAGGAGATTTAACGTTCCTGTTGGCTGTGGATAGAGTCCGAAAGGGTTTCTGGTTCATTTGCTCCTACGGATTCTGGACTTTTGTTCTTTTCTTTCTTCCTCGTCGATGCGGCCCTTACCCACTGCTGCGAACCTTCTCACTCCCTCGGTAATATTGAATCGGAATGGTCTTGAGCACCTTTTCCCGAGTTTTTCCGTTAGCCACGCTGGCGTAAAAGAAACGCTAACGAGGTAACCTCGATTCACGTTTTATTTTAACGTCCATGCATCTCTTTGTGATAGTTCTTATTAACGATCACCAGCCCCACAGTCTTTAGAAGCCGCCATTATTGATCCTTCCACAATTCCATTAAAATCGTACTATTTTACTCTACAGTTGCGAAGATAAAATTAATGCTGTATGAGCATGAAATGAGAATCAATGCAACCCACTTGAGACTCGTTCGTTCAATGAGTTCAGTTTTCAATTGCTTTTGGTTAATTTTATTAATACAAGATTTATCCAAAAAAAGAGAGCAACGAGACGTCATCCGCGCAGTATTTGCAAAGACCAGCATTGTGACGTTGTAAAGCTTAGCCCCGTTTCTGCTTGTGGAAAGAGAGCCCCCGCCGCACTCGTCGTAATAGAATCATTAATGCATTCCGGAATTAATATAAACATTCCGTTATCCGCTCTCGAGGATTTGCCAGGCACGGGTTAGAGTATTCCAAAAGGAATTCTCGTGGAATCGCCCCTTCCTTTCTACCTAAATTCTACCGGAGCCCGGGGTTTCCTTCCGTTTGCTGTTGCAAGCTGCGTAACGAGCGAAACAACCAGCTATGGAACCATGTCGGTTTTCCTACTAATACACCTCACACGCCAACAGGGATACGGAGTTCCCACGAATACGAGAAAATCATTAGTAACTTATTAACAGCGACCTCTGGGCCAGACGTTTTTATATACGGTTCTCTCCATATAGGCGATACGTTGTCGACGAGTGTTCGTTGAAGGTTGAACTTTATCCGATCAATTGAAACATGAACGTGTATAGTTTTTGTAAATGGTCACTAGAAGTTTTTCCACATGTTTACGAAGAGATTTCAGTTCAATTGGTCATTTGCCAATATATTTACTGGATTAGAATAAAAGTTTCAAAATAACGTCGACATTGGAGTAACTTTAGGTTCGTCCGAACAGTGCTCATACGCGTTTTTCCAAAAGAGCAGCTTCTATACAAGCTGTACGATCCATGGCAACTTTTCATTGGTTTCTGATTACTGCAAAACAACATTTCTGCGTTATAGAATGACTTTTGAGATGCTTCAAAGATAAACTAGACACGTACGCGAACATAAACGTCAGCATAACAAAAAAATGGAACCTTCTCATGCATGATTCGCGGCACACGTCTTTTTAAAATGCACAGAAAATGAAGTTATGCAGCCACTGTTCCCAAACAGCCTGGCTTATGTCTATGCACAGGATCTAATCATTATGTGCGAGCCAGTGAAAATTTTTACACTAGCGACTTTACTTTTTGTCTCGGGCGAGTAGTACGAGATCGAAAATCGGGTAACGCGCCTGTTTGCCGGCGATTCGCCCGTTTAAAACGAGAATTTATCGCGCGAATAACGAGTATCACGTTTAACGCGTTCCCTCTTTCTCTTTCGCTCAGCTTCTGTTTTGCAACTCTACACCTAGCCAACCTCGTTTGAGGCTTGCACGCTGCAACCCCTAAATACGTTTTTGCCCGCCGCGGTTCTCCCATTCTCGCAAAATACGAGAACATCCCCTCGCATTGTTGTTTTGGACGAGCGGGTAAAAATGTATAAAGCCAGAGAGAAAGAGTTGGCTATTGGCGTTATTCCAATCCTTCCCACATCACGGCGGTCAAAACCGTGGAAACATCCCAATCGAAGACTGCTCATCCGTGACAGGGTTATGTTTTCATTAATACCCAATATATCGCAATATATTCCTCGCTAATTCTTCGCGCATTTTTGTTTTGCTAACAAAATAAATGTTTTTAATTCTTTCACACATAATCAGCAGTGGACACTCGGTCTGTAGGATAAATTCTGCCGTTGGAATGCCTATATATATAGCGGAAAAAATCTCCTTCACCTGTGAACCTTCCTCGAGAGGCAGTGAAAATAATTTCCCCTGCGTTGTGGGTTCTGGATTCACCTTCTCCGTCAGTTCGTCAACACAATTTAGAGGTTGACCATATTGATATGAAATGCCACCATATTAAAGTGAAAAAATCATCGAAATTCGCTGGGAAGCATGTAAAGTTCAAAATTGCTGACCTTACAGAACTGACGGGGCTGTCGGTGGATTGAAAAATTGTGAAGCTGGTCTCGAAGCACGGAAATTGACTGTGATTAATCGATATTGAATCCGCAGAATGACGAGAACCCTGAGGTAACAGCATAATATCCTCCGACCTCGGGGCTTGTATAGACATTGAATTCTACTGGCATCTGAAGGAAAGGGACCAGAAGTTACCCCATAAATAGAGAGAAAATGGGGTGTGTGTAGAACGGACTCGACGTCGAAAGGAAATTTAGTGCCCAGGTTGGTCGATTATTAAACGAATTTATACGTATATAGTTCAAATTCAAGTGGTCGTAAGCAAAGCTGGTAATTGCTTGGCGCAAATGGAAGATCCCTCTCGCTTTTTGGGTTCGTATTCCCTTGGCCCGTCGAATCTACCTGCTGAATACAAGCTCCGGAAAATGGTCTTTCGAATTTGCACTGCGAACCGGAAATCGCATTATAATATATGTCGTGGAAACTGAGATGATTTCTTTGAATAGTTTCACGTCGCTTGTTTAAAATTCGCATACATCTAAGGAAATGTCGTTTCTTGGTTTCAATGTCGTCATTTCCGCAGCTCTCTATTTCTCTCTACCATCGTTCCCTTATGTCCCTTTTCCTCTGCTTTCTCCAACTATTCTGAATTATATATTTCTCGAGCTCAGATTTCAGCTTCGATATTACTTATTTTCAAGAATATACGAGACACAGAAATTTCATAATAGTCAGCAGCGCTGGGAAGCTTTTATGGTTGGAAGAGTAAGACTGAGAGAGTCGTAGCGCGAGTTTCCAGACGTTTCTATCCGTTCAAGTTAGTTAGCAAAGCGTCCAGCGGACTGAGGGGTTCTTCCGTACAAGCTCTAGATTCGTAAATTCCTTGGGCTAAGTGAAAATTGTATCGTTTGAACTGGCAGGCTAAATCACCGAACTATATATATCTTTGCCGTGTAAATGTATGCCATAAGCAACGTGTGTTACACACATGAGACATCTGTATACAGAGGACTTAATTCCTTGGAGCCAACGAACGAGAACGACCGCAAAGGGATTTTCGTATGCCGTCTAATTCCTCGTGTTGCTCGAGCGAACGATGCTCAACGTCGACTACTCGTCGTTGTTTCTGTACCACACGTCGAGTCCTCGACACCGCGCTTGTGTTTTTGGTACTTTCCCCATTATTTCCCCAACCACGTTAAACCAAGTGCAGGTTGGACAATTAAATATATACCGAGAGAGTCTCCAAACGCGAGTTAAAGAGCAAACACTAGACTAGAACACCTCGGACTTGCTCATGGACCAGAGTTCCGAATTACAGTTCAGGCAACATTTATATTTCGAGGATATTCGTGTCAAGAGGAAAAATAAGAATAAGGCCTTCTCTGCACGTCATGCTTTGTATGTTCTATTGTACTATATCTGAGCCTTCCTCTCTTGCTCTCTTTCTCTCTTCTCGTCGCTATCTAAGCTGCTTAACTTGATCGCAGCCCTTAACCTCATTTAATTTTGTCTCTCAATTTTCTCTTCAGCTCTATATTATTATAAAATGTGGCCGTGACGTTTGTACAATTCCGAATCTCTCACCGAATCTTAAGGAAACCGCAAGCCCTTTTGGAAACCCTAACTGGTCCATAGGGTCGATTTCACAATCGGTGCTGGATATTCTCACTTTCTTCCTCTAGTAAACACAGTCATTCCGTGGCGATTACGCCATCATGATTTTTTAGTTTCCGATGAATTTTCTGAAATCCTGTAATTGCTGTATCGATTTTCACAAAACAAGCGAATTTACTGGATGAACGTGTTCGAATCAATTGTTATCCAATTATCATTCGAATCGATGTTTCTACATTGACTAAATCAATGAACAGTTTGGTCTCTCAATTAGCGTGGATGGTTAATAGCAGAGCCATCAACCTAATTAAAAAGTACGTGCACTTGATCTGCGCTTCGATTTCTAATAATATTGTATTTGTACTGACACGTGAAACTATTTTGTGTCGGTAGTCGATCCAGCAGTGGATAATTGTTGTGACGCCTCTAGATTGTATCGGGGTTTTCTCTCGCTCGTAGATCGATTGGAATTTATAGTTGAATTTATTAGTCGAAATATCGACGTTTTTCAAAAAAATTGCGTTTTCGATCTGGTCGATCTGCTCTACGAGTATGAACTCGAATGACTACTAAATTCTGGAATTCGTGAAAGTGAAAAATAGCAAACTTGTAGACAAATTCTCTCACGTCCTTCCTCAGTCGCTCGCTCTCTTGCGCTCGTTTTCATTCTCGCCGAAAATGATGGGTTAGCCGCTAGGGAAAACTGGAAAATGGCGTAAGCGCGCGAGAATAAATAAATCGGTTTTTAACGTGACAGCCTGGGCATAATGCGAATTCGTGGCACGTACGTATTCAGTGAATTCGATAGAGCAGTCCGTCGTGCCTCACTCACGTATACGAAAACTACTTTGCCCAACATCCGTAGATGCGGACAGGTCAGGATGGAGATAGAAACGAAAAAAGCGAGGATAACGGACCTGTTGTCAACCCCCAGAAGTTTTGCAACCGGCAAACAAAAGGAGCCGGGCTTCAGAGACCCAGCATGGAGCTGGGAACAGGAAGAAAAATATTTTCATCGTTCTTGACCATGTAACGATTCCATTTCATAGATGAAGCGTCATTACGAAATCATTGAAGAATATTAATTTCTGCTGTCACCACATTTTTCAAGTGTAACTGTAACAATGATTTTTTCACAAAAACGACAGCATCTGGCTTTTTGTTCCTGAGTCGGCCTTGAGAGGTTGTCAGTATTAAGACAGCAGTGTAATTATTAATACACATTTATACACCTATATATAATGCACAACACCCCGTACCGTCAACCCCTCAGCCTCAATATTGGGTTAATTCAATTTAAACTTTTTGACGCGAGAGGAGAGCACATAGCGACTAAGATCTTTCGAAAGTTTACACACCGATATAAAACACTCTTAGCCACCGGAAAAATGTCGGAAAAAAGTTTAATTCTTGCAGGGAAAACCAACCGAGAGGCAAGCCTCGTTCCTTCTGTCGTCAATCTCCAAGTTTGTTGAAGAATGTTTTTTTTTTGTGTTTTTTTTTTTTACCCCGAATACTAAGAGCTGTACAATTTTATGACTCCCGGCGGGCGACACTTATACGTTTCGCTCCTCCTGGTGTCGATGAGATATGCATTTGTAATATTGCAAAAAATCCTGTAGAAGTTCGTCCCAGCAGTCGAGTGAGACGCGAACGTTTGCAGAAACTGGAAAACTCACACATATACAGGGTGTCACGAATTAAAGTGATTTTTTGTTCATCGTTTGATTTTCTTGGCTTCACAATCAGTCGGAATTTTCTAGAAAAATTATCATTCGCCTGCTTCGTACTCTGGAAGAATTTCCACTCACTGAGAATTTCTTGGATAATTATTTTGCTCCCAGTCGAGTGGCTACGTTTCAATGGCAAGGAAGATGATGCTTCATTAAGTCAAAGTAAGGAAGTCTTGTCCATCATTCGGAAGAGGAGAAGCAAGTTACACGCTGGAACAACACAAAGATCGAACGGAGATATACGTTTTGCATGAGCGTATCATCGAGGCGAAGAGCAAAACGAAAAGGAGGAAATCTTTTCCCAGCTCCTGAATACTCGTGTTCCCAAAGCGAAAATAAAACGCGTTTACCGTGATATCTTTGTGGACTTTTCTTTCCTCTAACTCTGTGCTTTCTCGCCCTTCCCATTCCTCTCTTTGCCTCCCTCTCCTGATTCTCTCTCTCTCTCTTTCCCTGTCTTAGTGGATCCAAGGAAACTCTCCTTCTGTTCGTCTTTTAGTTTTCCCATTTCTTATACACTCGATGTTTCTCATTCCAATTCTCTTTTCACTCGTAATTTCCTAGATGAACGAAGCTCTTGCTACTTTTCTTGTACCTTACATTGTTTACACGAGTCTTGCTCTCTTTCGTATCTTCTCACTGGCCTTTATGTTACACCGACCACCTTTTTCTCGAGGCTCCAATTTACCTGCTGCACCCATTACTGTGATTAACAATATGATCTATACCACCAATAGCTTGCAAATCGATGCTCACAATTTTGCAAAAAACAACTCTCGTTATAATGCAAACTCTTTTCAAAGAAGCCTATTTGAAACTTGCTGAATAAGAGCTTTGCAGATATTTTCTCTTGAATGCATTTGATCTCAGCGAATTTCGTCGAATTTGCTCCACGAAAACTTTGATTAAAGTGAATTTTCTACAAACTAAATAACATTTTTTTAAATAAAAATAATAAACTACGTCTTTTTCTGCTGCAACCGTTTCTATATTTACCAGAGACTTGAATAAAGACTTTCCGGACTGCAAATTCGTCTGGAATTTTTGCGACCCTGGACATGTTTTAATTGGATAATTGGACGATATAGTTTTTTGTAACTAATTGGGACAGTCTGCGTCAGTCAATCCGTTCATTCTTTTTATGGCATAGACGATGTATGATATTTCCGAATATATACGCTTGACTAAAAAAAACATTCCAACGAACTGTAAACGAGCAAAAATATGAGAATTTGTGAAATGGATAGATTTTGGAATTACGGTCTAAGAAATGATCTAAACAGACTACTAAAACGTAGAACGTAAATTCGATTATATCTATTCATTCATTCATCTGTGCATACATCAGTCCATCCATCCATTGATTCGATTCATTATAAATTATGGGCCCCTCGCTTCGTCGATCTTATAGCGCGTCAAATGAATAACATCATCGTAGAATCGAATCTAACGTGTCCATGAAATTTCCATTTATCTCGTTATGCTTCGGACGGAATTAGGTCAAGACGGAATTTAATTAAATTCTAATCCGTATCGTGATAAAATAAGAAATCGATAAACCATTTGATCTCGATAACAATAGTCGCGTTATATGGTTACAAAGGCCATACGTTGATGTGAACCAGTAGTGGAGTGCACAAGACACAGAAAATCGCGAGTTAGCGACACTTTCGTGTACGCCAATCATTATTCTTCGGCCCGATAAAATGGGAATATAAATCTCTAGCATACATAGTCATCGATGACAGATGAGGAACGAGCAGGCTAAGTTATGGCGGCGCATTTGCAAGTGATTGATTCCAAAATCCACTCCAAACACTTTCACAAATTGTGTCGCTGCGGTGCGTGTGTTTATTTTAAGAAAATAAAAAAAAAAGCGAGAGCCACGGCAGCCTCTAAAGACTTGTGCTCGTATCTTTGAAGGGGAAAGTTCGCGAGAGTCGCATAAAACAAGCAAGTGTTGCAAAAAGTACTCATATACAGCTCTGACTTTCAAGACGAAGATTACTCTCGCTTTCTCGCTCATTCGACCAGTTAATAGCCATGCACTTGTGATAAATACGAGTCTAATGTAGGTCGTATATTCTATCCATATAATAAGAAGGAATATATATTCAGTGGACACAGCGTTAATTATGGTTATGTCTAGTTTTCCATGAAAGTGAGAGCCACCTTGAATTTCCGGGTTGAAGAACTGTGGTTCGCAGACTTCCTATGCGGATGAAAAGGATCTTCAACGTCAAGTGGTCTCATTTATCCAAATCAAATTCCACTTATTTCTTTTTAATTTACGCAATGTAAAGGGAAACGTAGTTCAACGTGTGGAGTCTTAGGAAAAAAAATTAACGTTTAAATAATTGAATAAACCTTTGCTCAACGAATCCAATTTACAAAACGTCATTCGCATTCTTAGGATGCATCAAAAAAATCGTGTTATTTATATATTATTTTATTTTGTAGATTTTTTTTTCATAAAAAATTAGTGCATCGGACTTTTTATGCCAATGCTGAAGTTTAGCATTGATTTTTCTGACTTCGGCAAACAAACTCCCAGGCCGCATAACGGACATTCACATCGTGTGTGCGGTCGTTGCCAATATACTTCGCACGTTGAACTCGACACAGACGGATTCAACTACGCATTCTCAGCTGTAGGTCCGCAAGCTAAGCTGCTGTCACAGTCTTTTTATTTGACGTTTCAATAAATGCGTAGAACTATTCGATTTGGTTCAACCGGATCGAGGAGCGGAACCCGCAGCGATCCTATTTCAGCATCAATTCCCCTCAACTGTGCACGTCCCCATATCCTCTAATTTCTGTCGACAACCATGACAAATTTGGCGATTTGATTGGAAAATAGTCACAAAATCCAATTGTGTGTTCAACTCGATTGCGATTCCAACCTGCGCAGTAATTACTCCTGGAATCCTTTTTCAAAGATTCCAGTAAACAGCCATTTTCATATATATTTTTGAATAATTTCAATCTCTAAGGAAAACTGCTTTGTGGATCGTTGAGAAGTTTACGAAATAATGCGCAGGTATTTATCAAGCATGGAATAAATGCAGATTGCGTGAAATATTGCGAGTAACGTTGGAGTCATATACTTGGCGAACCGCTGAAGTTTGAACTAGCTGTGATATTCCAATTATTATGTTTTAAATCTTTCCTGAATTTTCATTAAAATATGTTAGTAACCCTGAATTACAAAATTCCTCCGTCTCGCATGTTCTCCCTATTGGCTTTGGTTATTGTTCGTTATTAAACGAAGCAAAATGCGTCGACAATTTCTCAATAAGATCCAAAGAATGAGAGAATATTCGGATTGTTTAGAACCTGGTGTTTCATATGTATGTCCGGCATTATCGCAAAGGGGTTGTTGTTGGTTGTTGGTGAACGCGCTGAATGCTGAAGAGGACTCCATCGATCTGCTCCCATGTGGTGGTACACGGGACGAATTAACTAGACACCGAGTGTATGGATGTGCTAATTAAAGTCCGAAAGTTAGCTCTGTGATCACACATAGGAAGCAAGTGTGTGTGTGTGTGTGCAGCGGAGAGACATTTGGCAGGCTTGATGACGAGCGCATGTCGGTTCGCTAATGACGAAAACAACTTTTCCTACTCTTTTTCCCCTCTCCCTTCGCTCGCTGTCCAATGTTGTTTCTCTAATCCAACAATTACACAAGCACTCCATTCGAGATGTACAGAATTTTGCCTCGTGTTACAGGGCAAAAGTTACAAACACACAGCCCTGTTTCGGTGCTTTAACCGCATGTTTGTCCTTCTAGTAACGCGAAAAATTTTCAAGGGAACTCGAAATACTTCTTGAAATAGTTCTGCCCGTATTATTCACAAAGAAAATAATTTTGAATACCCGATGTGACTGCAAATTTTCATTTCCAACGGATATAAATATTTCTTTTCTGAACTGACACAATTTAGTCTGAAAAGTTCGAAGTCGACGATAGTGAAATAGGGAAAACGTAGTATTTGTCTTTTCCCGTGATCAACTTTTAGAAGCAGTACAAAAAATGTTATGAATAACTAATGTAGATTGTAAAAAAAGAAAATTGAACAGCTGCAATATTTTTCAATTTTCTCGAGACATTCTCAGTTGGGACAGCGGAGGAAATACTGCAAATGCCAAAAATAATTTTTTGTGAATAATTCTGACGCGTGGAAAGATAACAATTTGTGTTTCCCGCTCGTGGGACATTTTAAATATGGAAATGCACCTGCTCCGTGGAATAAAAAATCGTTCCATGAGTAAATCGACACCAGATGCATTTCCGGGAGAAAAAAGCAACGCGAGCTCGCCGAGACGAACATTTTCTCTTTTCGGCGTGCGCGGCATCGTAAATATTTCCTGTTTGTATTGCTCGTTCAATTTTTTTTTTTCAACAACGCGAACACGTACCACTGAGCATGAACAATGTTGTGAATTGGCTAGAGAGGTCCTCGTTGCATGGGGCGTTTTATACTTCCGAATGGGATTACCGACAATATAAGCAACGAGGAAAAAAAAATTGAGTTTATGTACTCGCCCACGATATGTCCTTGCCCGCGGTCACAATTAAAAAAAAAAAACTTTACGCCATGTTTCCCAGTAGATATTTTTCTTCTCTTTCCCTCGCTCCCGTGAACTGGATTCTGAATCGCGTATGTGTTCACATTTCTCGTTCATGGCCATGAACACCTGAGAGTACGTTGTCACGGGAGAAAGCTGACCTCGAGCGATAACTTTCTACCATTCTCTAAACGACCCACGAGTACCGCAAATACTCGACCATTTTTTGCAACTCTTCGTCAACAATCTTTCGATACATCCGGCGCTCATCATGACCTGCTAAAACCGAATTAAGCAGGAGGAAGAGAAAGATCGAAAAACCAAATATGGCTACTTGCGAGTTTCGATTACGATTTCAATTTATAGTTAAAAAGATTTACACCTCATAAGTTTTCTGGCAACTCATTAATCGTTATTTTCTCGGTTTCAAGGGAATACACAGGAAAGACGTTGAATTATACTTTCACACGTTTTATCACTGACCCATCAAAAGCTTTTGATCACACTGTCAAATCTCGTTCCAAGCGAAGCCGAATTCTTTACTGTTTCGTGATCTCAATATCCTGCTCTTAATTGGTCTCGAAATGCCGCGGTATATATATTGAAATTCCCTGGTTACGTGACACGATAGAAGAAAAAAAAAACAAATTCCGTAGTAGCGGCTAGCAGAATTAAAAAATAGAAAGGTAACAGTTATACGTTCGCAGTCTGGCAATTATATGTTGCCAGGTAACGAGCCATGACCTTTCATTTTTCGTACAACGACACTCTTTTTAGTCTTCTCCATGTGCACTCTCGCTATACTTCCGGTACATGAATGTGCTGCCTGAAGGATGGAGAAAAGATGCGAAGAAAGTAGTAGTGTTGGAGAAACTTCAGAGTATTAAAGAAAAAAAATGAGCTCGGGAAAAATTTTCTTAGTAATTAAACGACTGTGTCAATTTGTAATGTTCAGATTAATTAATTATAAACACAGAAACAAGCACGTGGTTTCGGTGTCGCCGCTCTGCTTGCTAAACTGGAACGAAGAAATTCTCGTCGCTGGTTCATGAATTTTCCATTGTTCATATAGAACAAGGTAAATTAATTCCTATATTCAAACCGCGACTTTCATGAGGGTTTACGTTCATACGTAGGAGTAAAAAAAATCAATTTTTTAAAAATATGCGCGAACGTTATCGACGTGAACTTTCGTCACGATTGCTCTACACGACGACGAAAAGAAACGGCTCGTGAAAGTCTTTCGAAATCGTCTCGTCGCTGTACAAGCTATCGACGTGGACACGTGGATATGAGAATGATAAGTAAAGTTCTCAATTTACGTGCAGTCGATATAATGGAAAAAAAATACCATTTTTAAGAAGATTTATAAAAACAAAGTTCTTTTTTCGGCACGTGATATCTCTTCGATAAGAGACAGCAACGAGCGATTGGGTATTTCCAAAAATTTCACGTACAGCGAGAGGTTAAAAAATTTGCATTAAATACTCTTGAAAGATCCAGAATAGCGCACGCAAAAACTATTTTTTTTTTTTGGGGACGAGCACAATTTTTCTTCATTAGTGTGATTTCTAGGCAACGTTCTTAATTGTATTCCTGTCGTATTATTTTTTTTAATTTTGAATAAAAATTAAAAAAAAAAGCAAAAAATTAAGTAGGGTCGACATATAGAAATTTTGTATTTCAGTATTTTTCGAGCAAAGGGCAAGGAGAGGCGTGAATATAAGGGTGAACCGGAGACATCGGTCGGTAAAGCCAATGCACACGCTGTAGGTATATAAGGAACGGAGGCGTGCAACGGGGCGGAAATCGCTCGGGACACCATATACGTACGTATAGACATTGGAACGTGACGGGAATTCCAAAGTCCGTAAATGTAAAGGGGCAGACAGAGATATAGCGAGGGAGAGAGTGAGAGAAAATACTCACCGATGCGACATCGGCTTAATTACCGGCCGGTCCTGCGGCTCTCTCGTTCTCATGCTTTTTATTTGTCCTCCCTTCCTTCGTTATTTACTGATCTTGTTCGATTGTTCCGTTCGGAAGAGTGATTCAGACGATCATTCGAAAAATAGGAACCTGCTTATGGGTGGTTTGCAGAAAAACTCGATGATGACCAGGTCGCTTCCGCCTGCTCGAAATCGAAGATTTAGAAATGTTCCTTTTAACACTCGTGTGGCTCTAAGTCGATGGTACAATTGTGTAAATTGTCCATGATGTAAACAACGGGAAAGCGTCACAGAAAATTCCTCATTTTTTCTTGCAATGTTTATATGCATTTCACGAATTTCATGTCCGACGTTCGATACAATCTCACTGGTGAATATATATCACGATATGATAGAAATATCTATATGTAGCTTCAGATGTGTTTTATACCACCCGTTGCTCGATGTTCACGGTGAATACAGAATATATCAAACGTAGTGAGAACGGGGTTGAAATATTGCAGCATAAATTTCACGACGGAACGAACTCCGTTGCACCCTTAACGCGGTTTCATTCATCCCCCATTCCACAACCATCGTCCCATCGTCATCTCACTTTGCAACGCTATCGCGTTTTCGAATAATTAAGAGCGCAGTTATCGCCGCTTTCTTCGCCGTTATGATTATGACAATTAATCGAGGCTCCAGTAAATTTCCTTCGTCCCTCCCTCTTTCCCTTTCTCTCTCTCTGTTCTCTCTCTCTCTCTCTCTTTGATTTCCTCTCTGTTCAAGAGTCCATAGATATAGCCGAAACTGAACGGATTAATAATTTGAATGACGATATTAACTTGGAATGCGGGCTCACGACATAAAATCGAACAATTCACCGCACCGAGTCTTCTCTTTCTTCTCTCCAACTTTACGAGTGTCTTTCACTTAAACGAATGACGAGGGACTGTCGCGAATGAACTGGGAATCTTTTTACAGCCGCTCCGGCAATCAGGAAAAGGCACAGAACTCCAAACCCTTGGGCTATACCAATTCTCACACACCTACACAAATTCGTTTCACGTATATACATATACGTACGAATATACGTTTGTACAGATACGTTTGATACAACCACACTTTGATGTACGGCTGCGTATCTCGCGCAAATTGCTTTTCCCTCCTATGCTTGCCTCTCCTCATGATTCCTCACAAATACACGCACCCTTAATCCTAATACGCACTGGCGGCACTATACCGTAAACAGAGAAGATTACTTTAGTCAATATAGCGGCTCGTTTCCTCTTGCGGGCTCGCTTCCTCTTATTTGCGGAGGGCGAGGAGAGGGATAAGGGCGGAGAGTTCAACAGTTGTTTTATTTAAGGAGTTTTGATCAGCATACATGGTAAAAACATTTCGGGATAATTTTTTCTTTATTAAGAATTATGTGTGCTGTAATTATAGTCAGTAGGATTTATAGAAAGGAGCAGGATTCGTTTAATTTTTTCGCACTTTTTTCTCCCTTGTCGATCCACCAGAAATGATAATATTTGGGTCCCACTAACATCCTCTACATCCTTAAAGTCTGAACGAATCGTTCACAAAGAAACGTGCGGAGAGAATTGAAATAAAAGTATCAATTCGGATTTAAATTTTGATGAGAATGAAATATATAGTTTTTTTCGGAATACTTGAAATTTTATTTCACCAGGGTACATCACGCGCGCTGAAGCGCGCGAACGATTTTCCGGTAGCGCTGCAGCGCTCCTTTTATGTTTAATAACTCATCAAGATATGCGACAGCGTCTTGAAGCCAGACTATTTTGGAGCAGTTCGATAAAAATTAAGAGCTGTTCCAGTGCGCAAAAAAAGAATTCGGATGACCTCCACTTTTTCTTAGTGAAAACCATGGCTCAAATTTTTTAAAGTTGGCGCCGCCACAACATTTTTTTGCTCTACTATAATTTTTCGTACGAAATTAATTTATTTTTCAAATGTCTCTCATTCGTAAGAAAAAAAGTTTTGTTCTGATAGGAACATGTAACCGCACCTGTATACACGCAACTGTCAAACCGACAACCGCAACTTTCAAACTGAACAGCGGGACTCCAAATTCGAGATTTCGATATATTCGATACATTTGAGCCCATGAACTTTTTGTTAGAGGATTCACGAAGAAAGTTTTATTTATTAACTGTTGGAATGACGAAACGATTTTCAGGAAAAGACTCAAAGTCAAGACTTCGTTATTGTTAAGTAACAAACTTTCGAATGATTTTTTTGATGTCCCCAAATATTTGTGCGTTTGGAATGGCCCGACGCGGTTAGACCCAAGTGAAATTTTGAAAAATGAATATTATGTGTAGAGATGCACAAGCATCTTGGAAATCGTTGTTGACCTGTTGCAGATTTGAGCGACTCACTGAGTACACTCGGTTAAAGGGACTCCGTTCCACGTTGGAGTTCAAAGTTCCAAGGGACGAACACAGTTTGCCACAATCACACAAGCGGGCGAACTATGTCGATCTAAATATATGAGCGTGTATATAGTGAAGGCGAGTGCACAGTTGAGATGAGAACAGAAAAGAATTGATGAGAGAAACCGTCCTTTGCCGATATCCGAGGAACCCTCTTCACCGAACTTACTCCGTCTCGGCGTCGACCCCTTCTTCCACGATCTGTGGTTTACAAGTTTGGGAGTTTCGGGGCAATGCAGTATCTTAACATACTCCAAAGTTCAATATTGTGACCGCATCGCTTACCTCGTGCGTGCGATGTGTACTGCTTGGCATCTACCGCTCAGAGGAGAAGCCGTGCAGCAGATGCAAACGAAACAAAACTAGAAGCAAAGTACTACCTAGCGAGAATAATATGCAGCAATTGGATTTCCAAAAAACTACTAGAGTTATAAAACACAAAAGTTTAAACTGAGCAGCCACTGAACAATTATCGACTGCCAATAAAAAATCAACGAAGAAACGTTTTCGCCTGGTCCTCGATAATGGCGAGCTTGCCGAACGAGGAATCATCAGGGAAAATTAGTTTCTAACGAGTTCTGTACGAGCAAGAGTTTGTCCTCGAGTAACTCTTTGCCCAGGGCCAGCAAAACGATCTCAGAATTTTCCATCGAATCTCTGACCTGATAACGTCGCTCGCAATGAACTCAGTTATCAATTTTACTATCCACGCAACGAAAACTTTTACGAGATGTCGTTAAATCACAGAAAGTTAATGAATTATAAAACATCAACCACATTCCCTGTATCGCCCGGGCCTGTAGACGACATAAATAATCAGATGAGTTTATTCCGAAAAGAGTGACACGTTGTTCTGTTTTCGTCAGAAACAAAGGGCAAGCTTTAATGTTTTCAAAAAATCAAATCCTAACCCGGAAATTGAGACACTGCTCACCAGCCATCACCCGCGCACTTCCGCAACTCATAGAATGCCTTAAGAGCAGTAAGCTGCAAGAGAGCGATTGCGTCATGGAGTTAATGAGTTGGAGCTACCCGAGATAGCGTTCGTGCGTGCCCTCACAGCGATGTTCAGCTCAGAACAGTCTACGGAACGTCTCGTGACACAAGATAAAATCTTCCTCCCTTGCGGGGGTGTTGCAGCATCCATAAACATTATGTATATGCATATAGCCATGGGAGGACGCAAAGTCTCATGAGAGGACTAGTCTCTACGAGCTGATTCGCATTTGTCGCCGACACTCGTCACGCACGTACGCCGCAAGACTTTCACAAGTTTCAACGGCATATGTAACGTCGTTTCCCTACTTCGCGACTGTTCTCCTCGTCTTTGCTATTCCGTAAACCAAAGCATGACGGATTGCTTGCGCATCATCATTTTTATGAAACATTTTTGAGGCCATACGTGGATCAATAAAAAAAAAAGTCTGTATATACGTAGAAGAGATTTTTATCGTTTCTACGAAGTGACTCAACGTTTCGAGCATTTCCCTATTTTTATAATTCATCGTTAACAGGACGTAGTACCATTTTTGACTGTGGATATTGTTTCTTATTGATTAGATAAAAAAAATTCATTCATGATGATCTGACAATTAATTATAAATATAATGAATGCGAGTTTCAAGAGAATATTAGTAACCGGAGCTTCGCTAGACATAAATTCGCGACTGCTACCTTATCTTCTTTTTCATCGAATAACATGTCCTCGTTTTGCCTCGCTCCGTGAATTTGGAATACCGAAAAAGTAATATAAACTTTGGGCATGCTAACGAGACGCTGTACGCTTTTCGGAAGACGGTCAAAATGATTTTGTGGTTTATTTCCATAAGCACGGCGGGTACGATTAGCAAACGTAGGTGTAAGTTGTACTTGCGATTAGCAAAATCAGAATGTAATGAGCGGTGCCGTGTGGAGTATCCGGAGCAGACTGAATGTTGCGTAAACTGTCCACGTCAGCGAAAGAGCGATGTGGCAGTGATACTCATACAGTGAATGCCTTTCCCACTTTAGCTCTTTTATCTCTCGCTCTTTCTTTCTCTTCCTCTCGTTCTCGCTATATGTCTCTATCGCGAGAGTCTCCATTCATGCAGAAACACGAGCATCAATGCCGAGAAAGAGTTCAAAGTCTCTTTGCGGAACCATTCGACGTTAAAGCTGCTAGTTAATTGTTTAGTCTCGATAACTCGACATTGATATGTGCATAAGTATGTACACACATCGGCAGTGAATAAGTCAGACAGAGATTATTAGCGGAGCAGCGACGTCAGCACACAATTCGATAAGGATCTCGTCAAAAAGTCGATAAATTTTTGTATCTTTCGAAAAGATAGAATGATATTTTGTGCGTGCTGAATCTTCTGCTGGCAAAATGTATTTTTGTAAAAGACAAGTATGCTATTGAGCAAGGAAAAGCAGGATCGTGTATATAAGGAGCTTTGAAGTACGTCGTCGGCACAGCAAGGAAGGATGAGCAGAGAGTCAGTCAGAGGGGAAGACTCAGATAACTGCATGAAGCAACAAGAGGAACTAACTGGGATAGTCAAAAGGAAGAAGAGTGACTCGCGGATGGAAAATGCCTGGAGACGGATGCACGATCGAGAGAAAAAGAGAGTATAAGTGTGTGTATATACGCGGAGTTAAAAAGAGAAAGAGTAGGAAAAGGATTGAAGAAATGGGAAAAGTGGGTTTGAGAGAGTGAGACCGCAGAATCTATGGAATGAGGAATGGAACTGCGAGAGGAGCAAAAGAAAAAGAAGGGATAAGGGAGAGAGAGAGAGAGAGAGAGGGATTGAAGAGGAAGAGGAGAAATGGGAAAAGCAGAGACCTACATATTCCGAAAGGCCAATGAGACGGCGCAATGTGGCCTTTCCTACAGTTTCATATATACATATATATATTTCGGCTGCTATAACCAACTATATAACCACTTCTCTCTTTTTCTGTCTCTCTCCCGACTCATTCCGGCCCTTGCTTCTTCCGACCTACCCAGGCTCACTCTTGCGCTGTCCTTTTCCTTCTTTCAAAGTGTATATAGACATATTGCGATCCGGACTCGCGCATAGCAGAATCTTCCCCCTCCCCTCGAATTCCCCTTCTGCCTCGGTCGCAACGCGCGCATACTCACTCACACAAACTCAAACTCACTTTTAGCTACACGTACACAAACGTAGACAATACTAACCCAATGCTACCCATACCTACGCGAAAATCACCATCGAAGTTCTCGCTATAGTTGGGACACGCGCGCTTCGTAGGTTTCAGAGGCGCAACCGGAGTGTCAGTCGTTCGAAGGCTTCCGCCAACGCATACACGATGATTCCACGTTGCCGCGTTTTTTCAACAAAGAGTCTAAACAACTCGAAATTCGCGTTTCATACGTGTTGCACATTGGTTTTATTTTCTATATTGAGCCACGGTGTTACGAACACTTACGGTTCTACGGATAATTCGGCTAGTGGTCTCAAAGTTGAAAAAATTTATCAACCGGAAGTATGCGATGTCAAATCGAAAAAGGGCGACCAAGTTACCATGCATTATACCGGAACTCTCGCTGACGGCAGTAAATTCGACTCAAGGTCAGTCAACTTACACGATCTCATCTTTTATTTTATTAAACAATCGTACTCCGCGTTTCTCAATCATTGCGTGCGCGCTCTAATTTATTCCTATCATCGATTTCATGTGGCTACCACATGTTCGTGACGTGTCCGAGGAAAGAACCGCGCAACAACCAAATGTTGCAGTGTTCCCTGAGTTCATGATCTCTGAACTGCGCTATTTCCGTCTGTACTTGAGACCCTCAACTACGTTTTTTTTTTTAGTTTCCAAAAAATTAAGAGTGTCGATGAAAACTTATTAAAGATTCACGACGTTCACGTTTCTCGCACGGAGGCTCAAGTCCATCTATTCTTTCGATTTCGAACGAATTATTTTTGTTTTTTTTTCAGCTTAAATATAGTGTTAGATTTTTTACTTCGAGTCTGCTGACGTCAAAGAATCTCCCTCTCGTATAGACGATCCGATATTTTTCGACACTTTGCAGAATAATAATAAGATCGTTTACTGTTCCACGAATCTTTGAACTTCATCTTCAGAAGATGGAACTTTATTTTTCTCGCAGCTATTTCGGAGCAGCCCGGATTCTCACACGACCGTTTCTCGATCGAAAATCCGGTTTCAAAGTCCGAATCCTCTCGCAGTAGACTCGGCATCGAGAACCCGTTTGGTCGAAGCTGGTTACACCCATAACCAGAAAAGTGATCATGCGTTATCATCCGGCTGTCTGGCATTCGTACATATCGCGATTAAAACAAAAGAGTGGAAAAAAATGCGCAAAAAGAAGATCGTCGTAGCCACGTGGCAGTTTTTATTGCCACCACAATGGCTTTTCACAATTTTTTTTTTCGCAAATCATTCCGTTGCCCTTCGATAAATGATTCTCGACAAGAAATTGTGTTGGAAGTTTTTTCTCAAGTGCATTTAAATCATGCTTGCCGTGTTGGCGATTCATGAATCGCCTTACGAGCGTTTAGTTGATATCGGAATTGGAACCAATTGTCCCCGAACGATTAATATGTAAGATTGTTCGATTGTTCGATCTATCGTCCACAGTCTCTCCATCTTCCTTCCTGTGCCTCTATCTGTGTCACCCTCATGTCAATATAGTCGTTACACAGCTGTTATATCGGAAACGCGTGGAGAGATCCATTCAAGTTGATCACAGCGATGTGAGTTTGCGGTAAAAAACACGCGATTCAGTTTGCTACGTTGAGCAAACTCCGCTTGGGGCACCCTACACAGAATGTATTGGGTGCCACACATCTGCATACAATACACACTCATAAAGAGAGGGAGAAGAGAAAAAGAGGGAAAAGTGCGCCAACATTGTGATTCCCGTAGCACACGGTAATGCTGTGTACATATACGCTAAACACATGACAGTATATAAATGTGTGTGTATGGATCTACAGACGATGCCAACTTGATGCATAAGAGACCGCCAACGTACATAGACGCCGAAGCATTTTTTATGTATGCTCAGCAGAACCTCTTCTGGCTCTGGAATACAGACGCATTTGGATGGACACATGTAGACGCATTGACCAATTAACGAAATCTTGATTTTGAACGTTCAATCCAAAACTTCGCCATTAATTGTTAATGCTGCTTTATCAAAAACTTTTCATTTCATCTTCGCACATCGATGTTCAGTCAATTCCATTGCAAAAAGCGAGGACTGAGACTTAATTGAGAATTTAGTTCGATAACTGAAAGAGAAATCATTGTCTGCGCCAAAAGTTTTTCATTTGCACCTCGAATCCCCTCTGGTCGTTGGACCCGAAAAAGGCCAATTCGTGAACTCCCAAACTTTCGATGGCGGGTTCGAAAAAACGTCTGAACACTCGGCCGCGATAAATCTCTGGCTATACATAAATAAATATAACTCGTTTAAAGATTGATATGAATTGAAAAGAGCGAATGAAAAAAAAAATATATATCGTGGGCTATGAAAAGAGAGTGCAAGAAAAAGTGAGTAGGAGAGAAAAAAGGCAACGGCGCAAGAAAAGCAAAGAGTAAAACGAGGCCGTTTTAGAAAGTTCAACCCGTTTAACTGTACCTGAAGAAATTCGTGTGGAACCTGAATGTCATGGTAATCGAGGAATAAAATTCAGACCGTACCGGAGGCCGGTGCATTACCCCGAAACCCGATTCTACACTACAGCGTCGAGTTCACCCACTTTTTTTCTCCAATTTTTATCCTCCCTCTTTCCCGAGTAACCGTCGTTCATTTTTAGCACAAGTCATAAAGTTCATACCGCGTTTCGTCTGTGCAAGAAAGGTCTTGCAAGTAGGCGCGGCAGGGTTAGACGAACAAACGAAAATCATTGACCGAAAACTTTTTTTTAATTCAATGAGAGCCGGAGATTTGGATGAATAAGTTCTCACTTACATCGGCTCTCTGCTGGTTTCTCTATATATAAATGAAACGAGAGAGAGAGAGAGAGTGTGTGTGTGTGACTAAGAGAGCTATATCGGACCTATTCAGTGTTGTCTTGAAGTAAAGGAACAAAAAGTCGGTTTTTCCGCCAGTTCTTATTAATCGCATCACTCTTCTTTTATTCTGATCACTAATTAACCCTCTTCTCGTTCGCTCTCTCAAGTCCCACCCCTACTTTCTCGCCTACCCTTTATCTTCCCGACCCTCGTCTCTTATTCAAACTCACTTGGAGATTCGAATCTGTACGATACATCGAACAACACGGATATATATTTATCGTGGAGGCACATGGTATGACGTATGTGTAACTTCTGGAGGATGAAAGTGCTTCGACGCCGTTATACGAGTACCGTTGATCGTTACGCTCCAATGTCTCTTTGAAACGCCTGTAAACTCTGACGAAGGAAGAGCACTTGGCGAGAACAATTTTCAATTACATGGGATGAAAAAAAATCATGAAAAATATTGATCAAGTGTAAAAGCAAATCTTTACAAGATTCTTGTAGAAATTCGATCGGTCCTTTTATAATGTTGACTCCAATACATTAAAATACATTAAGAAAATCATTCACGAACGCCAACTGTTTGAAGAAAATTTTCGCGACACGAGGACATCGGACGTTGTTGCAATCAACCGTTACCCTTCACACTCCACGTACTCTCAATGAAATGCGAATGGTCTAACGTAATAATGGCCTTGTTCTTCGGGCTTCTAACACGAGAATATTAACGATCATTGCATGGCGGAGACTGATCCCACATGAGAAAGAAAAAAGCGTTATGCGCACATGAATTTATAGGAGTTTTTCATTTCGCGACTTCCTCGCGAAAACAAACGAGAGGAAAACGTTGACTCCATTTGGCACGCTCTCTTCACTCTTCTTAACTTTACATAACGCCATCGCTTTTTTTACCCCACGGCTGCCTATTTCTTGACTCGGAGCTTGCTAACTCCAACAACTTTTGCAGACTCCGGGAATCAGCAACGGTCTGCACGGATATATAAAAGTATCGTCGTCATTCAATATACACGCGATGACTTCTTCGCTGGACACGTAGGAATACATGGGGCATTGCGAGCCAAAACACTTCGTCGGTCACTCTGGCGATTTTTTGTAAAATTCTCTTGGCATCCACGGAAGAGAATTTTTTAAAATATTCTTGAATTTTCATCTCGAATACGCGAACAGCCTATTGTTTAAATTTTGGAATTTAGGAATTTTGAAAACTTCATAATTTTTCAATAAGCTGAGCTGAAAATCTGAAAATCGGACCAAAACCTCTTCTGCCATGGTTCTTGGCGGTGAAAACTTTCTATGAAATGGTGAATGGTCAGGATCGTGGACGAAACCATTTGACATCGAAGGCCCCATGCATACTCTCTCGGCTGTATGAAAAAGTATAGACTCAGTCGATGCTGCTATAAAAGTAGCTTTTAACGCAGCGTTTTTCCGCATCCCAGCTCCAATGCTGTATTTTTCTCCATTCTTTTTCAATCTGCGACAGAAAACTTTGGCTACCTGTGCACTTTGTACTACAATTATCACATTGTTCCCTTATTTCCTGTAATCTTCATTTGACAATTGAGCAAATGGACTGGACCATACATCGCTATGCATTTTTTTGTCATCGCTAATACAATAGTGAATTCTCAGCCCTTATGAGTTTTTTTTTAAATTTTTTATTAATGGGCATTATTAATGGGATTTACCCCGGGCAAAAATTGCAGCAAATGGGTGCATCCTCATGTTCGAATTCCAAACGTAATTCTAATTAAAAGTATAAATTTGACGGCCAGTATCAATTAGTGACGAATGCATATGCATCTTTGACTAGATGGCGTTAGTTTTTTAAACGCCAAGTGTGTGAGATTCGTAGTTTGAGGAAAACTTGAAGCAGCTCTTTAGTTTGATGAACAGCGATAAACCAAGGGGCTGCGAAGATTGAACGAGAGAGAAAAATTCGGCTGCGTGGTTAAATTTAAAGGGAACGATCTCATATGAATGTTTGCAAAAAGAAAAATATATAGGAGTTGGCGTTCTCTGACGGACCCAAGTGCCGTTAAATTCATCTTCCGGGTTGGTCGTGTGCGGTCCACATGATCGTTGGCGCGAATGGCAAAGAGAAATGCAGGAAGCATCAAGTGGGTTTTTCACCTTATTTTTTCTTTAACTCGCTGCCACATAAAAACGAAGGCTCGTGAGTGGTCTCGTGCGTCCATGTATGCAAAAGTAATGGGTATGGATGCGAGGCGAACCAAGAGGAACATGCACGTGTGGCGTATACTCGTTGCCAGGTGACATCGTCCGTCCCCAACTCAATTCACCTTTTTATGCCTTACCAGTCGTGGTTCCCATTTGAAATCAAGCATTGCTGAACCTCATCCTCCTCCCATATTTCCTTCATCCTTTCCGAGAATCATATGCTTCAGGCGCTTTGATGCAATTCGGACAAACGTTTTTACACGCCACTACATTTATGCTGATGTCATTGCGAGGCTTCTCGTCAATGGTTTTCCATCCAAAACGAAGAGTTTCCGGTACGTGGCTTCCTATGAATGAAGATTATGGATCTAACCGCCTGCACATGTTTATTCTATACGTTTGATGCACGCTGCTAATTAATCCAGGAAGCCATAACGTTTATCTAGAAATCAATACATACGGACGTCGTCAAACCAACCGGTGAACAACTATCGATATATTTGTCGTCGTGACCAAGTTACGGATAAAATGACCCATCACAGCTTCCGGGGCTGCACTTGATTCACACTGACCTGATTCAACGACGGAACAAATACGTTTATCAATCAAATCATTGTTTTTATCATAAATATACGTCGAGCATGGGCCCAAGTACCCCGAATCCCATTTTCTACGTTTCTGCAGGACACTGCGTCAACTTTATTCAATCATTCGTCGAGTTATATCAAAGTTTTACAAAATATACGATAGAGTTGACATTTGAACGTGACTGTAGGGAGAGGACTACGTTAAAAAAGCAATTTTTATGCCTTTGTATCTAAATGCAACTTCTGCCGTAGAATTGTGGTTCACTCCCTCATATAGTTATGACATGGAAACTATGGCGTTGAAACCTTGGTAGTCCACGGCGAACTTTGCCGCATCGCTCCGCTGAATCCACATCGTCTTCGTAAAATTTTCAAGCTTCCGCCCTCCCTGACGCTACCGCGATAACAGTTTGGCTGATGTTGTACGCACGATAAGGGTATCAGCACTGCGAAAACTTTGCTCTACGATTTCTGTGCGAAGAGACCAAAGCAGGAGAGCTAAAGTACAAGAGAAGGAAGTACTCTGATCTCCGTGAAATGGAAACACTGTTTATTGCCATTTGAGTAAACGAGAAAAACTGCTTGCCAAACAACAAAAGCACACACGTTCTTGGATATGAAAAAAAAAAACTTTGATCTTTATATCGAATTTCATCGAAAAAGTGTCAACGACGTTTTGTGCATACGTTTCTGGAGATTTTTCATTCAATTAGTTCGTTTATTGTGTATAAATTCTTCTGTTTTTTATCGATTGTGTTAAAAAAAAAACTACACGATAAATGAAAAAAAAAAAACAGGAATTTTGTGTTTAAACACTTTGTCGATGAGTCGCTTGAATTACTTTGACTGAAAATCGATATCCACATAACGGGATTTCATAACGTTTATTTTTCGATAGCGGGAGAAGAAAAAAATGTGAATAATTTAATTTATCGATAAAAATGTTAATTAGCGAGCTGAACGGATTGACCCCAGAATTCGATTTGCCGTTATTTATCTTTTCTAAAGATAAGAATTTCATTTTCATTGCGATAACAAATTTCAGAATATACGAAAAAATCATGGACGTTATCGGTTGGACAAACCGCGTATATGGCGATAAACCACAGCGAAGGCAAAAACGATAACGCACTATCGCCTGGTTACACAGAGCAACGTGTGCGTTCTATACATAGAACACAGCACTTCGTGGACTCCCAATCTTGCACGAGTTACACGTAGTTTCGAGAGAACCCGATGTTATCACGGTCCAGTCCATCGTGTCGTGTGCATCAGTTTCACTCTCGGTGCAAAGCTCTCCAGTATGGCCGTGAGCATCACTACATGGAACAATCGACAAATGTGATCCCACTGAATAGATCCTTTTGGCTTCGTAAACAATAAGGCTGTATGTGGGATATTGAGTAGTTGCCGAACTCCCATACTCTGGCATCCATATCATTCAACTCCAAGGAGATGCAACTTTCACGAAAATTGCTTTTTCAAAATTTTATGAAATTATTAAAAAAATGAAAATTATAGAACAATTCAAATTTTAATTACGAACGAGTCCATCGGGAAGCTTGTGCACCTTCAATTATTCTATCAATCTGATTAATACATAATTTTGTAATTAAATCACTAGGGAGATTGATGCAGGAATCATTAATGAAATCACTAATAAAAGTGCTACTCGTACTAATTAATTGCTTCACATTTTTTTCGTGAGGTCAGCGTGTATGGGTAGCACATTTTTTTATAACTTCTCTTATTTTGCCGGGCATTGAATATAAAAACGCACTTTTTACCACAGTTAATTAAAAATTGCGTAATCTGTAACAATTGTTACGAACAATTCTTTTCTGATGTGCCTCTGCCGACCTTTGTCTCCCTCACTATATAATAGAATCTGCGCTCGTTTTATCTCGTTCCTCGTGTATACTCATGAAATATTTGAATTTCTAGAAACGTTTCGCTCGGAATTCCAATTAATTTTCTGCGATATCAATATTGACAATCAGAGATCATGAATATAAATATATAATTTGCAAGGCACTTGTCCGATAACCGATAAAGTGGACATGACGAGATTACCATGATTTTTGCAGAAATCATACATTTGTTTTTTCCGGGTTTACGTTTATGAAATAGTCCGATAATAAAAAGTCCCACCATGATAAACGAAAACCCCTTTTCATCGATGCGAACAGAATGGTCAAAAAACCTTTGCTTAGGATTTAAAATCAAGCAGCAGTGAGTGACTTGAAAGCAGCATTTTGTTTTTGACAGCATGATCAGAAAGTTCAGTTTCATTGTGAAAAATCATTGCTCGAATTTCTATGAAGCCGAGCATTGATGTGGAAAAAATTTCGGATTTTCAATTTGCATGAAAAAAATTCTGTCAACATGACGTTACAGAACGAACTCTCCGGAGGTTAATTAACCTGCATTGAACTTTTGATACTCGCGAGGATTCAATTTACTAGGAATTTCATTTGTGAGCATACATTTTCCGCGAGAGATGATTGAGAGGATTTTTATGTCTGTCATTTTTCTGTTCTATTTCAAGATGCTTATCAGAGTTGTAGCATCCAATTTAATTAAGAAATAAGGTGGCTAAGGAAATGCTGGCTAAGGAAGGGCTGTCCGGTACGTACTATATATATAACCTTAATCTAAGCTGGGCAAAAAAACAACAAAGATGGGGTCTCAAATGTTTCGTTTTCGTAACTGGAGTTACCTACTGGATTTAATTAGTGCCAGGTAGTTTCTGTCGGAAGCTGGAAATGCTGGCTGGTAGCGAATATGTGTATATACATGCATAAAACCGTAGAGGGCACTGAAAAACAGAAAATGTCGGGGTCTCTTGTCTGTATGCTGCTAAATGTTTTTCCATGTGGAAAATCAACGACTCGTGGCCTTCACAAATACCTGTATGTATATATACGAATACGTAGATTTGGACCGTTTCCTTCTAGCCTGTTTTCTTCTCTGGTCTTCCCACAAACACTCGCAAGAGCTCTTAATGAAAAGCGTATAAAACCTGAGTTTACCGAGCCGATTCGGAAGATATCTCTCTTACTGTATAAACACTCAGACTTACGTATCCAAGTCTCGCCACGTATGCAGGTCACTAGTTGAGATACAAGACGAAATAGAGGCTCAAGTTGATCCGAAAAATGATGATTTTATGTGCGATTATCCTGACCCTTAATGAATTGCGATCAAGTGAACTTTGCAGTTCACGACAAAATTTTTTTTGTTTTTTTTTCAATCCATTGTCGTTTGATGATGTAATTTTCTATTTTTTTTTTTTTTTTCTGAGGATTCGTCGAATCGATGTTAGAATATTTCGATATTGCGTCCGATCGAAAAGTTGACAGCGTATGGACAAATTGGATGTCACCAGGTTCGAAGGTTTTCCTACGTATAAATAGCGAGAAACAAAAGTTTCGTATCGAACGCGGAAAATCATCGTTTGAGCTTTACGCACCGAGCTTTGTTGATACTCGCGTCAATCTATAGAGATCGATTATGGATGTGACCCTTTGCTAGACTCCTGCCAAATTCCATTCCCATATCGACGAACATGAATTGCAATTATGGGAGTTGACGAGAACGATTCACATTCGCTGAATGGCTTGTACCAATAATATTATCTCGTCAAATGAATGATAGAGAACCGAAGCACACACATAGGGCTTATTGAATTGATCATACGAGTGACATTGGTCTACCAGCTTCTGAAGAGCTTTTCGACGCTGACATCAATCATTCTATACCAAAATTTGAAATGCATATTTGCAAACAGTGACGGGCTACAAACATATTCCATATTTTCGGTTGCTCTCTTGCTGGAAAGCGACTCGCTCTCGACCAAAATGTGGCAGTGAATTGTTTTCGAACTCGAGGAAAGATTTCGAAAAGTTCACCACAACGAGCCATTCGATTCCTTTCAAAGTTCTATGAATATTCGAACGGAAAATTCCATAACCACAATTGAGTTGTTACGAGTTTCGGCCGCTTCCTCCAATAATTTTGTTGATTTCGTTTCATCAAACATGGTCGGTAGCATTGGCAGAACTTGAATAAAATTTATAAATCCATTTGAAACGATGGGAAACTAAAATAACAAAAATATCATGGAAAATGGAGAAGGATAGTTTGATAACTTTTTGGACACACATGCAGTATCGATACGGGAGTGTAGGGAATATTCTATAAGCGAAAAGTCAGCGTGGATGGGAAATTATTTTTTTATGGGGGACCAACTCGTGCTTATAGAGAGTCTTTTCTTTTTCGTCGATCCTTTTCTCACTCTTCTCCGTTCTAAGAAATTCAAATATCTACATAAGCGATTCTCCTCTTGACACTTCTCTTTTGCACACTTTCCCTACGCTGAGATCTGGCAGCAAAAATCGAGGAACCCCTCAATCGGAAACGATCGGAAACAGGCCTCCACTTGCTCACGGTTCAGCTAATCTGCCATCAGGCTTTGCTATGCATACGTGTACATGGTGTCCGGGAAATAATGGATGGAACGAAGGTCGCAAAGGAAAACAGCATTTCCAATCAGAAAGGCCAGGAACTTGTCAATTCTTTGCACTTCACAACGAGAAACTAAACTTTTCAAAAATTATGTGTAGGTTTTGCAAGAAACAGTAAATCTTGTCGCTGTTGAATAAATTGACGGCAAAAAAACTTTCACAGAACAATTTTTCAGTCCTTTGTTGAGATTTTATCCGAACAACATTTCCTGGCCAGACGTGAGAAAATAATTGATGTGCTTTTTCTACTGCCCTTGACTTTGCAAAAGTCAAGAATATTCTAAAAATTTGTTTTTTTTTTTCGTTCAATTGGGAATATCCTCGTCCGAAGCGACAGTGGACACCGTGTATATGAATCTTTCGAAATCCTGGCGAGAGAATCCTCTGAATGTGGCTGGGCCAGAATCTCGTTCACTCTAACGTGACTCATCAAATTTTTTTAATTAAAATGAATCGAATCATTGATCCGTTTGCAGTTATGACGAGACGTGTGAAAAAACATCTCGATCCAATTAGTGCAAATCCTCATTTGCTGCTAATGGTTTTCTTCTTTATTATTTGTGCTGGATAACACACTCGACCATACCAATTTTTGTGGGCAGACGAAAAAGTTGACAAGCTCCAAAATAACCCTTATTATTATCCTAATCAAAATGTTTCGTTGTGTATTTATTCACATATAAATATTTGACCTTGAAAATTGATCTGGTCGAACGTCGTCGTTTTTCACGATATAATATAATAACTCGATGTTAGTTCTCAGTTCTCTGGATTAGTGACCAGAAAATTGTTTGGAATTTTTCGACATTTTTTTGAATAAATCTACAGGCTCTTGACCTTTCGTCTCACGGAGATACAAGCAAAAATGTCAGGGTCTGCGACACGAATGAACGTATCTCTTATCTTTTTTGCATGTAAAAGACTGCAAGCTCGCCGTTTTCTTAATTCAGTCATTCTATACATAAAACATGACAACTGGTGCGAAATAATTAACAACCCGAGGGTTGTTAAGCCGGTACAGAAAGAGCCACCACCTTGCAAGGCTTCCATGTCTGCCCTCTCCAGAAACTCCTCAGAATTTCGAGCTTTATGCACGCACTTCGTATTACCACTTCAAATATTTAGGTACCGACGACGATTCCGAAGCTGGCGGTAAGAAGGCGGAAGGAAGGAGGGAAAAGAGAGGGGGAAATGACTCTTCAACGGCAAGAGTGTGAAGCTGGAGGAATTTTTAGCCACAACCATCCGCTATGCACTTAAAATTAAAACTTCTTTCTTGGTTTCATGTATCGAGTGATTGAGCGATAATCATCTTTTTTGGGTAGAGAACGATTTTGGAAACTCGCGAGCTAAACAAATTTAACTAAAACCAACATTTTTTTATTTTCGTTCAAAAATATCGATTTTTGGGGATGCACTCCCGTGTGAATAGCACGTGTTCCTGTATTATACGTTCTCATTGAAAAAAGTTCTTTCATTCGTCAGGATGCTAGACTGCGGCTCTTCACTCGCGTCATTCGCAAATACGTTTCTATATATTTTTCGCACAAGCGAGCACAAAACTCGTTATGCACACTCGACAATGTAGATTCATCGCTCTTGTTTTCCGCACGCCCTCCTCCCCTCTCCCTCTCTCTATCACTCTCCCGACGCTCTTCCCTCGCACACTTTTTAATGGTTCTTTCATGGAACTTTTAAATTTGCAACAAGAGAATTCTGTGTCAACCACATGTGCCATTATCGCTGTCCAAGGGGAAGGGAATAGAAATAGAGAGGAAAATTTATGGGACAAGCATTCACTGTTAAAAAAATTTATTCGATCCGTGTAATTCGAATTGCTCGAAATGTTCACACTCTTATTTATTTCGCTGAATCGACGGAGATAAATATTTCATAGTATTTTCGGAAAGTGCAATGAATATGGATCAACATAATGAACAATTAAACAATTCAATACGCTGTCCTCATTATCAGGTCAATATTTTATTCTTTTAAGCCAAAGATTTTTTTTTATTTTTATTTTTTTTCCAACGAAAACAATTACACCGAGCGATTAATATTTACGTGGTAATGATGCCAATTGGTGACCGTTTATGGCCTCAAAGATGATCCACATATTCATCCGCAACGAGTTTTTGAGGCGGCATTCCTCACACGGAACTTTCACATTTTCTTTTCCGCTCGAGTGTGTTACCGATTGGTCATGTCGAAGATACTTTCTGAATTTCTTTTTCCAATAATCGTTTCATCCATCGTGATATCGATTTGATAAAAAGTGTCTCTGCTTTCTTTGAAGAGTCGATATCAATGGCAACTATACAGGGAGAAGCAGATAACTAATTCAACAAATTTGCTGTGCTTCTTTCTCAGTATATCCAACAAATTTTGTTTTTTTTTTGTTCGACTGGAATATAGATTCAAAAAAAGCTGATGAGGATGTGAAAATGTTCACTCGTTTACACGTCGGCAAGTAATTTGGAATTTGGAGCTGTCCGTAAGAGAGAGATAGAAAGAGAAAGAGAGAGAGAGAGAGAGAGAGAGAGAGAGACAGGGTGCTTCGCGATCAACCTTAACCACACACCTTTACCAAAGCTTCATTACCCGTCGCTCGTGGTTTCCAAGACCGGTGGTTAACAAAGGGTTCACCAACGTGCCCACTAATTGCCACGTTCTTGATAACGAAGCCCGGCACTCTCGCAGAGATGTATAACTCTTTGGGAACATAGCCAGCGTGAGAGCAGTCTGAATTTTTCCGATAATGGGATGACGTGCGTTTAAACCAGAGAAAGGAGCAAAAATATGAGAAAAAAAAACAGTAAAAATCGCGTAACGGATCCACTACTGAGTTTTCCGACGTGGCTCGGCGAAGTATGTAACTGCAAAGAAAAGCTATCGTTCGTAATTTTTACGTATTTTTCATTCGAGCTTCTCATGTTTCCCAATCACGTATTTTATTCAGTGGTAAACGAAATCCGTTGGCTGGGTCGACGAAGAATTTATTTTTTATCGATTAGCACGGATATCGATATCCGCGGAAAGGGGAAGACTCTGCTGTCGAGACTCCAAAAATAGTCGGAAAAAATGGAAAAATCTTCTACAAACTTTTGGAGCGACAGAACGAAGATTTTTTGAGTTTTAACCGAAAATATATAAACTTTTCGAAACAAATGTGACAAAAGTTCTTCGGTAAAACTTGCGAATGGCACCAGGTGTACTTTTAAGAAAACTTTTGTAGAAGATCGTGGAGTGGAATTGAAAAATACACGCACGAGTAACTCTCCGGATTGATTTCTAATCTCGATACAGTTTTTATCAAAAATGATAAACTTGCCAACGATCCCTTGCTCGTTATGAGAAATATTTCAATCGCGATTTTGAAAGATCGAGTCATTTCATCGTCGAGTGGAATTCTGTTGAAAACTCTGATGTGAAAATATCCGGGAACCCAAGTTTTGAAAGTCTTCGATGTTCCGATAACGTACTTTAGTGTGATCAAAGAAAAGTTCTCATTTAAGAAAATGGCCACGAAGTAAAAGGGGAAGAAAGGAAAAAAGGGAGATAGAGCTTGATTGGCAAGAATGCTCGAGGCGAACTCGGTCCTCGTTGTCCTCATCGTCGTATCCTCGAGGTCGAGGAGGCTGAAATACAAGGTAGACGTTGTAGAAGCTCTATGATGTACGGAAAGCTTTCAGTAGCAGCGAGGGCGACGCAGCATCCATCGCTCATCTGCTACTGAAAACAAGATAAAACCTTTCGCGAATTTCGAGAAGAAATCGTTTTATGAACGCGCTGACGAGCACGAATTGTTACATATACACATATACATGTGAGTAAGATAGGATGAAAATTGGAAGGGAACGTTATTACCCGTAACGAAAGTTCACTCGGTCGAGACAAAAAGCGATCGTCCTCGTACGCAATTTCTTCTCGTACCAAATGTACGAAATACATGTGGTGTATGCACAATTTCTCCAGACACATGTATCGTCGACTACGTGCATCCTTGCACGTGTTTCTTCCTCCCTGCGCAACGTAATACGCGCGTGTTCGTTGAGCGACAAAAGGAAAAAGTGAAAACTTGGAACGTCCTTGAATCTCGATTGCCAAAGTTCTTTGCTAAAAGTTTATGAACTTGTCTCGTTAATTGTTAATTTCAGCCTCGGCCTTTGACACAGCAGAGTTCAGTCTCTGAAGAATTCATTAATGGAGTTGGAGTTTTGAGATATTAAAAAAAAAAGCCGTGCAACTCACGGCGGCTAGACGTTTGGGACATTCTTGCTGCTTTTATCTTCCAGGAAAGATGTATCGTCCATTTTTCAAAATTATCACAAAATCAGGAAAGAAAGTCTCGCGAAAACGAAGCTGCATACTTTTTAAAAAAAATGAATTTCTTGGATTTTGTATGGCGATTTTTCGACACGAAATCCACATTCGAAAGAACCACTGGCACCGATCAGGAACTTTGGAGCGTATAAACGAAAGCATGAGCAATCGACATCGATTCGAAATTTGTACTTTCCAAAGCGGATATTAACGTGCGATAATTCATCCCGGAAGTCTCGGATAAGTTTATATGGTCGCGTGAATAAATTTCACCAAAAGTTGGTCTCTCTTTTTGTCGTTCGTTCGTATTCGCGGATAATCGATTCGACGAGAAAGTGTTGTAGAGAAAGTTTGACGCAAATAGTATAGTGGAACAGTGACTTCTGATTTATAAGTATATTTACAAACATATGATCGTTTGTTCCGTGACAATCTGGGATTGTCATTCTGCAGAGACTTGTAATGACTAGGAACGCAATTTGCTGTCGCTCCGAACTATGGGGCAATATTTCAAATACGAGTGCAGATTCGTGGATAAATCTCATTGTCCATCGACAATTTTGAATTTTAAATTCGATTTTATGACAATACTTTGTTCTTCATGAATGTATAAAATCGAGACAAATTTGAACCCTCCATTACACGAGGAATGGGCGTTCACGTAAAAAAAAAACTTGGAGCTGTTGTAATTTTTGAGTTTTTAGTTTACTGCAGAGTTTTTATATTTTATGCGCATTATTAGTAGGTGCGAATTTGGAAATAATGGAGACGTTGATCCTCGCGAGTGCTGTGTCATGTGCATCCGATAAATTGCACTTAAATCGAATGAAATTGTCGGGGCAACCGTATTTATTCCGGGAATCGAGTAATGGATCACAATACGAATGTATTCGTTTAACTCCTACCTCAGCCGAAGAGGTTTGACGTCAATCGAATTATTTTCATAACGCAATTAATATTTGTACGAACCGCTCAACAAAAGTGTCAGTTAGAGCATAAAAATTCTCGGATTTCACGTTTTCAATGCCTGAAGTCATACTTTTTGCAAACGTCACTTGAAAGTCGATACTCACGATTTTACAGAGCCACTAATTACGAATATGGACTTGGAAATCGCGAATTCAACACTCATCGTTGTTGCAAAACGACGAAGGGATCGATCGACTTCTATCGATAGATTCGCACTGGCATAATCTGTCTATGTAAAACTTGGACATCGAAGAGAGGGAACGAAGAAAAAGCTTTGCGCTCGTAGGAAATATTTGCGAACTTTCCTTCATTGCATATGAAGACACATGAACTTTCACTATGGCATATTCCAGTGGCGGGAATGAAGAGGAGAGAGTGACAGGGAAATTCCCCATAAATTCAGCTTCCGAAATCGTTTCAGTTCTCGTTGGAATATATTAAGGTCATGAGTGATAAATGACAGTGGCGCATGGCCTCATGCGTACCTGCAGTTATTTGCAAATTGACGGAGTCTTTCCAATATATTTTTTTAAAAATGTCACACTTCGTTCTACTTTTTCATCTCCGAACTTTGCATGTCATCGCTGTCATACGTCCCGATTTCTTAATAATCAATATAGTTAATTTCGTATAAAAACTGGTTTTAGTTTTACAAATAATCGATCTATAGAAAATTCCTTGTTCCTGCCGAAAGTCAAAATTTAAATTTGATTCACTGTTTCGCTTTCTTTCTGGAAAACTGGATCAGATAATTGTGAAAATTTTGGAAAATCGATGGAAAACTATAAAAATATGGATTCAGCCAAAAAACAAAGCATTCGATTTTAAAGCAAAGCAAACGATTCGAATTTATTATTACGAGAGACGACGCGCGTATAGTATATATGAAAATATTTACAACATGGATGAAACGTTCACCAAGCCTATATCAAATTTAGTGTTCAGATTATTCATCATTCATCGTTTATATTGCGCTTTAATGAAGCACAGTATATATCGACACTGGTCCTCATTATCTCCGTGACACGTTTGTCCTTCTATATAGATAAATAGATACATGTATAAAGTTCATATACTTTGTCTTTGGCTTTCTCTATCGTACTCGCTCTTTGCTGGCACGCGTACAAATAACCCGCATCGTTTAATATCCCCTGAGCCATATTAATTTCTGGGCTTTTGTTATTTCGACGTATATTCGGCGACCTTTCGCGGCGTCCTCGTATTTTCATACTATATGCATATATATCTGCGTTAAAACATGTTTATAGTGTTGGTATCATGGGTAAAACGCGTGAACGATGAATCCTCGGATCGTACCGTTAAATGATCACTCTATCTGCCTTTACACATCTCTCATCCTTGCCTCTCTTGTCTCGCGAATGCTCCAGAGCTCGCAGAGTCGAGAATCATGTACGCAGAATACGTGCTCGAGTGTATATAGCATATACGCAGATCACACAGTTCGAGCACGAAGTCAACCCGACAAATTTTCTAAGTCACGTCCGCAAAGCGACGACGACAAGCACGCACACACTCACACACACATATCGATATCCTAGCAAGTATATGTACAAATATGTATGCGCTCAAATATACACTGCATTCAGAATGTATCACCGCTATCAAATTACTGCGACTTGATGCTGGCTGCGAAAAAAAATTTTTAACCCAACCCCCTAATCCATATTTGTGAATTATTTCAAGAGTTTTTTTGTTTTTACAATTATCAAATAAGTTTCATGGCCTCGTGCAAAATACAGACATCGTTATATTTTTGATAAAAAGTTTATTTTTGATTCGTTCGGTTCGGGAAAGTTTGGACCAATAGCTAACGGAGGGACGAGAGAGAGAGAGAGAGAGAGAGAGAGGAAAAGGAAAAAGCAATTGAGCATTTACATCCAACGAGTTATTTCCAGGTTTAGCTGAGAACATTATCCGGGTGTGTACTTTTACCTTGAAATAGCCACATCTCATAACGTTGGGGACTTGTTTCATTTATTCTTATGTGCCATATAACCCTGGGCTCTTAACTTTAACGTTTTACAAGTACCCAACCGTTTTCTAGGATCGCTCGGGTCGAATGACCGTTTCAGTACGAACGAAGAGAATCCTTGCCAAAGAATTTCAAGAAATACATTCATGTACTGCGAAAACGTATTTTCAAGGTCTCAGCTAGGCCGAGTGTGCAACACTTGAACTTTTCTACCAGCAGACTTCATCCTCTATGGAGAAGAAAATATGTCTCGAGGGTTTGCACGGTTAGGGAACAAAAGGTACAAAATTGTTGTAGAATGAACGATTTGTTTATATCTGCTGTCTCTTTATTAAAACGTAGCTCCGGTAGTTTCCGGTTTCTGCAGCCGGCTAGACCGAGGCTAGAATGCCATACCAGGACATGAAATAAGATTTTCTCAACAGCCCTTGAAAGCCTGTTCATAAGGTATAAATAAAAGTTATGTGAACCTGTGATCTCCAGGTTCAGTGGCGATTCCAACTTCCAGAATTGTTACTTTTTATCAAGGGCCTGTTTATAGAGAAAGAAAAACTGCAGCTACATGGCCGGAGGACACTGTCGTACAGGATTTTGCAAATAGTCTTATCGTTTGATATTTTTAAACGATGCATCCACCAAACATATTGCAAGCAACTATTTCTTGTTGCATCCTATTGCAGTTCTCCATTCTGCAGAACCTTACGATAAACCCGAAGAGGTTTGGAGCAAACTGAAAATGTGCAAGAGTAGGACGAGGAAAAGCATCTTTTTTTTCATTTATGAAACCCGAGCTAACGGGCATCATAACGGCGTTAAAAGATGGTGCGCTCCATAGAGGCTTTTGTCTCGCGACAATCTCTATTTTGCTGAAGGTGCCGTTCACTGTTTATGTTTTCGTTAGATCCAATCCAACTATCTGTGAGAACGAACAAGTAAAATGGTGCCAATTGATCTCTTTGGAAATTGTTGGACTATTCTCCGCGACAACAGAGCCCAATTTTTAATCAAGATTACAACTGTGCCAATTCCGGAAATGCCGCATTGGTTTTATTTCAGATAAACCTGACTAACTTGCGGCGAATTGCATGGCTGATGGTTATTTGAAATTGGACTGAATCAAGCACAGAGAATTTCCATCACGTTTGGTGTTGCTTCAGTGTGAACAAGCATTGAAGAATAACTTTGCATTTCCGGTACGAATTTTTCTAACGATATTCCGCAGATAATACTGACGTGATCCTCTTGTGATAGGATGAGTGATTGGATCACGAATGAAGCAATGATCTAGCCGCGTGTAGGTGGATGTTTAGTTCTAGAAAAGCGAGGATCTCGACCCACCTACAGTTACACACACTCGTAAAAATAACGAATTGAGCAAAAGCCCTTTTGTTTGCCATAACGATCCATTTTGTATATTTATATATATGAAGGACTAATTCATCTGTACTCGTGTCTAGGTAATACGTAGTCGGTGCTGATGGCACGATCCATTTTCATTCGGAGCAAAGGCCACTTTCCAATAATCGAAGTCTTGTTTCGATGATTCTACGACGATGTGCTAATCCCAACCAATCCCCTTGTGCACCTCTCTCTCTTTTTTTCTCTCTCTCACTCGCCACCTCTCTATCTGATATCTTAGGCCATGCAGACGGCCAATCTGTACGTTAATCCGCGCAGTTGATCGCACGGCAATGGGCAAACGAATATATCGATTATAATCGATATCGAGACAACGATAGAAGCTCGAGCGAAGCAGACTGGTAGCAAACATGGAGAGGAAAATCTTCACCTCGTAAACCCCTAGTAAACCCCGCATCACCGTAACCACAGTTATATCGTCCCTCGAGCAATTATTGCCAGTCCATGGTCCACGCACGTACGAGTCGTATTTCAAATAGAAAGACTCAGGCCGATCTCGAAGCATGATTTAATTACAATGAATACCTACAACTATATGCTGCACGGAAATGCACAACTTCGTTGCTGTTTGAATATTTACCTTTTAAGTATTTCAGTTCGATTTCTTTCGCGATTTCGTTCGGATTATTATATCAGGACTCTGCATAACTTGAGATCAGAGTGAAAAATTGAAACGCTCGTTATTATTTATTGAGCTCAATGTTGGATTTTTAATAAAGTCCATCTAGAAACGTACTTTTTGATAAGTTTTTTAACCTCTCTCTTGGACTCGTTTTGAACCTTTAATGCCGTAGTAACGACAGCCTGGAAAGCGTGGCTCAAGAGGATGAAACGAGAATCGAGTGTGCTTACAGAAAGCTCAGGACATACGAAAAGCAACCGCAAGCAGAGATACTGACGAGGATTTTCTCTCATAAAGAGAGAGAGAGAGAGAGAGAAAGAGTTCTGGGAAACTGACACGGCAGAGTTCCCATTTGCTTTGAGTCGATTTTCTTCTACTTACTGGTATTCAGCAGCAAAAGTACTCATCTCGCGGCTCAATACCTTCAAACTAGCAGGCTTTTCTCTTGCCACGACGGTTATCACCTTGAACCAATCCGATAGAGGCTCATGTCTAGATTATTTTTTTCCTACTATCTCAGCATAGAATTTTCACCGAAACCATGAAGCAACATTTTATTTTTAAGATCACCACAATATTTCCTTTTCTTCCAAAAGGAATTTCTCGTTTGAGAAGATGTTCGGAGTTCACCGTGATCAAGAATTTTCCAGTAACAATTCTTACTTTGCATCTCAGGAACCTGCACTAAGATCTCAATGTTCTTCCGAACGATCACTTCGTTTTGTGTCTTTCCTCAACTTTTTGATATATTTTCCCAAATCCACGTCCCAGTGGGATTATTATGTTAAGGGGAACCAATAATTGGAAATAAGTATATCACGTAATCCAGCAGTTCAACAGTGAGCTTTATATTCATCGGTGCTCACTGATTCCGCTATTCTACTCGAATAGAACCCTTAATTATACCCTAAATCGAATTAACATATCATCATAACGCGGAGAACTTGGTTAAGTATTATAAATTCAGTGCTGGAAACTTCCTCACTGCAAAGTAAATATATACACAAATAAATCAACCTAGGACGACAAAAATTCTTATACATCGAGGAATCTATAATTATCGACGAAAATAAACTCGACGTTCCTACGGCGTTAATTTGATACGACAACTGATAAATTAATTATTCAGAAACCAGAAAAAAAGTTCATCTTTTAAATCATCTACACTGGCAAGAAATATTTATATTTCAGTTCAGTGGGGATTTTCTTATTAATGCAATTTGAATGTATAATTTCGTTCGATGCTCCGCCCGTGCATCGTGATTTCTATCACGGATTTTTCAACGTTTAAACCGTGGAATTTTGATTTATGCGGTAGCTCTTCAAGCCACAAAATTATTTGCTCTGCACGAAATCCCGAAATATGTGGAATTAGTGGTGAAAATTCGTAGCAGTGTGCAAGCGGACGGTTTATTTGATTCATAAGTAAATAATTAATTACTTTGACAGTGACTGTCAAATCTTTTTCATCCCAGTAAGTCTTTTGACGAATTTTCTTCAGTCTAATGTTTTTTTTTCGCCCACGAGAATAAGAATGGAAATATTGGAGATAAGGAAGATTTCGTAGCAGCTGTTTTTGTCTGCGGCATGTGCACCGCAGGGTCCACTGTTGGTCACAGGTATATAACGCTGGAGCATCGACGACGCGAGTCTTCGGAATTGCAAATGTTGCTCAAAAGATGCTGCTTCGTAGCTGCGAGACGATATGTATATAAGAAATCCGCTTTGGGTTTCGCTCTTGCCAGGAAGACGACGAGCAGCTCGACAGCCATCGGAGCACTTTTCGCTCGACGCGATATGGAAATTCCATATGCGCCAGATGCACCATCCCATGAGGGGTAGCGCGTCAGGAAGGGCGAAAAGAAACAAAAAGATAACGAAACGTCTTTTGTTTAATTCTCAGAATCTCTTCGCGCCTTGGTGCAAAAAAGAACTGAATTTATTTCTCGTCTATAGAAGTCAATTTTTCCTTAGAACTCATACTTTTGTGATATTTCTGTACGAGCTTGCAAGATGAAAGAATGTGCATGAAAATATGGAGTTCGATAAAAAAATATGTCAGTTTTCCGTACTCGGCGACCTTACCCCTCCCCCTCCCGCGATTCCTATGGCTCGTGAACAGTCGAACGACCAAGATTTTAACATGAAAAGATTTTTCTCGAGCGTGCGTTGACGTTTCGTCCTGCTAGTCCTGCTTTCTTTCTTTTACTCTCTTTGTCCGAGCGAAATTTAAACGTCATTCTGCCAGCAACTAGACATTAAGGATTGGAGCCGTGCATGCATAAATATCCATATGGCGTATGTAATAACAATGTTTGCATTAGAGCCTTTTTTGAATAATGCTGAAAAAGGAGTCCATACTTTTTCTCTTTTCCACTATTCTTCGTTCTCGAGCACGAGCGATAGTTACGGAAAATAATACGAAGTTGGAAATAAAATCAGAAAGGCTAATTCAACGGTCAGATTGTGAATATTATTTTTATGACGTGCGAGAAAATAAAAAAATGACAGAGTCGTCTTCAGTCACCGCGACATTCAATCATTTCAACTGATACGATTTTCACCAATGAGAATACGAAAGCTAAAGCTAGAAATGGTGAAAGATGGTTTTGGGATTAGCGATCGTCAGAGTTACCAAAATACAGCATAGGAAAAGTGGAGAATCCTGGTGACAAACCAAACCCTTTTTTTCACCGGCTAACCCAACTCAGAAACCCGTTCATACAGACACGAAACTCGTAGCTTGGTTAGCGAATCGCGCCCTCGAGTCTCCTCGCATCTGTTAGCAAATCCTCGATCAATACTCATTCAACGAATCAGAATTCTAGTTAAATTACTGCTCCGTCCGCTCTCGACAATCGGGAAAAATAAAAAAAGAAAGTTTGAATAAGGACGCGATTAATTTGCAGAAAAAGGTTTCCTTTCGCGGTTTCCTTTTCCTATGAGATTCTTCTTATCAATTTCTTGCAATAAATTCACTGCTGTCGACATTTCATCGGTGACAGGAAGGTCTGGAATGTCGTTACTCAACTCGGGAACGATATATTATCGAGCTGATCATACTATCATTCAAGCAACTTCGGCGACTAATTTCTCCGGTCCATATGTAAATGCATGCAATACGATCGATCATTTCTGTAAGTAACGAACAGCTCATCGCGATGGAAACAAGATGCGAATTGTGGTGCATGAAAAAGGGTGAGAGTACGAAAAGGATTGGGGAATGGGAGAAAGGAATCGCATAAGAACGGTGACCGTAAATTAAACGTAGACGCGTTTTGAATAAGCGTTGGTGAGGTGTGCTTGCCTGAGGGAACGTCGACGTTTGAATCTCCTCGTTGAATTCTCGGCGTGGAACCAACGAGAGTACCAACTCGTACCTACCAACGCAGTCGAGGGTTTGCAATGTATAAATACCGTCGTATGTACATACGTAAAGACATATGTTAAGTTTTTGGCAGAAGGGCGTACCTCGAGGGATTCGGTGGGCGAATCAACGCGGGGGAAGCCTTTTCGAACGCTCGTCGGAGTCAATTTGTATACGTGCTTATACACGAAGTACCAAGCGTTCCATTTAACATTCCAGTGGCAGTTGTGCTTAATTTCTGGATGGATATAAATTCGTCAGACGCAATGGCTGCCCGAGATTCATTTGCGAGACACACATGCAGCAATGCACAAACATTTTCCTCGCTTTTCTTATCGTTTACCGTGACCAAGCTGCTCCCAATAAAGTTTCGATAAATATTTCACTTTTGCGAGCAGAAAATAAAGGAGCGAGCAAAAGTATTGCGTCGAGGGAAAACTTGTATATTGAGATCGGAAAATAAGAAGGGACTCGGGTTAATCGCCGCGAAAGTCCCACGTCCATTCGCAAAGTATCGCAAACTTATATATCGTGACCCCGTCTCGTGAGACTCTTGTACCTCCCACGGGAGCTTCCTTTTCAACATTGCTGCTTGGGAAAGAGAATACCGATTTATATACGTGTACGCTGTACGATTGGATAGCTGTGGATCTGTGTAACTTTGTACCTTTGTTGCGCACAGTCCTGAGGATACTTCGAAAAGTATATTTAGCCTTGCCACGCATTTCGCTGGCTTTCTTTTCTCTCTGGCTCTCTTTCAACTCGGTGCGAAAGTTTCATCGTTTTT
Source organism: Hyposoter dolosus (assembly GCA_963921915.1). Taxonomy (NCBI): domain Eukaryota; kingdom Metazoa; phylum Arthropoda; class Insecta; order Hymenoptera; family Ichneumonidae; genus Hyposoter; species Hyposoter dolosus. Next base: position 10,183,053 of record OY998136.1, on the reverse strand, counting down.
CTGATCGTGCAACAATTTTTTTCTCCACTGCACTCTTTGATTTTCTTTTTCTCTTCGGTTCTCAAGGTTTTTTTCACGTAATTCCAAAACATTAAAGTCTTTCGCGAATAATAATTCTTTTCTTTCTGGAGCTCTGCACGACGACCCATAAAAAATAAAAAATGATAATTCCCGAGGACGATATCGGAGGAGGAGTCTCACTAGACTTCGATGATAATTTTTTGCTCTGTTATCGATGTATGATTTCGACTTTTATTATCGAGCAATGCATGCCCAACGCATTATGAAACGTTTTTTTTACTTTTTTATTATATCGCTACTTCAAAAAGTGTCCCAGCTCTCTCGAGACGTTAGTCCATCGCGACGAAACCCTTTCCTCTTTCATTTATCGTGTCGCCCTCAGCTTCGCGGGCAATCCGTAGGAACTGCGGCTCTAGTAAGGAAGTTGGAAAGACAGCATTACTTTCCTCTTCGTCTTTCGTGATTCCGGGATAGCAAAAAGGATACGCTGGGGATCGTTCCTTTAACTTAGCACGGTGTCTCTTTTCATTTTACGCCCAATAGCACGCGGGGAAGCGAAATGAGTGAAAGGGAGAAAGATGGCGAAAGAGGAAAAGATCGCGGGGGCGAAGGAAATGGTTAAAGTCGGGTAAAAACGCTTTTTCAACGTGTGCCTTAAAGACTCGCTAATTTCACTACTCGGAACTTTATATTCCGCTCGAACTGAGGCCGAGTGGCTAGAAAAGTTTTTAGAAATCCATTAACCCCTTCCTCAGAGGGACATAGTATCGCGGTTGGATAAACCGCGAGGTACTGTATCATTATATACGTATACGTACAGCAAGTTTTATGTCGGGAAAGCGCGAGAGAGAAAGAGAGAGAGAGAGAGAGAGAGAGAGAGAGAGAGAAGGGAGGATTCGCAGCCTCCGGGCATTTCTGTATTCTTCTTCATGGATCCTGTACCGATAGACTGGGAACGCGCGAGATCGGAGAGATTATCTTTGAAAGCATCAGGCAGAAATCCCGCCGCGTGCAGCTCCAGGCGACCTTTCCAAGTAGAAATTTTCTCCCCTCAGCGTCTTCCTCGTCGACGACAGATTTCCAAGCATAGTTCTACGCAGCGAATCGCAGTTTTCTTTACGTTTTTCTTTCCGCGAGATAAGTATATGGAAAGGGAATGAAGAACAGAACAGAGACATGGGACATTCGTCCCAACAATGTTCCCATAAGCTATATACGTCCATACGCATCCAGTCACGTCTTGGCTATGATATTTTTGTCGCAGACACGAATACGCACACGCAGGAAGACAATCGAAATACTTGGGATAAATGTTTCCATGTTTATTCTGCTGTTTTCAAGTCCTTCGTGTTTTTCGAACAGACTCCTGCACATCATTTTATTCCATGAATTATTTTCAATGCGAATAAAACGTTTGGTTGTTTTTTTCTGCACAGTAGGTCATTGTTGATATTATTACTTTGTTGCAATAGCATTACTGCACTATTATCTCCCTCATCTTCCGGTTGCCTCTGCAAACAAAAGATAATTGCTTCTCCTGCATTCTTTATTCTTTCCCGCTGATGCTGTTGTCAGTTTCTTTTTTCTCTACCAACAAAAATTCGATTCTATTTTTCTTTTTGACATTTTTAATGAAATGTCGTATACGTGCGAGCTCAGCATCGATCCAAAATTTTCATAGAAGCTTATACGCGGAATATAACGAACAAATTATGTGTCCCTTCGTGGGATTAAGCGGAGTCACGCGCCGCTTGTAAATTACAACCTCTCGTACATACGTATTAATCGTATACATAAATATTTGTATATATACGTGTGCACGTATATTTATATACATGTATTTGAAGCTAAGACTTCGATACGATATTCCAAAGCAACGGAGAATGCTATTCTACTCTGCCCAAGGTATTTCCGCGATGGAGGAATCTCTATACCGCAACGAGGCCACACAATTCATACATATAGTTATTCAAACTCACGCGGGGACCTCGAAGAGATCTCGTACGAAAACTTATTTGGTCACGCGAAGATTTTCGAGCACGGGAGATATTGTATATAACTTTACGATTACGATTTATACAGCTTGTCTCATATTTTCTGATCAAATTCCATAGCCGCGCTCTCTGCTCGTTTTGATTTGTGCATCGTCGTCAAAAATGACTACGAATATTTCAAAGTTTCTGATATTTCGAAGTAGGACAGTTCGCAAAGTGCCTGGAAACATTATTGAGGCAGTTGTAGGAATAAACAGTTTTCTACGTTCTCGAGTGGAAAAAAATGAGCAACAAAGTTGTGTTATAACGATCGCTTAACGAGTGGATATAAAAAAAGACAATTTTATCGAAGAACTTTTTACTGAATATATAAGAAGAAGCTCGAAGCTTTTGTATCTTTTATCGGTCATCTTTTGGCTCATTTCGTATGCAGGAAACGATGTGCCCGAGAGGAGACCTCTGTGGAATCGTAAAAAAATTCGATTGTCGCAAAACAGTATAGGGCTGTGAGTCCCAAGGGTATCGCGGGCTTGAAGTTGGGGGTACATGCCTCCTGACACCTTAAGCAATGCGACAAGGAACTTGGCCAGCCGGTGGGAAATAGTTGTTGAACTGAGAAATGTGCGAGGATGAGAAGAGGGAGGCGAGGGTGAGAGAAAACTAAGGGCAGTATTGGTGTGTGGAGGATTGTCGTTGTTGCTTAGAAAACCGTGTCGCTTTCCCACCAAACACGCTGCGACCTCGGAGCAGATAGCGTTTCTGCATATTTCATGGGCCACCGTAACGTAACGTACGTCCCGCATGGGAAATCCTAACATGGCTATATGCTGTTGATACTGCACACCAACTTCCGGGACATTCGACCTTTAGACAAGAAGGCCCAACGATTTTCCTCTCTCTCTCTCTCTCTCTCTCTCTCTCTCTCCCTTCCTCCTCGTCTTATCTTTCTTTTTTTCTTATACGAGAACACCTCTTTTCCGTAACGTTTCTTTTTACTCCTCTTACGAACGACGATGTGTCACAAGGGTGGTTTGTGCGGTGAACTATTTTTGCGAGCATCGATTTCGACCCACAGCTACATTCGCCGTTCCCTCGTCGCCTTTTTTTATCAAGCTGTGTGGACTTTTCGATTTTGACCCTCGTCGTCGATAAAATATTCACCATTCTCTACACAGCTTCCCCCGTTGCATCAGAGCAGAAAATAACTAGGCACGGAAAATTATGTTAAGTGTATGCGAATAAGAAAAAAAAAATAACGCTCTGGCGTGTTTCAAGGAGCTGCATTTTGAAACAATGGCGCTCTTCCAATTGTTTTCCTCCAATGTGTCTATGATAACGTTTTTTTTTTATTTTCACTGCAATCGAGGCGAAATGCATCAGTCATTTATTCGCTAAAACGTGCCGTCTCGTATTCACCGCAGAGGGACCAACACTAGTCCGAATCTCCCCGCAGGCGAAGAGCCGATGCTTTCGTGCAGAACTAGGGGTGTCTATAAATTAATTAGCCAAAGTCTCGGGGACTTAAAAGCCAAGCATATGCCAGAGGCTAGGCAGCGTATACCTACGAGCTATCTAAATCTACATTAAGCCACCCACTCCTTGTGTATGTACCTTAACACTCGAAATTTACAACGTGCACTCCCTCTCTCACCAAGAAACCTGCCTCTTCTGCCTTTCGACTCAAGAGCTTTTCTCCCATAGAGAGAACTCCACGGGTTTCGAGACAACCACGAAACGACGTGGAGCAAAAATGTGTAAAGAGTATTTCCTCATTGATAAGGGCCATGAATTTTCAACCATTTCGTGGCCTTCCCTCATTTTTATGTGGCACATGATTGCCACTACCGAATTACAAATAAATTATTTGTTATTCCTTGGATGATTTTTTTATCTTCTATGTGTAGATGGAAAGATAAAGGCTTCCAATATTCTGTTTTTTAAATATTTTGAGTTGCAACCTCAAGGAAATGCAGTGAAACTTTTTTTTTTATTATCTGAATAATGAGAAAAAAATTAATAGCTTTGTGCTAAGATGCTTGTGTTTGGAATTTTCGTTGAATTAATTGGGAGTCGCGTATGGGCGACCAAAGGAATAAGGGGAAGATCAAAAGAGAAGATCGGAAATGGGATTTTATGGTGGAGATGATATTGCTGTGTGACAAGATAAAGAGAAACGTACGGAGAATGCTCGACTGTCAGAATAATAATAAGATTATTTCATAGCAGTATCAGTTGTCGTTCCAACTTCCTATGGAAGATGAAACTACAAAAGGGAATCGTCGGATGAGTGCTGAAAAGGATAGACTGTGCAAGGGCCAGTAAATTCTAACGTCTCTGCTCACGTAATTTTCCCAGTTACTGATCATCAACTTAATCTATGTATGTGTAACTTTGATAGTTAACAGTACCTCAAACAATAGCAAGTATCGGTTGTCACGTTATCTAAGAGGGTGATGAAAAGTTTTATGGTAGGGAACAGCACGCAGTAAGATTGTGACAGCTCCGTCGTAGGAATTTAATACACACAGTGGATTTCCAGCAGTACGCTGAGACTCCAGGACGTCTGACATGATCGAATAACCTGACGATTACTTCAACTTTCTCGGTGCTTGTTTTTATTTTAAAAAACATTCGGACGATGTTCTGGAAAAGTAAAGTGAATTAACAAGATCGGTTGGCACCAAATCCATTTTGGCTTCTCAGTGCATGATGTTCGAGTTTTTTTTTTTTTTTTTTTGAGCAAATGTTCGATCAATCTCGAAAATAGCTCGAAGAAAGTTATACACACGAGTGTCGTGACCCACAAGCGGAATATGACTGGAAATAACCATCCGCATGGCGGGTCATACGTCGAGACCTTACGGCGAAAAGGCTGTAGAGGGTTGCATGGCTCTCTTCACCTCGCTGTATATAAGGTGAATAACGACGTAGGGGATGCAGTTTCTGGGGGTAATATATATCCACACAGTCTCCTCCTGATACTCGCGAGGCTTTTCCCAGGAATAAATTTAAATATCGCTCCCGTTCTTTGATATGTTAACGAGCTTCCTGCGAAACCCACTGGTAATAGATCCGTACTGAGGGCGAGAGAGAGAGAGAGAGGAAACGTTCGAGGCGAAAGCTTGAAAATTCAACAAAAATTTTCTGACAGCGGCTTCCTTTTATTTTTTACCGTTCCTTTTTATATTCTTCGTTAACCTGGAAGCTTCTTTTCTTTGAAGCGGAATGTTTCTATTGTGTTAACCTCGCTCCGAAACCCCTGGTTTGCTATCATGCCTCGATGATTTAATATCTCTGAGAAATTTGACAGGAAAAAAACGAGATAAGTATACAGTGCAAATTCTTTCTTCATTCCTTGTACAGAAAAAAATTGTCTTCCTTGCAAAATTATTCGACCGTGCATTGCTCCATTTTTTTTATACTTATTCGTTAACATTGCATTCACATCGTATAAATTCTAAACAAATTTCCATTTTGAAACTATCTACTCGTATTTACGGCACATGCCGGCTACCAATGTCGCGAAGGATTTATGCGTCGTATTTTTAGTTTCTTTCTTTTTAGAGGAAAGCCTTTTTCACCTGTCGTGAAATATGCAAATGTTCCTGTGCGCCAAGGCATGCCAAAACTCTCTACGCTGCCTAGACATTTTCATTGTTCCCTTGCTGCTTCTTTCAGTCTTTCGTGTTTTTTTCGCTGCCTTTTTTTTCATTCTTACTCAAATATTAATAGCCCAGCCACCCCTCGCGTCGCCAAATTCCCCGCGGATCCTCTCACACTCCTGGAAACAGCTTGTTTCCGTATCTTCTGGCTCAAATTACACTTTACATCGAAAAAATAATTTTTCCTTGAAACAAATGTAAAAAAAAATCTTTTGGCCAACGATATTTTGCAGTAATAAATAAATAACAGTTTTATTCTACGATTGGGAAAAAATTCATTCCTGTGAATAAAATTATCCAAAATCGGTTACAGGAATCTATCGTGACACCCGCCACGATCAGAGCCCGAGAGAAAAAAATGAATAAACAAGTCGTTAACTGAAAAAAAAAAATTGTCAATTTTTATAGGAAATGTGTCAGTGGTAAACGCTCAGATAATCCACAAATAATAGTACCATTTTTCGCACATATCTGTACACATAAAACAATGCATCGTATACATGTCTCGACAGTCGTAATGAAAAAGTAATGTGTCCCCTAAAAATGGCACATCGATCGTATTATTCATCGGACACTGTTTACCTCTCGCGATTTCGTGGACGTGAGTGACCGAACCCCAATGCGAAAATGTTGAACGCGTTACGAATGTACATTGATTGAAATATCGATGACAGACGGGGTCGACGATGTCTCTCGGAATAAAAACTTTTTTTCGTATGCATCCAAGTTGTGACAAAAATGCATGTCGAAGGGAATAACGATAATAATGGCTAAAGCAACTCGTTGAATAGTTGATATCCCGAATGCTCGTATTCCTTTCCAGCCTCTGGAAGAATCAGAAAGTAAGAGAGGAAGACACAGAAATAAAAATTCTGGTGACGAAAGCGAGAGGGAAGGTTCACGTGTGATAATATTCAAATGAAGACATTAGAATGTAGAGAGTGTCGTATGCACAGGTCCTAGCTGTAACACCCGATAGACATTCGTGTCTCAACTGCAGACTTACTTTTTCATCTCGTTTTTTTTGCAATATATATTCAAACGACAAAAAAGCAGAAACGCGTTAACGACATCGATTCGAGCAGAAAACACAGACGTGGACTCGTCATTCAATCGAATTGCGTTATTCTCGCGTGTCCATCTTTTTGCAGTTTATGTGAGTTTTGCAATCAGCATTCACGATTTGGAAAGCGATGTGACGAATTTTTTTTTTTTCGTAAATCAAATAAAAGATCGCCATCGTGTCTGAGATCAAAAGTTTCACGTTTGTTGCAATAGCTCGGACGAAAACGTAGCATCCATTCGTCTCACCAAGAATAAGGTGGGAGCCAAGGAGAGAATGAGTTGGAGCGATCTTTTGAATTTTTTAAATCACCCTTACATCACGAGACAAAGTACAAAAGTTATACACACTCGACGCAAAATGTTTAAGACTGTCTTGGGCACTGAGAGACGAGGGCGAGATCCTTCCTCTCCATAAAGCGTCACAGAGACGATTCCGCGAGAAAAAAAAGTGCTATACATTTGCTTGACTCAGAAAAAAAAAGAGAGAGAGCCACGTGTCGTTTGGTCGGAACATTAGGAATGAAACTGTGACATTTTTTATTTTCACACGGGCGCAATGCGGAGTCCCAGAGCAATTGTTTTTTTTTGTCTTCTACTTTTTGCCATTTCTTTCTTTGGTCACACGACAGAGGGAGCGCAAGTTGATTCCTTTATTCAAAAAGCACGTCATGCCCGCGATCTCTTTCTTTCCCTTCGCGTCAAGAGAAACGTGAGGATCTTTTATCTCATATCTCATCTCGCGTTATGTGGAACGGGCATTTTTTGTACTCCAAAAAATAATGTCCTACCACCGAGCCATCCGAATGAGATACACATTGTACGAAAAAAAGGTCAAGACGCGGAACCGAATGTTTTTCTCCACTCACTCACTTTCCAAGACGATGGTTTATTATTTTTTCATTTTTTTATTATAAAACAAGAAAATTCTTAGGTGCATGAAATTACTTTTGAGCAAACTTTTTGCAATTTCGAAGAAAATTTTCTAAATTGCACAACTTCCGAAACCCTCTTTTTTGCAATTTTCTTTTCTTGCTTCAAATATCCCGGAAGCATGGTATAGAGATTTCTAGAGACGCTACAACACCAAATAGTTCGAGAAGCAGTCGAGAAAGATAGCCGGGCTCGCGAGGAGCGTTTCGATAAAATACGAGGGCTCGATTGCGTTGGACAGTCGAAAGGCAAGAAGGTGCAAGAGATATAGTACCGAGAATAAGAGAATTGTCGATGAGAAACGGAGACGAGTCTCGATATATTTATATATAATCGTGGACATGGGAATTTCCGTGTTAAGTGAACCGGAAATAGTCAACGAAATTCCTTCAACTTCTCTTGAGAAACGGAATAAGCGACGACATTTAAAAATCGCACATTTTAGACAAAAACTTATTCAATTCTGCATTAACAGGATTTCGAGTTGATGCGCCAAGCTTTTATGCAAATCTGCTGTTAATTTATTGAATTTTCATATCAAACTTCGCATAAAACTATTTTCGAAATTTAACAATGAAAATAATAAAAATATCTAATGAAAATAATCGAATTGGAATGTTGATCGATTGGGCATGAAGCGATGTATAAGTATCGCGAGTAGAAGGAAAGGATGCGCTTACGTAGTAGGCTGTTTGGGTGAAATTGGTGTAGGCCTTCCAAGCCATTGCTCGCAGAGCGGATGTTGAAATACGGTTTCCTAGTCGCTCGGACAGTAAACTCAACGGAGTTACGAACCCCATGTGGCAGTAAACACACGTGTGTGTCAAGTCTTGTGGTAAAATACATACGTGTACTTTCTCACAGACACACCCACACGGAGAAGCATGGCAGTAACGGCAAGGAGATTCCCTGCCTCGTAAACTGTACGTTTGTTAATTAAATAATTAAACAGTCAAGCTCGTTCGCCTTCGCACGTAGGTGTTAGAATATTCTCGCTGCTCGCTCCTTCTCTCGGCCCCTCGCTTTCTCTTTCGTTGCCTGGAACATCGACCCAGTCACTACGCCATTACTCAGCATGCTGCACGATCTTATATTACCCTCTCAATAGGGAATTACCGGTCCTGCAGCATTTACACGTAGACAGGAGTCTCCCTGCCTCAGCAAACGCTCGGTCATTAGTTTCAAATATTCCAAGAATGTTTCGATGCCCTTTTCCAAATGCAGAGAAAAACGAACGTGTTAATTTTATTTTTAAATGTGGAAATAGTTTTTAATTGAAAAATAATAATTGGTCTTTTCATGAAGATTCGAAGATTTTGTTCCTCCAGAAATTTTCGAATAAATCAATCGACGTATGACGCGAATCATTATTTTTTATTACAAAAAAAAAAAATAACAACTTTTCTAAGCACCAGTTTACCGGATCAATATTCACCATTCAAAGCGTATTTTCAAAGTAAGATGCGGTAGTGTTTCATGATACCGGGATATTGCACGGAGAAATTCACACGGATCCTACAGAGACCCTGTTAAAGGTTTGAAGGAGTCTAAGGTTTCTCACACGTACCAAAAGCTCGCTCGGAGAAATGCATATTGCTCACTGCGGCAGTGCTCACCTCTCAGCGTGAAGACGAAATGTATAACTCTCGAACAAACCGAGACCGCTTTTGATTCACGTAGAAGCCCGGCTTGAATGAAATGAAATCTATACGAAACCAAATACGCTTTACGAAGAGAAATAAAGCTGTTAGCATTTAATATGAATGCTATTTCGAAATGAAATTCCTTTTCATATGATTGAAAAGCAATTACGTAAACATACTTTATAGAGAGACAAAAAACAAAAGGCTGATGGAAGATGTTTGATTCTTTTTCTTGCAGTTTCGATCGGGATCAACCTTTCACATTCCAGTTGGGTGTTGGGCAGGTGATTAAGGGCTGGGATCAGGGACTCGTCGATATGTGCGTCAGCGAGAAGAGGAAACTGACGATCCCACCTGAGCTTGGATACGGTGAACGAGGAGCTGGAAATGTCATTCCAGGAGGTGAGTTGTTCAATCAATAATAAGTAAACATGCACTACCCACACTATTTTCGAGAGACCTCGGACCAGGGCAGTTTTTTATTTTCCTGGTTTTTCCAATGAATGGCTCTTCGTGGGAAAGGATTACTATACCAATTTTGATTTTTTCATCTTACGTCCTTCGCAAGTTACAAAATAAAAATAAAGAAAAAAAAATGGGCCAAGGTTCATCGAAAATTGTAACTTTGGAAAAAGTGTAATTATAGGACTCGGGATAAAAATCTGAAATTTGGCATGGGTATTCCTTCCACGCCAGCTATTGCTGGGATAGCGTGTGGTCCGATGTGTTCGTCCTACCAATAAAATTACACGGGCATAAAAGTTGAGTTACATCAGTACGGAGTTAACGATGCGAAATGAGATTTGTTGGAGTTTGGGAATAGAATCGAAGCGAAAGTATCGGTAGTTGATGAACTTTTTTTATGCTGAACAAAAAAATTCCGTAGTCGCAATGTTTCTACGATGTCTAGACGATATCAAGAGATATGGCGGAGCTCATCGAACGAACTAATTAACGAGCATTATCTGGGACAACGATCGTTCGATCTGACAATTGCGAGTTCTCTATCACTTTATTCGCTCCATCTCTCGCGTTCCGATGCGCTTGGCACGTATCTGTATATACGACCATCCCTTTTTCCACGATAGATGCACATTTTTTTGTGACTATGTATCCTTTCATGCATACGCACATATAGATGTTACAAGAAAATTGAGGGTGTACGCGATTAGAGGGTATCGCAGGAACAATTGGGTCGCTTGTGCCTTCTCTCTCGCTTTAACTCTCTCCGAATACAGCGGAGAGGTCATCACTTTTGAAATCACCCGTGAAACCCATTCTATGTTCGTACGTTTTGCACGGAGTATGGCCGAGTGAAATAGAGAAAAATGGTCGCACAGAAAGCGTGCGGGAACGGGGGAGGAGGAGGAAAAAAAAGAGAAGGACCAGAGGACAAAGGGAATAGTTAGGAAACGCGCAAATTCGAAGTCAAAAATGCAATTGGACAGAATTCCGATAAAGCCACGATGGCACACCGACGACCATCAAATTGAATGGTTCAACCTCCATGGAGTGTATGAGGATGTGTACGTGAACCTGCCGTACCCAACGGTTTCTCGTATACCGAACGGGTTCGAAACTGGCGTGACATTTTTCCCTCCACAGGAGGTTTCAGATCAGATCAAAACGAAATCTCTTCGTACAAATCCAAATTATATTTTTTAACTCAACGTATTACAAATCCTCCTGGTCCCCCGCATTCTCTATCGATGTCCACCGGAAGTTATGATGAGAAAAACACTCACCGACACTATAGAAAACCTTCGTGCGGACTCCGAGAATCATTACAGAAAGTTATGACGTTATTGAGAATAAATAAAATTGTCCCGGACTAACAATTAAACTTTGAACAAACTATACTAGTCACAATAGTTTTCTGTTTCGACTTGCTTGGTACCGCATGAACTTCCTTAAATCCACCAGCGCAATGTGACCATATACAGGGACAAGCAGAAATGTAAAATATCGACATAGAAGCTTACAAGGGCCCTGGATCCAATTTCCACTCGACTATTCGCGCCTGGACTACAAATACCTTTATGAATATATTTAAATAAAGTGCGTCAATTTCCGATGATGTTTCAACGGCCAAACAGCTTTCGTTTCAATCTCCCCCATCGCACGAATCATCACCGCTAGACTGTAGGAATCGAACTGCTGTATAGGATTCTCGTGCAAAAAGAACGTAATTAATGCAATTCAACAAATAGGCTGGTTACCTTTCGCGTCATTTTATCTCCTAATCGTAGCCCATCGCTATACGACTACGATGTGCGGACCAAATGTTACATAAGCATGTAGCGAAATGCGTTTTTGGAGTCGGAGAAATACATGGCGTGCAAGTACCGATATCAATTTCACTTGTTCAAACACCGAATAATTAAGCACCATATTTCATTAGCGGGCATTTAATCGCAACCGGGAGCATCCATAATTAATGCACCGATTCGCGGCCGTAGTTCGTTAGCCCTCGGGACATTGTTATACCTCTGGCCCCTACATTCCTCTCCATCCACTCCGGAACACTCTTTTTACTCACCCCTTCGCCAGCCCTATCCCGTCCCCGAGGAATATCGATATTTCTAGTTTCAACGCAAAAGCTGTGGAATCAATAATTTCTCGCGTTCCACAGTACGGTATGTGTGTATTCCAGTCTACATGTATTTTTGACAACTAGTCGACATCCAAACACGCGATCCATTACTTTCGACGACCTCTTTGAACCCCATATTTACGACCTATTTCATTGTTGAAAATTATTTTTACTTCAGGATATTATGTTCCGGGTAATTTCCAAGGAAATCGTACCTGACGCCCGTAAATAAAATAAAAAAACACCCTTCGCATCGCGTTCTTGCCATCTTCGTTTATTCCACCTCCTGGAAAAACTCTGCTGTGTCGGCAACAAAACAATGACCGAAAATTTATAGATACACGAATTCGATTAGCTAGTTATTTCCTCAAATTATTCATAAGTCCTTTGGAAACTATTTACGTCAGCTCTTAACGTCGAATTACTGCTTCTTTCATTTCCTTTCGTTCGCTATGATGGCCTGGGTGGCCTGACCGGATGTCCCTGTGGTCCGAAGGATATTAAAAAAAATAAATTCGGATGAAATACTTTTCATTCACGAACGTATGTTGGGTGAAAATTTCAAAAATATAAATTTCTAATTTTCGACAACGTCGCGACCGTCGGACATTCGTTTTTTTTTTCCAAAATCTGCAATTTTTTTTAAAAGTAAACTAAAATCGTAATTTTCTAGTGGGAAATTGAAAGTTGATGGAAAATCGTGTGTTGATGAGAAAAATATCGTTCAACCAACTTTTTCGTTCGATCTCATATTTTCGATTTATTTGAACGCTTTTTTTGGAACAAGCCACTGGGACTACGGAAGAGCAGCAGACGAAGGTGTGCTGGGGGATCAGAGAATAGAACTGTCCGAATCGACGACGACGACAACGGCAACGACTACGATGAGAAATGTCGTATTGGACGTATTGGATTTTTATCGGGTTTTGGCCAATCAGTCAGGGCTTCCGATGTGTGGCTTTTTTTTCGTTTTGTGTCGATCACTCTCGTACTCTTGACGTAGATGAACTTTCGTAGTCCTATCATAGAGTACCCTGCCGGGCGGCAGATTGGATCCTGAGAAAAAATATCATCAGGATTTTTTTTGACATTTTTTATCATCGTTCACCGATGATCATCGAGCGATCTTCCGAGTCAATTAAGTAGTTAGGGCCTTGGAGGAGATCAGTACGCGGCTTGGTGACCGCTTAGTTTTGCCCTTGATGCTCGCTCATCAATCACCTGGTCCTGCCCTCGTCCTGATGTTCAATTTTACTCACGAATTGACGAGATAGACGTTGGATAAATAAAAATATAGATTCAGGTCCATGCACATATCGATTGCGATAGAATCTAATGGATTTTGATTCGCTATTTTCATCATCCTTATTTCGGCAAATAAAACGATAAATTTTGCGCATTGCGTCAAAAAACTTTATTTCGGAACATCTATCCAGGTCGAATCATTGAAATTTAATCCAATCACATAGATGTTGATCCGTCATAACTGTCCTAGAGGAAAAAAAAACCATCAATTTCCATTTGGCGATTTTTTATTCCGATGGAAACACGAACGAAGTGAATTCTTCGCGTTACACCGATTTTTTCCATTCATAAACATACCAAGCCTTCTGCTTGACAAAATGTCCATTAGTAATGAGGAAAATTTCCCCACGGGATACAAGAAGAAAAAAAAATAATACGTGCGTTTTTGAATTTTTCGGAATTCGGTTCGTGATGGAGAAATCGATGGTTTTTTTTTTTCATGTTGAATTTCCCGGGTTTTGCGAAAGGCATTTTGAGTTGAACTTTTGATACGATTCTAGGAGCAACTCTACACTTCGAGGTGGAACTCATCAACATAAGCGATTCACCACCAACAGCCAATGTTTTCAAAGAAATCGATGTTGACAAAGACAACATGCTGTCTCGCGAGGAGGTGAGGACAATGGCAAGATATCTTTTTTTCATTCCTTTATTCGGGGCGTCTTGGTGCTGGTAATTTACAGAGAGGCTACTCGTTTAATCCATTGAAAAAGCTTCAACATAGTAGACAAAAGATCGATGCAAAAAAATGAGTGCATTGAAAAATAGCCAAGAGTCTAGAATCAAAGGAACGAATCACATGGATTTACCATTTTTTAAACCAAAATATAACAAAGATTTTTTCATTCCAACATTGCAAATCTGTGTCATTAAAAATCCAAATTAACTACAAAGTTAAATTCGTTACAATTCCAATGAACCGTAACAAATTCAGTGAAATTTTTTGTTCCTTTGTCCTCCATTAGGTGAGCGAGTATCTGAGGAAGCAAATGTTGGAGGCTGAAGAGTCGAGTGCGAGTGATAGCGAAGACGTTAAAAAGATGTTGAAAGATAACGACAAGCTAGTGGAGGAGATATTCCAGCAGGAGGATACGGACAAGAATGGTTTCATTTCGCACAACGAGTTCAGTGGACCAAAGCATGACGAACTGTGAGCTGGTAACTGGGATCACTTGGTCTTCCAGCCGCGAGCGAGGTTAAATCCTCGTTGAACGTGTGTCCACCCCATTGAATCCTTTCCCCTCGGAAAAAGAAAAAGAAATAATAATAATAAAAAAAAAAGAAAAAGTCATGTAACAACATCTCAAGCAGCTCGATCGTTGAGTTTTCCAAACTTTCGATTTTTGACAATCGCTCATCGACGGCAGCGAGCCGCTGCTTCTCGTTTTAGTGAGATCCGTCAACATTTGTTTGTCCATCACATCGGGAAACGAACATTTTGATAAACTGGACAAGTCGTGAAAGAAAAAGTGCGTTCGAAGGATAATGTTCTGTGCAGTAGGGGAAGAAACGTCAAGGCAACTGAGAGAAGCAAGAAAATAAAGCTCCGAGGGCTAACCTTCCAGTTGCCGGACGATACAACAATATTTTCCATCATTTCCATACCGTAGAAAAATCACGTCGCATCTTCATTATTTCACTGTGCTATTAAACAATTATCAATAGCCTCGAATGAGAGAAGCTCTCGAGTACTTTTTGAGGAGATTTTCAAATTCATTTCAACTCAAATAAACTACGATCTGTATAAAAAATGTCGAAGAACTGTTGATGCAGTTGAACAAACTCTCAAGGTGAAAATAACAAACTTTTAGAATCCCTTAAATCGCCCATCTAGTTGATAAAAAAAAGTGCCGCTTCAGCTTCGGAAAAAGTGACGTTTTTTTCTTCATTTTTGTAAGAAAATTTGAAAATCAATGTATGAATCGATGACAACCGTTCAATTTCTCATATCAGAACTTTTCGATCATGACGATAATTTGGATTCTTACGTTCCCTCGCAAATACTTGGTTTCGCGGCTAATAAAGGCTCTTTTTCGTTATCCCCGCGTTTTAATGTTTTTTTTTAAGCCTCCGTCAGCACGCACGTTTGTCATTCGTCGGCACACCGGGGATTTGTGGACCAGCCACTTTTTGAGCTTCCAAAATTCACTAAAAACCAGGAACCACTTTTTCACTGGCTCCGACCTTGTCCAATGGACTTTAGAGTTTTTTTTTTTTTTTTTCTAATGAGGGGAATTTCAGTCATTTCTCATTAGCATGAAATTCATCATGAAAATTTTAACTGTGCCTTCAAATCCCTTGTGTGTCGGTGGAGAATTAAAATTAAGAAAGACATCAGTTCAATCTCCTCAATTGAATGGAGCAACCTAACGATTAAAAAGAATTTTTTTATTTCATTAACTCAAGGAATGAATTTTTTGATAAAACACACGAAAGCGAATGAAACAGTGAATGGAGAGCGTTCCCGTCGCTATCATTATTATCGATAAACTTAATACGTTTTATTACTACATTATATTGTATGTTGTTAAAGTTGGACGAAGGTCAATAATAAATCAATGTGTTCTCGAGCACAGTTTGTTAATAAAAAACGAGAAAAAAAAATCACCTGCTTCAATTTTTATTTCAAACCCTCCGAACTGTGAAATTTGACGATTCCTTTACGATCAACATTTTTTCCAATTTAACCTGCCGCGCTTTCGAAGAATGGATCGTTCTACAAAAATTATCAAGCCTCATGCCTCAATGGTCGGCGGGCTAATGGGTCTGAGCATCATTTTTTGACGCCTCGTCAAGACCCACTAACGACGAAATAAAACAATACACAATAATCAATATTTATGTATATCATTGTTTTTTTTTTATTTCATGAAAACATTTTCACAGTAATCGTACATAGTCTGTCGATTTTTCGATTTTTCTCCCATCCTTTTTTCTATTAGAGTGATAATGCAAACACGTCGAGACAATTTAAGATTTTTTTCTATATTCTAGATCGAAGGCTCGTTCAACAAGGCGATTTTGACTGGACGATCGATTTTTTTTTTTATCGTTTGAAAATTAACGAATTTTTCTGGCTCCGAAAACTACGTCGGTATTTTATTTTTAATTGATGTATTAATTTTTTCATCGTTTTTCCATTGGCTATGCTAACCAACGCAGTTCCATTGAGTCAGAGATGAATATCGGTAATTCTCGGAAGTCGTGAATTTAAAGTCATCGATCAAAGTGAAGAATGATTTTTATTCTGTATTTTGACCGATTAATTGTCGTATCTCCGTCAGACTTTAGAATATTTTGCACTTATCACAGAGTCTCGATTAGTTTGAAATGAAAAATTGAATCGAAAATCGATCGATCGATTGGCATCAGTATCGAACGCTACAAGCCAAACTTTTTTTACAAAACCATTCCCATCACTCGTTGATTAAATGGGGATTTAAAATCAGCAGATTTGATAAAGTGCTAAAAATAAATACGATCGATGTAATTAAATAACGCTAAGGCAAAAGTGATCGGTCGAGCGAATCGATCCTAAAATTGAAGAATTCTAAGGCAACATGGTTTCGTGTCACTATTTATAGTCAGCCTGAACAGTTGCAATTGGGAAGTGACATAAAAGTCCTTCGAATCTTTATTTTCATCAATTATTTCGTCGCGATTTCATGTCGAACGAAAAAATATCAATTTTCTTTGCAATAATCGTCTACCTTGTTCGTTGCATTTATTATTTCTTTTAATTGCTAGTAGATCCGGGCAAGTTTATCACAGTTAGTAGCCCTTGATGTGTGCGGCAATGTGTTTCTTCTCCTCTTCCGAGAGACCGTTCTTCAGTGTTCTACGCACTGCAACAATATTCGTTACCTTGACAAGCTAGAAATAATCGTTTGCTATCGTGGGACTCATTACGATGTATCGTGCTGCAGGCTTCAAGCGAAAAATCGTGTGATGGGTTGAAAATCAAATAAGCACGACCAAACAATCGTAAAAGAAAAAAAAGCCAAAAACCAAAAACGTGCAATTCAAGCAAAATCATTTGCCAGTGTTTCAATGTCACGGATGATCGCAAGATCTTTACATATAAATTGATAACACATGTAAGCTCAATTGCTACACGAGTGATCTACACAAATTTCGAGGAAGCATGTAAAATTATTCAGAGTTAGTTGCGCCACAGATTCTCAGCAGATGCTCCGAAAGCAAGAGACGGAATGAGGGCTGGGGGGCGAGCGGGTAGGGCTGAGTAAACGAACGAAGGCTCAGAGTTGACTGGGATCTCGGCTAATTTCTAGATTACCACTTCATGCATATGTACACGTGTTTTCTCTCTTGCGCGATGCTCCAACGGATTAAGCAGAAATTACGAAGGGCGCGTGGAAACAATCGTAATTACGAAAGTCATTACGGCCTTCGTTTCTAACCATCAATTATTTCGACTCAATGTATTCCGCTGTTCGTTTCATACGATAAAATATTAATGAAAAATCTTTGAAAACGTCGAAGGGAAAAGCGAGAAGGAAGAGGAGAAAATGTCAAAGCTACTGATTCAGGCGACATTTCAAAAACCAATTAACGTAGTGTGTGTTTCCTCAACGCACTGTTTCTCGTTGATCCTAGAAAAATCGTAAATACCATTCCACAGATTCGTTCTCTGGCGCGCAATTTGGTTGAATCAACATTTGCGGAAGATAACGGAACGTGAACGAAATTTAGCTTCGTGGACTAGGAAAAGTAAAAGATCTGCTTAAAGAAGTTGCAAAAGAATCTCCCTCCGAGGAATACCTGGCGCGTACTCATTTTGAGAGACCGAAATTCACTGAAATTTATTAAGAGCGACAGTTTAAGGAGGGAATGTTATAACAACGAATAGGTGAGGAAAATTTGGCGAAACTGAGGAAACTTGTCATTTCTACAAACAGCGTCAGGCCTCACTGTTAACTGGAGCAGCAAAGGTAAAATTTAGTCTGCAGCGTTGTTTGTAACTGAGCGTCGCGACGACCGAGATCTGTGGAAAATTGGGACCAAGCTGAATCCCTCGTGAACAACGAGCTCCGGCGACAACTTGTCTCAGACAGTCCTTAACGTTTTCGCCCTACTCTTTCCTCGTCAACTTCTCAATGTATCCAAAACGCTTAATCACGATTTAACTGCACAAACTTTTCCTTCTTTTACTCGCTCAACGATTTTCCAACTTTTTTACGATATCTCGATATGTAGAATCCTCTCTGCACCGAGTGTGTCAGACGTTGCATTCGTAATTCTCAAACTATCGAAACAAACGCAAGTCTAATCACAAAAAAAAAAATATCATCCAAGTCTCGTGCTGCAATCGTTGCATGCCACAGAGCATGGCGATTTTTCTCAATTAATTAATCCGATTCAATCAAATGCAACTTAGAAGAATCATGAATTCGTTGTCGCCTCAAAATTACAAAGATGTTTTTTCGGGAACCGTTCGTGTAATAATCTTCGCGGTTAATACTCTTGAAGAATGGCTCGTGGAGATCAGGGGATCGAGAACTTTGGTGTAATCACGGACTAGAAGCCGCTCCAGACATCACGTAATGAGAGTAACGTTTACGAGGCAATCGAGCGATACACATAAATGTATATGTTTGTACGTATATCTATATATATTCTGTACGTGTATAGTCGTAAGCATCTAACGTAAACATACGAGCGATAGCACACTCGATTGCAAAATCAATGTGCCGGAACGAGGCTAAGGACTTGACAAATCGCTACACCGATTCCGGGTCATGCCAATATCATGAAAAACGACTTTACCGTAGGAGCTTTCGGCTATACATATACGCGTGAGATTTCGACGTAACGTACCAACTCCCAAATGACAATTATCGATCTCGTTCTTGTATCGCTTTGCCTTTCGATAAGATATCAAATAATGCCAATTCCAACTGTCGCACAAATCAACATAAATTCCAGCGTAACGAGGATTGCCAAATAGCAAAGAAAAAAAAACTCACGCGGTTCATAAAACAGTAAGTTGAATAATTTTTCGCAAAATTACAAACAACTCCGATTATTTATTTCACTAAATTCTTTCTGCACTAAGAAAATCCGTACACCTCAAATTATTCGGTTCGTTACAAAAAAAGAAAAAAAAAAAAAAAACACGAATAATCGTTGAAATTTCGCAACATTTTATATTTTCGGAATTCAAGAATTTTTCGCTTTTCTAAATGGACTTCAAGACTTACCACGAACGATATTTCTGACTCGGATTCAAGGCTCAACTTTGGAAGAATCTTCACACCAAAACGAACTCACGTGGAAATAACGACGACACAAAATTTTTTAAATAGTTTTTCCAGATTTATAAAAATGGGTTATTTGAAAAAGAGCGATTTTATTTCACGAACACGACCGAAAACGTATTCCTGATCGAAAACCCGGCGAGCGACTGGTTCGACCTGCACGAACTCCTAGAAATGTTGGGATTGACACAAAGAAATTCATATCGTCTGAATGTATTTGCTCAGCGTTATATCTGAAAAGTCCGTGTATTGTTTGAGTAATCTCTCGACAAGAGTGAAACGTGATGAGCTACCAAAACAAAGAAATAAAGAGTTTCGCCAACAAACCGAGCGATAAGCTTGCCGGGAATGTGATTTTAAGGCAAATACGAAATTTTGATGAAGCCTTCAAAGTTTGTTTCACCGAAATGATAATAATTTTCTCCCACCCGCTACAACACGATAATTTATCATTTGAGAGTCAAGCCAATAGAATTTCATTGTAAAATTTACTCCGCAAATATCGAATGCGAATCACTATTTAGATTTTAGTTAATTTCCGATAATTAGTGGGTACGATTCACGAAAGTAAAGCTCGTTGGTTTCGAAACGTCCGATATTAATGCGTTGGAAACATCAAATTTCACGGATGATACAACTGTCTTTGTCCCTGGACCACGATACTTCGTTTCAAAATTTGAGACGAACAATTGTACACATCCAACCGCAAAACCGAAACCGCACTGACCAAGTTTTGATCAACGCTCCGGAAAGGAGCAACGAACAAGGTTTGTGCAGTGCATCGTTGACGACAAATAATGGAATGGAAATGCAGGCGGAGACGAGGAGTTTTGAGGAGTCGAGTTTGGTTAAAATCGAAAAGACAGCAACGGAAAACTTAATTGTTTCAAGCGATCGAATTGACGGTTAAGACATCAAAGCAAATGTGTGAGCATGCCATGCAACAGTCGTGTGTAAAATCAACAAAATATACAAAAAAAAAAAAAATGAATAAAAAAAAACCCCGAACCTTTCATCATTTATAAAAAATCTATTTCATTGTTTGTTTCGAGGTCGCGGGAGACACGAACACGATTAGGAAATGCAACCCCTTCAAGGTTGATACCCTTCCGGCGTAGTGTTGTTTTCCCGAGTGCGTGATCGTTTAACTATAAGACAGAAAAATCGTAACACACGAGCTGACGCCTCCGTCACCAAATAAAATAAAAATAAAAAAAAAGAAACAACTGCCATCGTAATCATTAATCATTATTCGGAAGAACCATCACCACACCCTTTTTCACAACGCCACCTTGTTCACCGCTTTGTTATTGAACCGTTTCTTTTTATCTCGATAGAAAAATGCCTTTTATTCGCAAAGAATTATTTCAACGTTTTCGCAAATTCTCAGTCAGTTTTGTTGGGATTATTTTTCAAAAAAAAAAAAAAGAAAAAAATTCAGACGTTCCTATAAATAGAGTTGATAAAAAAAAACGATTTGGATCTACGTCTCTTTTGTTTATTTGGTAAATAAAAAGCGAAAAAGCGTGGTAAGTTTATTTTCTATGGAATATCCTGCAATCAGTTTCAATTGAAAATTGTTTTTCGTCTATTTTTGGATAATACCTGTGACCATAATTCAACGTTACACGCAATGAATCCTAGGATTATAGGAACTCTGGAAACTAATCAATAATTCAGGCCACTGGGACGTAAAAGCATCGATCCGTTTGCTGATCGCTCTCTCTTTCTTCTCCTCTTACGCGCACTCCGTCCTTCGTGTCCGAGAGGATTACGTTGAGAGACGCGTGTCAGACTTTTAGAGCCAGGATTATTTTACGAACGATAGAAGAAGATTGATTGGAAATAGAAATTCGGCAAAAAAAAAAAAATAAAGAAAAAAGTCAAAAGACAGTCTTGGATCGCGAGAAACAAATCACCGGGGTATCGAGACTTGATTTGTCCACCAAGGTCGGAGAGACAAAGAAAGAGAGGAAGAAACTAGTTCCTTAGGCTAAAGACCGGTGCCTAGAAAAGAGGAGCAGAGAGTAAAAACGTCGGGAAGACTGCTCCGTTTTTTAACGACTTATCACCTCATGCTCTTTATTTATTTTGTATTATTCTGTTTTTTTTTCTACTTCGCTATCATAACAAAAATCATTCCAGTTCGGCAATTCTCAAAAATGGCTAATTCCCACAAGGAGAAATTGTTTTATTTTTGCTATGAATGATTCTTGTCGTTTTCTTCAAAATTATTTAAAGAATTTTTCGACTCCGATTGCATTTTTACTCCACGGTTTCATTAGGCTTAATTTTTTTCTGTACGGCTGCAAGTTTCGTGTATTTTTCGCTATATCCCCAAACTATGCCAAGAAAACTGACGGAGACTCTGTTTTTCTTTTGCGAAATTATTGTTCCGTGAGAAAAATTGACGTACATGGAAGAAAAACTCAATTTCCGAAAGCCATCAAGTTAACAAAAAAAAGTAACCAACTTCACTACGTGACTCAAGCGATTTTATGGCACTACGTCGTGTACCTTTGAGCCCAAGTGTTTGTGTGCGTATAAAATGTGGCAGCTACATATATATTGAAAAAAAAAATAGTATATTAAGTGCAGGCTTTGCGAACTACTCGAAGCCAGGAAAAATAACTATGAGAGTGGAAAAAGGATTGATTCAGAGAACTACATAAGTCACGATCCATTGGGCAATCAAGAAAAGTTTAATCAAATTCACTTAAATTTATTAAAAAAAAAAAAAAAAGAAAAATATATTTCTTGGAAATTTCGTTTTTTTCGAAAGAATGAAAATTTCTATTCGAATGAATTTGATATTCGGTTGTCGTGATTATATGTGCGGCTAGGTTGCGTGCAGGGTGCGGGGATCGCACTTACAAGACTTACGGTCGGCGTGTCTCGTCCTCTTGCGTTCACGAGGTGTCGTTCTCGTAGCCGGTGTTTTAGTTGCTGTCTTAACTAGCGATTCGAGCAGCTCGTCATCACCATCCGTAACGTTACCGTTGCTTCTCTCGTCGCGAATTATTGGCCCCAAAGCTGTACGTCCTGCAAACAAACAAATCAACGCAATTGGAAAAACTTTTCTCATACACGTCGAATAAATTTTACGATGTGAATACAAATTCAAAGTGTTACTTTGAACCACCAACAAAAATGAAAGAAACATAATCATTCGCTGTCCCTTTTGATAAATTTCCATTAGTGATTCCAGCATTAATGACGTCACTAATTATCACTAAAGGAAAAACTCTCACTCGTAAGAGTCACAAATACCTGATGAGCATTGATTAGCATTCGATCAATTATTGTCAATCGATGCTCATTACTATTTTTCCATCCAGGAAGTTGTTAATATTGAAGGGGAACTAATCGACCAGTTGGGAGATAAATCGATAAACCGTATGATGCTTCTCGACTCGGTTGTCGGTCGTGAAGCAACATCTTCGGGAGGAATCATACGTGGCAACGAACGTGCGTGACAAGTTCAACTTGTACGAGCAAGAATAATTTAATGGAATCACTTTGATTCGAATAACTAAACACATTCTTAAATCGTGAGAATCTCTGACACACCATAAAAGATAAGAATAAAAATATCGCTGCGCAGGTGCCTGTATGATTTATCGCAAAGTAAAGAGGATTAAGCGAAGGAAAAAGACGTTGGGTGTGAACATGCGAAATATTTTTTGCCAAGATAAAAATTTCCTCTGTGTACGTGACGTTGAGAATTTGGAGTAAAATTAAGATTGTACTGAATATACGGGCACACTCGGAATTTTTAGTCAAAAAAAAATGACGAAAAACATGGTGAGCCTTTCAAGGTCCAATAAGCTTTTAACGCTAAAATGCAAATATCAATAGCGCCCAATCAGCTGGGAGATTCTGTTTCCCATTATTTTCAGCAAAAAGGTAAATCTTGGTTCAGGATTCTACCAGAACGTTCGAGTCGTTGTGCTATTTGAATGAACTGTTAGATTCTGCTTTCGAAAATCCAATAAAATTTACTCGCAATCGTGAATGAATTCATAGCTTTCATTTTTTATTCTCATTAGAAATTCATCACGACGACGTAATTTTTTTTGAAACGATGGAAAAATTATTAATTCCGAGAAAAGCTGATTCTTCGATAAGTTCAGAAAACATTGTTTGTAATATGCTAACCACAGATCACATTTCGTCTGCCCATTGTCCTCTGTGCCACGAGCAAGTGGTTGTTGGTCTAAGTTTCGAGTCGAAGCTCATCAGGTTTGTTATCATTGATTCATTAATATCTTTGCAATGAATCGAGAGAAAAGAGATGTCAGAGGATTGCTCCGTTCAGGATCATGCGAGCCAGATGCTTAGTAAATCCAAAGTTTGATCTTCGAGACACTATGTCGACCGTGAGACCCTTAGAGTTTTGGAAACGTGGACGCCAAGGGCGAGAGGGTAGCGGAACGTCATTGGTAGGTTATACAGCCGGGATATAAAATAGAGCCGAGTTATTGCCACGGCAGCGAGACGCCCGTAATACGCGCGGAGGACTAAGTTTTACGAGCCACGATTGCTTCGGTGGTGGTTGAGGTTAGAAAAGAATAAAGAAAATCCTTCTTCCATCCGGAAGTGAGTTTCGCCTTTACTACCCGATACGTCTTGCCATCATCATCTCTCGTTCCTTCTATTCCTTCCTCGTCTTCTTTACATCCTTAGCGTCTACGTCACCGAGAGATACGAAATTCCCTCGTGGCGCAAATCCTATTTTGCCTGTGCGAACTTTCTTACAACAATTACCATGATACGACGAGGGAACATTGAGACGCGTCAAGGGGACATGTCAAGAGCAATATGCTTCGAGGCGTATACCAGTAATACCCGCACTGCTCAACCGTCCACGAATTACCTCACCAACCCAAAGTAGAAGAAAGCTTTAGGTAACTTTTTTCCTATGCAACGTTTAATATTCAGCATAAAAAAAAATCCTAAACCTAAAAATCCTAAAAAAATCCTAAAAAAAATCCAAAGTAGAAGAAAGCTTTAGGTAACTTTTTTCCTATGCAACGTTTAATATTCAGCATAAAAAAAAATTCCTAAACCGAAATATTATCCTCTGAGGAGGCTTGACAAAAAAAAGGTTCTGCAATAATAAACGAACGGATGAGAATTTGAGCTCGTTGATTTCCTCATTTCGTTTCAAAACGGCGGCAAAAAACAATCGACTTTTGAGAATCTGAATATTTTCTACAGGAAGAGGACGAAAAAATGTAATCAGAGCGTCAAAATGTCTCGTAAGGTGTCAGAATGGAAAACGAGAAAGCAAGAGTCCGATTTGATGTTCAGTTGAAAAATAAACATACGAAATAAATATAAATGAAATTGAAGAATGATACGGTGCTGAATATTCCGACCAGTTTGAACAGGATTCACCATATTTCGAGTAAAATTTTTACTGGGACATAATATCTCGCTCGACGGACGGTACAAGTCTCAATTTGTATGATCTTCAACCTCGCGGTCGGGGCGGTAGTATATCTTCGGAGCTTCCAACTCTGTAAGGTCTAAAATACATTTTTTCCAAATCTCGTGTTATATACGACTGGAGACGGGTAACGGTTAGCTTTTCGTCTCGAGGAACCGTAAAATCCCTTTCTCTGTATTCTCCGTCCTCACACACAGACAGCTCCACATACGAATATGTAGAATTTTATATCTCTCGAAAAAGTTTGGGATTCCTATTGAGCATGACAAAAATTTTACTTACAAATTGAACCACCGATGATGCAAAAAAACAAAATGATGAATTTTTGTGCGTAAAAAATTTACTAACGTGATCTGATCAATTTTTTCATCAAGGAATCATAATTTTTTAAACAGATTTCTGACCAAGGGCAACCGCAGAAAAACTTCAGGTTCCAGCACTGCATTCAAAGTAGAAAATAACAAGAAGAATTTGATTTTTTACAACGCAATGAAATGAATAGAAAAATGAGTAAAAACAAGCTAGACAGAGCAGGGGAAAGTGGATGGGGAAAAAGAAGAAAGAATTGAGGAAAGATGGAATTAAACTCACCGTCTTTGCGCTGCCTTCGCCAAGGCAGAGTTCCATGCAAACTCTCGACGTCGGAAATGTCGCTACCAAGTAGCTGACGAAGTTCAGCGTCAGCTCGATCTTCCTTCGTACGGAATTTACCCACCTGGAAGAATAGAGAAGACAAAGAAATGACGAGAGTGAATACTGGGACGATAAAGAAAAAAGAAGCCCAAAGTGAAAGGAATGGAGAAAAATAGGAATAAAATTGTGCGCCGGCTCGTTTCGAGACTCGGCAGGAAAAAGTGCAGCCCGGACTCATAGTCATACCAAAGTTGTTCTTTTCTCTGTATCGTTAAAGATTGCAAGACGAACCTCGGTAATCATTTTTCCTCTCGTCTTGTTTCTCTCCCGATGATTGGCTTTTTTCTCGAGCTGCTGAATAACACGTTCTCGGGTTGTTCTGTACTCGAGGGCGAATTCCGAGACTATCCTCGAGAATTCGTTCGGTTTTGTATCCTGCACACGATGCAACGGTATGCCCAACCAGAGTATGAATTTGTGAAAACGATTTATAATACGACGATGGACTATCTCGAGGACGATTATCCTTTCCGCACAGTCCGAGAGAAAATCGGACATTCTGAAATTTCGAAAGTATTTTTCAAATATTCTCCTCCGTCTGTCTGTCTATCCAGATATCTCTCCTTTCCAATTTTTAATCTTACTTTCCACACGATCTTTCAAAACTTTTTTTCCATTCTCTCGATTGTTAAACTTTTGCTTCAAGCCCGTTTTATATTTTCTCATACGGATGAGATTAAAAATCGAGAGAGATGAAAAGAATAACAAGCGTTAAAAGGCGAAGGTCAATACACGAGAATAGAAACAAAACAACAGCACAGCCACAAAAAAAAAATTGCGGGGTAAAAGAAAAGTACGAAATAGGATAAAAAGAGAAGTCGAAGAAGCTCGAGGTAATTAATGAATGTACGCTTGGCTCAGAGCCAACTTCTTCGAAGGAAAAGCTGCTCGAATTTATTGGATCTTCTTCTCGGATGTAAGGGAGAAGCTTCCTCCAACGTCTTCTGCAATTTCGTACATGGGATTTTTGTACAAGATCTTTAGGGAATGCCTCTCGTTTTACCCCGGAAGTTTGATTAAATGAGATGCTTCGACCACCAACGAATTATCGATATTCCCTGTTGTCGAACATCTCATTTGTTTAAAGATTTTTTACACATACGATCTCCGCCAAGATATCAATTTCATCGAAATTTCTGTGCTTTTCGAATCGAAAATAATCCGCAATGATTCGAGCAAGACTTTGCGACCATAAATTTTCCACACAATTAGAAAAAAATGCGGCTAATTCTCGGATGGGGGAAACGTGTAAAAATATTTCCAGGAAATGAACTTCAAGCAATGTTCATTAGTTCATTTTGATAGTGAGCTAAACGACTATCAAAAAATTGTTTTTTTAATTATTCATCACTGACGTATCGTTGTTAACGAATCCTGGGGCTCGCGAGAATTTAACTAGCAAAAGAAAATTGATAAACTAGTGATGCGTTTACATTTAAAATTTTGTGGCAAAATTTCGGGAACGATAACTGAGGCAAAAGTCACTAGCGAACTGTTGATGTTCATCGCTATCCACAAAAGGGGATTCGTCGCGAGCCATTTGCAAACAGACGACAAAATGCTGACGACGATTCGTCGAGCGACTGATTGCCGAAGCGACAATATCATTGTTGTTGTATTCTGTCACGGACTGGGAATCGTGGTGGCATTATTTGTTTCGCTTTGTTCGTCCTGGTTTATATTTAATTAGGTGTGTTTTATTCGGGTTGGAGTTTTTTAAATGTTATCCAGTATAATCGCGAGAGGTTCGTTTGTTTCTATTTGTTCACTGCTGGTCGAATTGTTTGAAATTTTTTCGAAATTTATTTCCTTCGTAACTGATTGTTCGCATTTACTCTGTTTCGTGGTGTTTTTTTTTTTTTCTTTTTATCTCAGCAGCTTTTTCGATTAGTTCGGTGCCTCGTGCATTTTGTTGTCGCGAACTCGGTCGCTCGGCGAATAGACACCAGCGTTTTGTCGTCAACTTCCAGTCGTGCAATCCATGCTTTACGCTCGGGAGGATTAATATCAATTTTTTTCTCGGTTAGGTATGGAAATGTCGTCCTGAACGACGCTCACGATTGACGATATTCGTTTTTCTACGGAACGTTAATATTTCAGACTTTTGTCAATAATGTGGTAAATCTTACTTGACTTTCATCATTGTCGATCCGTCGTGCTTGGTGATGAGCTTAAGATGATCCCACGACGCCTTGCACTCACTTTCAAGCTTTCCGATGTTCGATGCCAACTCGTCGAAATCGATTTTCGATGCTCTCGTCACTGCTCCGATCTGTCAAATTTCATTGTCAATTTCAAGACGAAAAATATCGTTGAATGGACTTTTGAACTTTGATGTTTTTAATTATTTATCTGGATATTGTTAATCACGACTTTTCTGTTTGAACTGAATTTTGTTTTTTTGGTCACTTGTAACGATTTGAAAATTGTTAGAAAAAAGGTCAAAGGTTTTGGAACAAACAAGCAAAAGAGAGTAACGAGGGTCGTCGAACTACGAACATTTTTTTTCCATCGTCTTTTTTTTTTTTTTTTTACTAATTTTTTTGCTTTATCTTACGAAGCACTTACCTCGGAGTAAAGGTCCGTAGAGTCCGGAAACTTCTCCATCACCATGTGACACAGGTGATGGAGCAAAGAGTGCTTGTGCACCGTGTCCTTGACTTCGGGCACTTTGGCAAGATATTCTAGCTGAAAGCCCTTCACCTACGAACCAAAAAATGTGTAAAAGAAAAATTTCAACAGACCGGGGGTATTGCTCGATTGCTGACACAAATTGCATCCAGCTTCGTTTCTTTTTCTCTGCATTGCGGAATCGAAAAGTGCCCACCCAGAAAAAAAAAGCTTGTTCAAACAAGTCCAAACCTCCAGACTGTCAGAACGTACAGCGCAAAGAAAAACTCATTTTGTAAAAAGTAAAAAGACAAATAATTTTTGGTCAAGAATAACGGGCGGAATAACGGACGGCAAGAATGGAATTAAAGTACAAAAAAAGAAAAGTAAACGAGCAGCATGAAGAAATAAATTGATAAATTTGAAATCCACGTAATCACAAAAAAAATCGAACCAAATTCACGTGAAGTAGAAAAATATTTCAATCGCGATCGAAAATTTTCATAATATCTATTTATAGTGGATGATTATCATTTTTTTTCGTCCTAAAGAAGATTTTATTCATTTCTGTAATTGCATGAATTTTCCATTGTTTCTCGCACAAGAGTGATCGTTCGAGGATCGAATGTGGCGAGTGAATTAGAGAAAAAAGCCACTCAATAAGAATTCAAAGAAGAATAATAGAAAAAAATCATCGTGTTAGCACAATGGAAAAATTGCCAAGGGATATTCGAATTCTGAATGGTGGAAAGGCTTTCCGAATTAAGGGTATATCATTTGGCTCGCTTTCTATACCAACCTCATTTCCGTTGAGAAATATCCCGATCGATAGGAGCGTGCTCAGAATACCACGAAACGTTTTATTCACTCTCAGCGTCTCCATTCCTTGCTTCAAATCCATCAAAGGGTCTGCAATTTCCTGAAGTCACAATGCCCATGGAATCATTATTATCGTTATTGTTATACGTTATTATTATTATAACTATTGTACGAGTTTCATTTTTCTTGTGACTAACTTTGTTCCCTTTTTCCATTCGTTTACATTTAACATCTCGAGTCTTTTCTCATTTGAACAATTGTTTTATTCCCCCTTGCAATAATTGTGCATGTGCAAACTTTTTCGACGTTTCAAGATGTTGGAAGTAAAAAGAAAAAGAGGGAAAGAGAAGTGAGAGAGTGGTGGGGAGGAAGGAAGAGAGAAAAAAGTTTTGAAAACCAAGCGCGCGTATATATGGATATATAAATGCCATTGTACCAACCTTTTCAGAGTTTTCGAAGTCAAGTTTGAAGGCCCAAAGTTTCAATCTAGCCGGTAATTCGGAGATGGACGCGAGAGTGAGAAGAAACTGTTCGGCCGATCCTAGTGGAAGATCTGGATTGGCGGCCTGCGCCTCTTGAATTCGGGATCTTTCCTCTTCGGTCGGCAACATTGTTAAGAGTTTCTACATCCGAAGAGGGCGAGAGATACAAAAAGATCGACAAGAAATGTAAAAACAAGGGAATAAGAGGCGGAAATACTTTGTGTTTTTTTGTTTCCCATCATAAGAAATGTTTCTTGTGACTTTGTTGATTTTATCGTTTAATTCCGAATTAATTGATTAATGAATATATTATTTTTTACAGAGGGCTTACCTCGATTCCCTCCCGATTCATAATCGTTGCGTCCATCTTCAGGATTGCAGTTTTGATTGATCGTGGAGGTGGAAGTTTCGTCATACCGATATTGATAGCGTTCGATCTCTTGTGATCCAACACGATGATTTCTTTGTTCTTGTTCATTTCCTGTTGCTTCTGCTCGCCGAGAAAACACGGAGTAGAAAAAAATTGTGAAATACAAATAAGAAAAGACGCTGAATTAAACAAAAACAAAAAAAATCATTCATTCATGGAGTCGATCGCATTCGAATGGATGGACAAGAAATTCTTCTCCATTATTTGCGTCATTGAACGAGCTATTTGTTAAACATTTGGACAACACATTATAGCTTGGTAGGTATAAACAATTACTGAGGTAAATGTCACTCGAGCGAGCAAGTTTAACGAAAAATAAAATTTTCCCATTGTCATATAATAATTGATCGATAATGCGACACAAAAAGTAATCTGACAGTGATAAAACAACTTTTCCCGAAAGTTGTATTGAAGTTTCAAACTCGGAATCAACCTTTGACTTTGTTTGACCTTGTGCCAGGAGGGAAAAGCGAGAGAAGAGGGAGGCCTCCGTCCCAAGAGCTTTGACGCACCTACCAATGTGTATCTAGGACACTTGGATAAACTATCTACCCTCCTCCGGGTCCATCAAACTTTTCCCCCCATTTTCACATTCAAACGTACACGCTGGCTGTACCCTCAAATACTGTATAACCGTCTGCATAGCGACACGTATCTCGGTAATTAACTGATTAACCGCGTGCAAAGTGCAACAAAAGGTACAAAGGTCGAAACGAAGTAATTTTTGCATCAAGGACACAGAGAATAACGGGGGGTTACACGTTATTAATGCAGATGCAGAATCTTCGGGAATTGGAAAAATCGTATTCAATGGTAAGATATTGAAAGAGAATTAAAAACTATTTTCCTTCGTGAAAAATGCTACTTCAAACTCACCAGAAAATCACCTCGAATGTTCTGAACTCTTCGTGGCGAAATTATGCGAAATTAACGATTTTTGATAATTTTCTTCGATCTCATCGTTAAATACGATTTTATAGAATTCTCTCTAGACATCGAGGTGTCGAATCGTTCGAATCAAAAGCCTCTATAAAATGGATCAGAAGGGAAATTGCCCAATGTGTTTTAGGGGAAAAAACGTGTACGAGGAAAAAAAGCTTTAAAAATAAAATAGAATAGTCACGTTTCATGATGCATCGTTACTTTTCAACAACGGTGTTCATCAAAATAAATGAAAATAGAGAGAGTAGAAAAGTTATGAAAAGTAAAGACTCACCTCCTGTAAAATTCCACCATGCCATTTTTGTATCGTGCGAGCACCAACAATATTGCCAAGAATACAAGAAACAGATTAGTCGTTTTGCGAATATAAACCATCACCATTCAACCTACTACTACGAGGCTGTTTTTTCAATTCACTTTTAGCCACCCAAGTTGAATTTATTTACATAGATTAGCCAAATTTTCATTGCAAATGAATAATCATAAGGAAACCATAGGAAATCTCTTTTGAGTTTGATCTGTGGGTGAAAAAAAATCGAACTCCTTTGCTTTCGATCGTGAAAAAAAACGTTGGTAATGATAAGGAAAACTCCTCAATTTTGCCCGTGACAAGAATTTTTAAAGTACGAAACAAAAAACTTTGATGACATGAAAATTCGAATTGAGCCAGAAGTTTCTGTTCTGATTTTATTATTCCTGGAATATTCAGGCGTATTTGTAATCTGTTATCGATTCATATACTCGGGGGCATTATCGCAAAGTCCCTAGCCCTATATTCAACATCGCCGTTTTGTCACGTACCATTATCGATGAAATAATTTACATACGCGTGAATATATATTTATAAAAGCTTTCCGTACTCAATATCAATATCATTTTCATTAGGCCGTACAGTTTGGCGTCTTTCCTATTCTCGTAAACTCACGTAGCAAGGATCAGCAACGAAGCCCCTGAAGCATCAATTCGAGCCTCGATATAACTATGTACGAGTATGAATATTGGACTTAGTTTGCATTGGCATAAAGTTTCATATTTTACGATGAACTTGAGGTGATTCGATACAGCCGGAGCAGTACATATCGTAATGTTCCCTTTGTGATATACAGTGCTGCGACCTCATTGAAAAAGAGAACGTTCTTTTTATCGGGTGTTAATTTGATAAATTAACTCAAAGCGAAAAACCAGCGATTTTTACGAACTCGGTGGCAATAATTATGAATATTAATGAAAGACAATAAATGGGATTCTAATTAATAATTCGTTGATTATTGTTTGAGAAATTAGTTAGACTTCTTGTAACTCGAGTTAAATAATCCCGAAGTATTTCCATGGCTTCGAAATTTTCTGTTCTTTCGAATTTATAACAGGGTTGGAAAACTGACAATTTATTTCAAGCACGTCAGCACGATCTTCGACCTCTTTACGGATGAAATTCTGTTTTCCACCAGGCATGTTTACAGGGCGTCGAACAACTTCGAAATAAAAGAGATAAATCTTGGCCAGGGGTTGGGATCGAACTTCGGCATCTTAAATGGGCTTTCTCACTTGTTCTTGTCCGCGATATATCTGTCGAATTTAGCAACGTACAATCTGCATCTTGAAAAACCATTTAAAAAAAAACCAATGAATTGAAATTTTCGAAAAAATAATAAATTTCAATCTTGCAAAAATATTTCAATTCGTCTTGAGTCAATAAAAAAAAAAAAAAATCATCACAATTTTCATAGCGATAAAAAATGATAAATTTTATTTATGAAACTTTAGAAATTGAAAAAAAAATAGTTATAAACATTAACGGAATAATCGACCGACTCGAAGTCGAAAAAATTGTTTCCTCGGACTATTTTAGCAAAAAAACTTAAAAAATAGGTCGTAGGTCAACCTGAGGTGAAATAGGTTTTCTGTTTTTCTTTCTCGCCAGTGTTCTCGCGACGTTAAGGTCCAAACATAGACTATTTATGTATATGTACACACGTATGTTAACGCTACTCGTTGAGGTTTTCTGAATATGAGATTTAAAAATTGCTTATTCGCACGGCGAAAAAGGAAGTTGAAAAGGTGGAAAAATAAAAAAACGAACGAACCGAGGAGGGAAAGGTAATAGCGAAAGCAAACGCGTGTTAGGAGAGAAAAGAGATTGGCGCATGGGAAAGCGAGAGGAGCCTGGTTTCCCTCGAGCGTGAGTAAAAAGGTTGTGTAGACCGAGCGAGAGAAAATACGTGGTAATATAAGTACAAGGGAGGTTTTCCGGTTCTCGGGACGTAAAGCAGCGCCACCTAACTGCCAGGTGCGGAATTATGAGTCTGGAAGTAATTAGCCATTTTGCAGATCCTCAAGTGAGACGACGAAGGAAAAAAATGAATTTACAAAAAATTTACCAGTTAACGATTCGGAGAAACAAAAAAGTTGGCATTCTTCATTTTTATTTGTGTTTCCAATTCAAAGTGTTTACCGAATCCATAATTAAATCTCGTTAAAACTTTCAACTTGATTCGTCGACGATAATATTAAAAAAGAGTGAGAGAAAAAGAGAAAGAAAAAAAAATTCCGTGTGTCCCATGTGCCCGTGAGCCTCGATCGGGCAATAAACATATTCCAACAGCGAAGCACATACTCCAATTAATACTGCACATAATGTCACGGTACTGAGAAAACGTAAATGAAGAATTTAATAGCAGGAAATATTTGTCCATCTTTGAAAATTCCTTCAACACCGAACCGCATGCTCCTGATTAATATTGCGATTTCGCAGAATTCGGGAAATGCAGAACGAAAATGTAATAACGCGAAATGTTTATACATCTTCCGATATTTACGAGCTAATTATAAAACCATCAAATTACGTAGTTGTGCTCGGTTTCATCGTGTTCGTGGCCTGCATATTTGTGTCATTCTTGTAACGATTCTCGTTACTGCGTCGGAGCTTTAATTAATTAATTATAACGGAAATGAAGAATTTTACTACAAAAATTATAATTTTGCTTTTTAATACGAATGAAAAATCTTTTGATGTGTTTTTTTTTTAATGGGCAAATAACTTTTTTATTATCGAAATATTTAATGACAAATTTTTATTGCAACAATGGAAAGTGAATCCGGCCAGAAATTTTGTTATTTTCAATGTGATTTCGACGTGTCAGCGAATCCTCAACGTTCTGGCTGATTCCGACTCAGAGATAAATTTATTTTTTCAAGTTTTTTTTTTCCTCCGAGCTTGGAGTGATCATTATAGAAAATCGGGCGTCAAGGCCGAGTCGCAGCTTCCGCAAAGGTACATTTCCTAACGAGACATTTCGTAATATATACCGAAAACGTCAATGCAAGCGACACGATCTCTAGGGACACAAAACTGTCACAACTACGCAACGTCTGCGGAAATGTCGAAAAAAAACTTTTTATCCCGCCGGCTCTTTACATTTTTACCCCCTGGAATGTCGTTGAGAAATTAAAAAGAAAAAGGAACCACAAATCTTGTCCCAATTACCCAGCCTGCCGCGAAGAGCAGAAACTTATTACAGGTTCGCGAGTAGAAACGAAAAAAATGCACAAAAATCGGCGAATCTGTACAGAAAACTTTTTGGCAGCGTAAACCCAGGAAAAAAAAATCCAGTTTTGTTACATTTCGTCGGTAATATTGCCCTGATAGATCCGCTCTAAAAATACGAAGAAATTGACTCGTGAAATGTTTTTAAAATTGCAAGATCCTTGTTACCGAAAGAGTGGAATTTAAATGGCAAATAATATTCGTAATTGTGACTCCATACAAAAACCTATTGAATTTCCGTATTATCTTCAAAGTTTTGAAATTTATCAATGATTTGGCTTATCGCAGCGACTTGTCAGCGTTGTCGACAGAAAGAAAAAGATTGTGAGAAAGAAATAGAGAGAAAAAAGTCTCACCTTGGTAATGAGATCCTTGGCACGACTCTCGAAGAGATGCTCCAGTTTTTGCGTGTCAACCGGTACCGGAAGTAGCTCGTCCCAAATCATTTTGTTTTTGTCCAAACGAGTTAAGATGATAGGATCGTCGCGCACTTCTTTCCAGAAGAGTTTGACAGTTTTTTTGCTCTTTTTGGTGATGCCAGTAGGGCCATTGGTCTGATTGGTAGAATTAGGGTTCATTGAATTTTTTGGTATAGCCGAAGAGTTTTCGGGGCTGTTGCCGGTCTTGGTGGTCTTGAGATTGACGCCGAAGAGTGGAGGAGAGCCGTTGGGAAAAGGTGGTGGAAAACGACCACCGGGAGGAGGAGGTGGTGGTGCGCGAGAAAATCCGCTGATAGGTGTGGAAACCATCGGTGGTGGAGGAGGTGGAACTCCATTGCTGACGTTGACCGGACCCAAAACATCGATTTCATCGTCCGATGTCAAATCCGTAAAATCAAGATCGCACAGTGCCAACGGTCGATTCAATTTGTTGACCAATTCTTCCCAATGTAATTCGTTCTCTGATTTTTTAACTTCCGTCAACTTTGGCAAATTGTCACCCGTTGGAGACTTGAGAACATCGGCCTTTGATTTAGATTTGGCGAGACCCTCCTTTGCCTTCGATATCAAACCGCTCATGTCTCCTATCCTGTGAAACAAAACAATCAAAATTGTGAGTTTCGATCAAATTTCGTTTAGAATGATGCGATATGAAAATGTATGGTGTTTCATGGGGTTTAATGGGGTATCATGGAAATTTATAGGGCGTTATGGTATATAGTGATTGTTTTACGGTGCGATATGATGATGTCTGATGGGCAATGATATTTTATGGTGTGATATCTTGATATACTATGTGTGACGATGTGTCACGATGTTTTATGGTGTAATATGTATGGTATGGTTTTTGTTGAGGATGTAAAGTTATGGGGATATTAAGGACATGGGAAAATTTCATGGGGACTAATATCGGTAGAATGCAAGCTTGAAGAAAAATTTACCTCGAAACTTTGTCTTCGACGGGGCTGCTCGGTATGAGGTTTTGAGCTGCCAACTTTTGAGTCAAATCTTTGACTGTACTCTCTCGTTTGATCGGAATAACGACCCTGCGATCCTCATCCTCATCCGTATGATTGCCCTCGTCGCATTCAACCCCCTCGTCCGGACTTTTTCCATACCAAGGCTTTTTCTCCTCCGAATCGAGTTTGTTCGCCGCGTTCATAATTGGCGTTAAATCCTTACGACTGTTAACTCGTGATAGTTTGTTACACGGCAAATCCGTATTTCTGTCGTACGGTGAACCGTTCGTGAATCTCATTCCATTCGTTGCAAAAGGAGCTGTTTCAACAAAGATAAAGGCAAAATGGATGTTCAAAGTTACTTTTAATTACGTATCCTTATTTAATAAATACATGGAAATTAAATGAAAGGAAAGTAAAAAATTATCGACAAAAGTGGCTGTAAAAAAAAAACCATTCGTTTCGATCGATTCGTTGTATTTTTTTATATATTTTTTTTTCTGCAATAACAATGAAAAATGCCATGAATGCGAGGAAACAGAATGAATAAACGCTATAGGAATGTCTCGTTCATATTAATTCAAAAGATAATAAAAAGAGTATATTCGTCATGGATTTAGATTGAAAAAAAATTACTATACCGATGAACGCCAAGTTCGGAAATAACTTTGAAAGCTCTTTCGCAGTCTGTATTACTTCGTTTCCTTTGGAAAGGTTTATTCGTATGTATACGGTGTAAACAAATTCCATACGAAAACACGTACGTACGATTGATTATTGGGAACGGTCTGAAAATGGAAAGGGGGATGCTTTGGATTCTCGACTGGCACTCTCCGGGCTGCTGTGTGGATGTAGGGAAAGGTACGAAGCTACCGAGGGAAAATGTTCACGTTGCACTCGGAGCATCCTGTGAGGAAGCGAAAGAGGATGGAGAATTTCGTGTAAAGTGCACGATAAATGGGCAAGGCAATACACAAAGTGCACACTCCTTGGAGAATAATAGAAAAGAGACTCCTTCATGGCAGCAACTCGCTATTTCAAACGGATAAGTCAAAATTGCCTCATTTCCATGACAGAGAATGACTTTTTTGAATAAAGTAGCGAAAGAGGATCTCACCCTCCGATATATCTCAACATCATTTTTCCATGGTGAATTTAATTCTCGAGCATATATATGAATTCGCTCCCAGAGGAAGGGAACAGGAAACTCGATGCAAAGACATTCTCACCTTCTTGATCTTCAGGGCTGACAATCGAAGCTCTCA
Organism: Hyposoter dolosus; assembly: GCA_963921915.1. Lineage (NCBI taxonomy): Eukaryota > Metazoa > Arthropoda > Insecta > Hymenoptera > Ichneumonidae > Hyposoter > Hyposoter dolosus. Next base: position 10,145,926 of record OY998136.1, on the reverse strand, counting down.
TGTTGGCTGTTGCTTCTTGCTGCTCTCTTATGAAACTTCGCTGCCTTTCGGCACGTTCCCTTCGTCTTCTGAGTGCTGGAGTCACTCCAACGTCCACTGCAACGTTAAAAACTCATTTTTCAAAAAACTCTCATTATTCCTGTCTCCGCAATGTGGGGCGAGACTTGAACGGAATTTCATTCAACGTAAGAACTTCCATTCGATAAAAAAAAAAAAACTATGGCAGATAGAAAAACGTTCGTTTGTGATTTTTCTCGATTTTTTCGAGCCCAGAAATAAATGACATTCAAGAAATTGCACAAAAATATTTTTATAATCTGGAGTTTGATCGTACGAGAAAACAAAGAGGAAACTTGGAATTTCACAAAAAAGAAGAATATGGTGCTAGCGACTTTATTGTCGTGAGGGTTTTTTCTTTTGTCGTTGGAGTAAAATTCTGGCATTGAATAACATACCGGGAAATCCAGGTTTATTTTCTTTGTAACTTCCGTTGAGTTGGACCTCGCCAAGACCCTGTGAACTCTGGGAGCTGCTCGATTCATCGTCGTCATCGGGAAGACTCGAATTAAGGGTGCCATTGAGTGAATTCAAACCGTGCGAGTGATTCAATCCTGGACTGAGACGAGCACAGAGTGACATTGAGAGAGGCGACGTGCCGGTCGAGTGCCTTCGTGATTTTCGTCGTCCGTGTGAATCGACCAAGGACTTTCTATTGCGAAGAGTTTTTCTGCAATTTAATGAGAGTCGATGTTGTCATTTGCACTTTTCGTACTGTTAAAACTTTCATTTGAGTTGTTTGTTTTATGCCAAAACGTTTATTTGCACTTTTGCTTTTTAAAGTGTTCGAGAGAAGAATTGAAAAAACGTAAAAAAGAATAAAAATACCTGATGTTATCGTCCAGTTGTTTGATCGGGGATCCACGATCATTTCCGTCTTCATGATGGAGAACAGCTTCGTAGATTTGAAACTGACGAAGTAAATCAAGGTCGGTGCCCTGTTTAGACATGTAGCGTTGTATGATGGCCTCGATGCCTTGATCCTCGAGGCAATCAACCTGATCGTAATACGTGTCCTGATCGGGTATGCCATTGAGACACTTGTTGACGAGGGTGGTCGCGTATATTAAGAGTTCTGTATCAGCAGCATCGTAGTCCTTGAACAATCTCATTACGTTGGTCCAGGGTATCATACCGCGAGAGGTATCGACCGATCTCACAGCTCTGACAAGCAAAAGACTATTCGTTTCGATGTATTCGACGAATACGAGAAGAAGTTTCAGAGCTGTTTTGACAACAAGACGAAAACGGCTTGCTATCAGGGTGTACAGCCATTGAACGGTTTGCCCGTGCTCCATAACACCGTTCATCCCATCCACGTACAACATCACCTGACCGAGGGCTGTTGCGTTCGTAAGAAGAGAAAAAAAATCACATAAAAATGAAGAAAACATGAAAAAATGTCGCAAACGTAAGCAATAAGTTAGTACGATCCAAGACAATTTTCCATCGCGTCAAAGCTTCACGCCTCAGACTTCGCACGGGGCCAATTTCCGAAAAATAAAATTTCCGAAACGGCGGTTCCGAAACGGAAAAAAAAAGTTACTCGGAACTTCGAAGTAATGAAAGCGTCAATGATATTCCGAGGGAAACGAAAAACCGAGTTTTAACGGTTCCACATGAATCTGTAATTATTGAAATTTAAATGGCATTTTATATTCAAAAACTTTGTTTAGCACCTCTCGGCGGAACGGATGTTTTTTGTGTTGTTTGCTAAACATTTTCAACAATGAATTTCTCATGAATTTGAACGCAGAAGTGAAGCCTTCAGGCAGAACTCGCAGTAATTAAATGGAATAAACGTTTACAAGTGTGTTTGTGATCTGAGAGAGGACGGGAAAGATTCATAACGTTGAATCGGACTGCTCCAGACTCAACGCACCTGCGGGCATTCGGTATACGAAACTTGTTGGAATTCGCCGAGGCATTGTTTGAAAAACCGCGATATGTGCTTACACGGACAAGCACAAAATTCATATCGAATCAAAGTTATCCAACTCGATATTAACTTGAAGCGGTTGCTTGTCTACAGCGTGTGTGTAATACGCTTTGATGGCTTTTCGGAAAATTAGAGAGAGCATCGTAGAAATATTCAATATTGTAGTAAAATTTTTAAATCGATCAAAAATAACAAAAGATTTTTTTTCTTTTTAGTTGAAAGAAATCATTTTTAAATGATCGACAAAAATTTCTAGCAAATTATAAATAATCCTGCCAACAAATATCAAAAAATAGAAAAAAATCATCACAACGTGCCAAAAGATTAGTAACGTCACCTAGAAAATCTGGCGAAATATAATTTTCGTCGATTCCTATCTACGATGAAATAAAAAAATTAATAAAAAATATTCTTCGTTTATTTCGAAATAGTCGCTTTCACGAAATCATAATTTATCGCATCGTATTCCTTTTAGCTCATCGATTATTTTTCATACGTAATATATATAAAGCTTGCGCGAGGGCGTGAACATCAAACGAGAAAAGTCTGCTGGAGCCAAAAGAAATCGAGCAAAGCGGCGTTGATTATAATAGATTATAAGTTGGCACAGGATGAACTCGAAAGAGGAGGAGAAAAAAGAAAAAGCTCCGCGAGATCGCGACACTATGAGATGAAAAAGGCGCGGTGAGCGGGGGCCCTGAACGAGTAAAGACCGTATCGGTCGAGGGTGAGGAAACTAGTTGAAATTTCAAATCGTTTCACACTCAATCGAGTGCCCAGCTGGCGTGAGGGTTACATTACAGATATATCGACGTGTACGGAAAATTTAGTGCGGAATCGAAGAGATCAGATTGCGGCACTCATCGATTATGAATTGGATTTTTTTTTGTTTTCTCTTTTTTACAGTCGCTCGGGAATATAATGCAAAAAATGAAATTCAAGGATGCTGCATTCAAATCGAGGGACGATGTTTGATTTTTTGAAACAATTTTTACTCTGCAGAATGCAAATTTTTATACAAATTAATTGACATTTTGAATAGAGACGAAAAAATTCAATTTACTTTCATAAAAATTTACAATTTCCACAGTTTATAGAATTTAAGCTCGTCCCTCGATTCTATTCCCTAATGGTGATTTTTGAAATTTTCTTACTTACAAAATTACAAAAAATTTCGAATTTTTAGAATGAAAAATAAAAATTAAAAAAATTCTTTTTGTAATTTTGGATGAAAAATGATAATTAATATAATTTATAAAACGATCAGTCGTCCTCAAAAAGATGGATCCTTGTGTCGAGTTTGCTTTAACATACTAATTGGTCATGGAGGTTATAAAAAAGGAAATGGAACCTTGAGTTGGTCGAGAGCCAACAAGGGTTTTTCACCAGTGGGATCAATCGATCATATAATCTCTCTACGTGGTTGAAATATTGTAGCATCTCTGAAGTGATTATGTGAAATTTTTGACTATATATACATGGAAAACTATGATTGAAGCTTAATCAGAGCGTGTTCACACAATTCTCACGAGAGAGACTAACTAAGTCCACTCCGCCTCTCGTGGTTTGCCATATCGTGTTGAACAGTTTTTTTCAAACCCCGTATGGAAGCCTAGCAATGGTGGAACTTTAATTAAGCTATAAATTGATGAAAACAAGTTTGTGACCATTCGTTATCTCTATTCGTTATTATACTGTGCAAACTTATTAAGGCCGAATAATCTCGCGGTATACACGAAATTTGTAAATGTGAAGAAACAAATATGTGGGAAATGTTTATTCAAAATATGAAATATTGATATATGCTGACGTTGGTGTGGATCGAAAAAATAAATACAAAATGTGATTCTGTCACATTCCTTGCAGGGACAATTAAAAAAATGATGAAAATCTTCGACATCTGCGTGTGAATGAACATAAACAATGCAACGTAAACTTGCGTTACTTCTCTGTGAAAAGAATGATTCAGCTGGTAAAATATTAGTACGTTCGGAGAAATGTTAATATTTGTGCTCGAACAATTGTAACAACATCCTACAATTTAAATGAGAAATAAATCCGCAGTGTGCATCAATGCATGATTCAAATAAAACAATGATTCGATTATCGATGAATCGTAACCAGCGTGATTGTAATTAAAGCAAATGGTTAAATGAAGGTATTACGACTTAATCTATGCCTCACCTCGTAAAATATAATTTTGATAATTTTGGTCAGCGTCATTGCCAACCCTGATGAGACATGCCAATCCGTCATTTTGTACAAACTCGTGTACGAGATCTTTGTCCTCCTGTTAAAAAATAAAAAAAAACAACGAAAATGAATGAGATTGCAAAAAAAAAAAAACAGCTCTAGTGTGACGTTTGCTCTGATGCCTTTTTATATACAAATACGTAGGAATATGTATGCGCAGTCGCACATGGAGAAGGATATACGGACAGGAGGACAGGATACGCGTAAATCGCAATCGAATCTCACGGCGGAAACGGAACGAGGGAGAAAAGCTTTTCTCAAAGGTTCGAAGGAAATATATAGAGAGCTCCGCGAAGGTTCGTCTGACTCTCGTACCCTTACAATTTGTCTCTCAGTTTCGAGCCGGATATATATCTCGGCAGCAACGTGATAGAACGTGGGATAGAAGCTTTGCTCGCGGTTCGAATGGAATTAGTTATATCGCCGGACGAGAAGTCCCTTTCGCATATAATGGAAAATTTACGAAGTTTGATTGAAATCTGTCTGCATCTGCTGTTCACAAACTCTCATATATACAACCACACATATACAGACACGAGCCTACTGCCTCCCTCCGATTCCTTGTTGTCGAGTTCTCGATGGAAACCACATGAATAATGGTGGACCTACAAATAGCACCAGTAGGACTATGGTAAATGTTTGGCAGCTCCTCCAATGACCTGTACAAATATTATTTCTCACGGACTTGATTATCTTCTCTCATTACCTTATCCCCGAAATATCTCATTCCATTAATTTCGGCATCTGATTACAACAAGCTCGAGAGTAGATTTCGGAAGATACTCGCTTGGATTATGTTCACATTGTCGCGAGAATAGCGCGAGGAGAGAATTACAATGGAAAGACTTTCCCTCGTGTACGAAAAAAATTGTACCAAATAATAGGCTCAACCGAGGGCGAGAACTTTTGAGTGAAACGAGACCAAAAAAACTCTGAATAATAATTGTTTCGTCGACAGGAAATTGTCACTTTCGAAAAACCTCAATTTTCCTGATGAGCAGGTTCGGATCGTATTTGAAATGAAACTGGAGGCAAAACAAGGGACCATGCAAAAATATTTTACCGTGGGAAAACTGGAGCAAATGCAAGATCTTTCGAGTCTGATCGAATTTCGAGTCTAAAAGAATTCCGTCGTTTGTTCATCGGACCGATCCGACCTCTTCCGAGACATTACTTTTTGGAATTGGAGGAAACAACCTTTTTTATCGCACGCACTACCGAAACGTTCAGAGGTCCAGCCAAAATGAATGGAACCAAAAATATCATCGACAACACTTTTTTTTATCGTTAATAACAGTTCTTCCTTAAAGAGAGATTGAAAAAAGGATTGGGTATGATTATTTAACGTAAAAGTGAGGCCAATGGCTGTTTCGAAGGAACTTTCGGGCTCGTAAGATTTCTTTCATGTTTTTATATAGTATCGTCAGCTGTTTCATTAGTACGTGCGATAAAGGAGAACGCATTCAGTTGTCGGATGATTAATCGTGCACCAGAAGACAGTTTTATGTAAAAAACAATGCGGGACTTTTGAATTCAAAGTTGATCCAGAACTGTAGTGTGCATGGTAAGGTTCTGGCTGTTCACCTATTTCCGCCGCAGCCATTTAAACGCTCGTTTCTGCTGCTTAAATCATTCAAGTCAAATTTATAACGGGCGCGATTTTGAAACCGCAAAACGTTTCCGAGTGAAGTTCGCAGTCTCCCTGAACCTGAAACTCCCTGGGTATCGCGACGTATGCTCAAGGGTTCGAACAATAAGAAAACGAATGAGGAAAAAAAGCGGAAGAGGAGAAAAAGAGATCTCGCGCGACTGCATTCTCTCGCAAATATTTACTCGGTCGGTAGTTTAAAAGGAAAGCAAGTTAGAGATAGAGCGAGAAAAGGGAAGTGTGAAAGAAACATGTATTCATATACTGCGATATAGAAAGAGATAAAAGGATGAGGAATGAATTGGGACACGAGAATGAGGTAGAGAGAGGAAAAGAGGCAGAGAGGACTTGTCTGAGACGTTTAAAAATAGCATGTTCGCCGCCTGGGATGCGGTGGAAATAAAAAAAAAAAAGAAATAAAAAAAAAAAAAAAATTGAAAAAACAAAAGAAAAAGAGATGAAGAAAAGTGCAGAAAGAACTCACCTGAAAGGTCTGCTTGAGGGAGAAGAGAGCTCGTCGCAGCTCGCGTCCCTCGCTGTTCAGCAATTTTTCTGTAACAGACAAGCAACACGCAACCATTTATTATAATAATACCGCGCTCGCGCGCTCAGAGCGACTACGAGAGTATTGTTATTCTCGTGGAGACGAGAGTAAAAGGGCTGGCGAGAAAGACAGACAAAGAAAGAGCGCGAGAGAGACTCGGGCGCGAGGCTCTTCATGTACATTCATAATGTAAGCTATATACTTAACTATAGTTATATACAAGTAAATATATACATATATATAGATTAAGTTGATAAAGCCAAGTCAACCAGCCGAACCGGCTAGCCATTATTATTATTTATGCTTATGCCTCTATACCTTTTTATACACCGTACGTACGTTTTGCATTACTTATTTAAATAAATATTCCATGGAAACTGGGGTGGTATGACCATGTGGGAGGTTTTACCAATAATCGATAAAATTCCAAACAAGTCTGTACGAATTCATTTCTAGGCATGCAAGCGTAGCCTTGGACACATATTTCAATTACTTTAACAGAATTCAATATACCAGAGCATGATGTGTTTTTCAGTTCGTAGGAAATACAACAACAAAAATTTAACCAAATTTTTTTCACTCCCTATTATGTAGTTGTTCCTGTATGTATCGATTTCGTTGTACAGTTTCGATACCCATTTTCGAAATTCATATAAAAATCACCGGAGCTACGATCGTGTGGACATTTTTGACGCTTAACTTTTTATCCGAAAATTTATAAAAAAACTACGACTTTTGTTCGTAGCGCAGTTTTGTAAATTTTTTTTTTTTTTAATAACATTTTTTTATATGGACTCGAAATATTTAGTGATCTCAATAACCTGCTGAAGTCGGGACAAAAATAAATATTGTGTGTTTTAAGGATATAGCAATAGCTTGGCAGACAATGTGGTGCTTGCACACTTTCGAGCACGATGTACAGTTATGGGGATCCTTATCCCGTCTACGACCGGATCTCGAAGAATACAGCCGGAACTTTATTAGAAGGAAAAGGCTTTGAACTATATATATATGTAGTTTCATCAACCCTCCGCCCTCGCTCTTCTCCAATCTCCACTCTTGGTCTGCGTTTAATTCGATATAAATTGCCGCAAGAAAAGATCGTCTGCACGGTAAACATTGTGTCGGTTCTGCGGGTAAAGGTTGTTAATGAATTCGGGGAATTCGTGATTAAAACTTTTGTTTTTTTTTTTATTGATCGCGTGCTAGCGGCGTATGTCCTTAATTAAGATAATAAGAATCGCACTTCGCGAGCGAAGGTGTGCATCAGTAACGTAACAAGATCAATTACCACACGACGTTAAATGTTGATAAGCAAATATTGCAAATTAAATTTCGCGACGCGGATAAAATCACTCCTACCGTTCAATCAGAAAATATTCAACCAGCTTCGATAATCACTCAATTTCGCCATTCAAATGGCCTTTTTGTAGCCTCGAACCAAATGAAAATTACAGGCACAAAAAACATGGATTTTCTCATTTTTTTCCATCGCCATTTTACGAATTATTTTTGTGCTACCGTTGAGAGTTCATTCAAAAATTTTAATTAGGTCAATTGCAATGAGTGATCAAATAACAATTATGGAGAATAATTGAATTTCAAGTCAAAGTTTCAATCAGTGGCACATGGAATTTTGCAGTATGCCAATTAAGCCATTTATATCACGATATTCAACAAGGACATCATCAACATTAAATCGAATCTGCTCCGGGGCATGTACACCGGGGACTGTGTTCGTTCATTACTTCACTCTCGTGCTGGATGATTTTTCGAAGAGGGTCCAGTATATGAGATGGCGATTTCTTTTGGACCAAAATTAGAACTGCCGAAGGTTAACTATACACGTATATATATTCACACATGGTTATATATGTGCCTCGCGCATAATCGTCCACTATCACGCAATCTTCGAATGCATAATGCATTCCGCGGGTGCACGGGTCCGAGAGAGATAGAGAGAGAGAGGGAGGGGAGAGGGGAGAAAAATAAGGAACGAAGGTGAAAAAAAAAAGAAACAGAGAGTGAAAATAACACGGAGTGAAGATACGCGAATGAGAACGTGAGGGAGAGGAGAAAGGAAAAAAGGAAGAAAGAGTAAAGGTAGAGATGCGCGAATGGTGTACAAGACCAAGCAGCCAAAGGTAATTAGGAACCTGCTGCAGGGGCTAGGCCGAAGAATAAGAAGAATACAAGAGAATCGAGAGGTGGAGAAGGAGATGAAGGAGGAGAAAAAAGAAGAAGCGCCAGTGAAGATGGAGAAGAAGTTTCGCTGGTGCACGTAAAAGACCCACAGTTTCTAAGAAAAGCGGTCTCAAGGCCCTCGGGCGCAACATTGAGCCCTTTCGTTCTCTCCTCTCGTTGTGCTGCCTCCCGAATCCTCACCCACACGTGCAAAAATATCCGTAATTATCGTCATCGTTCGACTTTCGAAAAACCATTACGGTGTAACGGGACGAGGTAACTGGGTATGTACTCCTGGCGTACGTCGACATACATCACGACAAAAAAAAAAGGAAAAAACAAACCATTACCGAGGCATGGGCCTCCGTCGATATTATGGATAATCGATTCCATCATATTATACGAAACCAATTTATGGTGACACTGAAAATGTATCCTTGCAACATTTTCCACAAATTTATTCGTAACTGTGAGCTTTTTTCGTTCTCCCCGAATTCCGAAAGCTTTGTCATATAAGAATTTTTCGATTATTATCCTGCAGAGTTATTCCACTTTGCACGTCATGCACGTTATTCGTACAATTTTCCCGCAAATCGTACAACGTGCTGGATCTACAATCTCTCCAGCTCGTTTATTCGCGCGAAAGAGCCGAGTATATGGCGCATGAACTGTGCACAGGAGCATATTTACACGATCAAACGTTCCGAGTAATTTTATGCATGTCCAACATTGCGTGGATCTACGAAAAAACCAGCCTCACATTTGCTCTTAATCTTTTATCTTGCACTAATGATAGGATTTTATATAAAACATTGTCTTCAAACAAGACTAACATATTTTTTATCTCACGAATCATCGCAGTCTCTGCTTTCACAGGTTTATTCGTCTCGAACGTTTTGGACTCGATTAAACGTATAGTCAAAGGGCATTCGTTGCCCTTGAATGACATTTTTTTTAAGTGAAGCAACCAGAAATGATGTTTTAATTTGTTTTTTTTCTTTTTTCTTATTGTGTGAATGATTAGAGTGGATTTGCAAAAATCTTTCTTTAGGTTGAACCCATGGAAAAAAAGCTGAATAAATTAAATGAGTGATGTGAAAAAATAAGGATTCGAGATATCGATTGGCTGTGATTGTTAAATCCTTCTATAGCATCAACCGTTACGAGTATGTCCCCATTGGCATGTATATAAATATATGTTTCGTTTGGGTTGCGGTTGCTGGACATCAAGGGAGAAGCAGGAAGTACGCACAGCCAGGAATATCCATCTTCTATATACACAAACATATAAATAGGTATATACAAAATGAAGGTCGAAAAGGGAACGAGGATTTCGAAGGGGCAAAGCGAGGCGAGAACCGTTAAAATATGTAAAACGCCTCGCGATCTCTCTCGGCCCTCGACCCTTTATCGTCGTCCTTTTTTTTTTGGTTCGTTCTTTTTTCTCTTCCACTACAGTGTGGAGCTTCTTTCGTTCTTCAGTATTCTTTTTTTTTTTTTTTTGATTTCCCTGGCTTTGGCCACGGGGCCATGGCCACAACGGTTCAACGAACGGGAACGGCCGGACAGGTGAATCGGAGCACTGGCCCCTATATACGATCCAATCGATCTTGACTTTTTATTTTTTTCGATACCATCTCCTTTCTCGTTTTCTCCACAGCCCTATGTCTTTATCTCCATCTTTCTCTCCATTTCTCCTTTCCCTTGGAACGGCGAGCCCCATTCTTCGTCGTATTTCAAACGAAATTTGAAAATATGCCATTTTTATTCCTACCTTTGACGACAAAGCATCGATTTCCTTCTACCCTTTTTTGCTACGAACATCAAATTAAACGAACGCATAATACTTCGTCGCTCTCTGTTCCATTCAAACAGAAGACACAATTCTAACAAATATCTCTAACACGTTTGCTCTTTTAATAAATCTAACTGCGTCTCGTTGCTCTCGGAGAGAACTCGACAAATTCCCTGCGGAGTATACCTGATGGTAGTGCAATTCGTGCACACGTTCACGCGAGTGGCTTTTCGACAGAACTCGAGTTTATTGGTACTCTCGGGTGTTCGAGAGGGCGGATTGAGCCTCGTTGAAAAGGTTGATTGCCCGCCCAAGGATTCTACAGCTATCCAGTACGTGCATATTGATTGTCCACGTTTCAGAAAAACAAATTTCTGACATTGTGCATGAAAAAATCGAATCCCAAGGATTCCCTTTGAAAGACCCACGTAAATTAAATTCGCGATGAACGCGTGTCAAAAATGTGTTTCTAGCACGTGGAATGAAAAAACCAGATCGGCACATCGCGTTCATTCAAATTTATCAGAATTTAGTCGAAAAGAAATATGTTCGGATTTTTACAGACGCTGCTTGATGTGCGAATTTTGAAACGAGGCAAGACAACACTGAAACGTAGCAAGTAGCAAAACTAACAATCATGTAGTTAAATTATTACCAAAATTCAATAATAAAATTATTGCTTACCGATAATTGTATGGACTCGCACGGATAATTGAGTCCTCAGGACGATTGAGTTTTTTCGGCTGTAACAAAAAGAAAGACAAAGCCATGAGTACATTGTAAATATGACCCCAAAAAGTACATATATATAAATGAAAGGAAAGAGAGATTTGAAGCAGGCAAGCGAGCGAAATATTCCTCGTGGGGTGCATGTCCATGCGCCAGTAACCCGATCAGCAGGTCATACCCAATGACGTTAGCTAGGCTCACGTGTGAATAACTTATGCGAGGTTTTGTAAAGTGATTCCCGGAGATTGTCTCTCACGAGAATCGAGAGAGTACGATCGATCCACTGGCATTATTATGCGATAACCGAGAGTCGATTATGAATTATTATCCTCAGTCCAGATTGACCAGCTTAACTCATGTTTCAGCTCCTCCATCCCACAAAGTGTCGAGGTTTTCTCATTCACCAATCCCGAAATCACTCTTTCGCTTTGTACGAATTCGACGTAAATATAAAATCGTGATAATCTACAAAGAGCGACGAACGTTTCTACCGCAATTATGACTCGAACTCTTGTGGATCATTGTCCCTGGGGATAGATCATGAAAAATTTGCTGCCATGATCAACGGAGGGTCATTGCTCAAGAATTTGATAAAATTTCGTTGAATAATGAGTCGAGTTTAATCATCTCGTTGGCTACATGACTTGTTTGGGCTTTGTAAGGATTCCCAGTTTTGCTGGAATGGGAACTACCAGATTGGGACCATGGCTAAAACTTGTAAGAGCAAAAAAAAATGTTTTGTTGACTAAAACGTAAGTACAGCGGAGAACCGCAAATGCCTGGTGCCCCAGTGACGAAGTTATGGTAACATATCCATGCGTATAGCTATATAAAGACAATATTAATAAGTATCAGGTCGCCCGAACAGTAAGCGACTTGTAACCATTATGGACTGCCTGTCTCCTTCCCCCGAGACGCTGATTAATTACAATAGGGAATTAATCCCGTTTGGTCGTTGAAGTGCTGCCGGGTATGCGTAATTGCTTAATTAATTAAGTCCCGTGTATGTGTGTGCGAGAAGAACATCCGGTCTTCTCCGGTCTGGGTACTTACGATGGTGAATTTATCTCGTTAAATTGGGTTAAAGTATCTTGTGGAAACGCTTGTCTGCACTTTGTATAGTTATTTATAATAAAAACGCATAAAATTTTCAAGTTTTGGCATCGGATTGAATTCTACGAGCCATTAATGCGTTTCCCTTTCTACGTTTCTCTAAAAAAATAAAAGATTTTATGGAAAAGTTGATTTCTTACAGAAACAATCCAAATAACTGGTTGATTCGATTAAACCATAATTGGCTCCTTCCAGAAGTATGAATAGCGAATCATCCTGAAGCAAATGGAATGGAAATACAGGCCAAGGAGGCTGTGAATGAACTACAAGAAGAAGTGATGCAAATTTACGAAATTTTTATCGTTCTTTTGAGTTTCGATGGCGCCACAATTTCATTGCGTCGTGTTCCTTGGCGGCAGACAGTAACAAGGTAGTCGAAAAAAGTTCGTAACTTCATGGCCATGCCAAAAAAAAAAAAACGTAATCTCGTGTAATTTATCTAATGAGTAGCAGAATATAAAAATTAAACAAGCGAGCTGCTCTATTTTACCTTTGATTTTCCGTCTAATGGAAGATATACAGATATCCCTTGATTGTTACGTAGTATATAAGTATTTTAGAAGATAAATATAGAGTTGTGTTGGACGCTAAGCCTTGCGGGTAAAACGCGCACTCTTGAGGTTCTTTCTCTTTCTCTCCTTCCCGCAATATCCTGATGGCCTCGACCGCCAGACTGAACTTCAAACAGAGGTTGAAACCTCTTTTGCGAACCTTCCCACGCGATCTCGACGGCATGAGAAACCCGTTGACGATGCAAGACAATGGAAACGATGAAGGTGAGAGGGAAGGGGGGGGGGGGGGGAGGAGGAGGCGAATAAAAAAATAAAAAAGAAAAACACGGAGTGAGGACGCTCTAGCGCGGAATGGCACTTTGCTCGTCAGAAAAAGGGGGCGCTACATGCGGGTGGCAAAAAGGTTAGGAGGAGTTTATAATTCCAATGCTCCGTCTCGTTCACCGCGCGTTAATAATATTTCCGTTCATAAATAAGGAGCCGGAGGAGGGAGATTCCAGTATTCTTGTACACAGAGACCAACATTACGATGAAGAGATCTGGATTTGCCCCCTTTTTCAACTCGAATAAGTCTCCTCGGTACTCTCACGAGAGCCTCCCCCCCCCCCTCCCTCTCCCTACTTCTCACCTTTCTTGTCGCGGTCACTAGTTCCTATGAATATATACAGATATATACGGGAAGATAATAAAATAAAAGATTCCCCATATGTATACGAGGCTCAGGTTGTACGGATACGTGATTTTCCCACGCAATACCATTCCATACATTTGGCTGATACTTTGAATGAAGTATACGTGCGAAAAGCCCCTTTTCCATTGGCCTGGATATCGTTTACTCGAGAAAATGCCTCAATCCCATGGAGATCCCATTAACATCTTATTTCTCTTCTGGACGTAACCAAATATAACGAAAAAATCGTTTGCTAAATTCGAGGAAATTCAGGAGGATCAAGTTATTTCCATTAATCCATTACCATGGTCTCTTATGGGGTTATTTCTGAAATTTCTTCACATCGTCGTACGTGTAAAGATTTGCATTTGTTCATGTAGCTTTTACGAGGTATAGTAATGATGATATTTTGTCTTTTTGCTAGCAAGTGAATAACAGCATTAAATAATCAACCGAATCAATTAATCAAAGCTGTTTTTGTTTCTCGGTGGCTTCGCACCCTCAATGAATACCGGACAATCGTAAAATCACTGAATTCTAATTTTCTACCGAGAAGCAGCGTATACGCGACACTTGAGAAACGAGTGTGTGGATTGAATTGCAGAATGCACGTGAGATGGTACAGTAAATATACAGATATAACGGATTCGATGCATCTTCAGATATATACGAATGCGATGAGTGTGTGTTTGCACTCGAGACAAACCAGTTTCAAACTTATATGCTAGCGCAGTTCTAACTTTGTAGGCGCCGACGAAAGGATTTCCAATCTCCTTTAATGGAGCATCAATTGTGTGAATTTCTCGCGTACATGTGAACTATAGCCGCCTGCGGTTAAATACGGGTTGAGTTAAACTTTTCGTGGACTGCGACATCGGAGAGTAAATTTCAACTGCCGCAACTCGCGTTCAATTTCCGATGTGGTAAGTCGATAAATTTCACTCCAATCGGACGAGTTTCACGGCAATCAAATCATCGCATGCAAATACTATATTGGCAAGAAATAACAATGACTTAGAGATTGATTTCAACTAATAGTTCAACGTTTCACCGAATTCATTGAGGAAAATGGTTCATTATTTGAATTGTTATGGAACCCAATGGTTTTGCGATCATTGTCTCGCGGAGTTGTGTTTTCATTGGCATTTATTATTATCCGGTTAATTGTGAATAAACGACGACAATCATTGTGGGTGTAAACGATTCGCTCTAACTTTATAATTAAATGATTATCGAATGACGAATACTTATGGTTTATTTTTTTTCTTCCAATTGTCCACTTCGCATGAACCCACGTCTCTCGTGAGATTCTCCAATTAATTCGAGGTGAACGTAAGCTTTCGTTCTACGTGCACTTTCATCCCGAATGAAACTTGACAAGGAGGGAGGTTTAAAAAAAAATGCATCAAAGCCCCGACGACGATGCGATGTCACGGAAGACGGAGCAAAGACTTGGGCCGGATGACATCAAAGTACGAAAGCTCAAGTAAGGTTTCTTATAATCGAGTTGGAAACTGGAACGTCAGCAAAACTTCATTATTCTGCAATTTTGTTGGGTCTAAATTATATCAACGAAACAGAAAGTCGAAAAAAAATACAAAAAAGGAAAGAGAATTCCATGGAGGCCAATAATGTAACAATCCGCTTGTCGATCCTCGCAATTTTTTTCAATTCTATAGGGAAAAAAGTTGCAACGCTTGAAAATGCAGTAATTGGGAATTGAAAAAGTTTCGGAGATTCGCAAAGAATCCGTGTGATTTTCTCGCTCGAGTAAAGAATGCCTAAAGACACAACAGATCAGAATCTCGTGAAAAAAGTGGTTTTTCTATAATTTCTCAGAGGGACGATAAAGGGTCTCACATTTTATAGATTGGCACGTCAGCTTGTTGTGTGTTATACAAAATAGGAGAGAGTACGAACAATACGAACAAGCACACACGTAGAGAAGAAGAGGCGAGCATGAAAACGTTCTGTTACTCGGTACACGATCGTCGAGGGAATGAAATCAAGCGACAGACATTGTTGGTTCTATGTTACGGTTCACTGAACATTCGGAACAAGGTTCTCAACAACAACAGCTTATTGGCCTCGAGAGAGTGAAGCACATAGGAGGAAAAAGCGATGCTGGGGGAAAGAGAGAGAGAGAGAGAGAGAATAAATACATTGAAAATGAAAAAGAGAGAGAAAGAGAAAAAGAGCTTTGGGGATGAGAGAGTAGCAAGAGCTTGAGAATTCTCGAGCATTTTCACTCAGTCTCGTGCTCTCAACCGGTGTGCGCTATTCTTCACTGTAGCTGCTCTCAGTTCGGTGCCATTTTAGTGGTCGTTCTTCTTCTTCCGTTTATTTTATTTCATGCTCATTTTTTTCAGCCACTTTTTTTTTTACCTATTCTTTTATCCCATTATCGTCTCTGGGTGGAGGTTTTTTCGTTTTCGTGAGGGCGATGCAAGCAGCTCGCGAACACGTAAAAGAGAGGGAGGCAAAAATTGCACGACCGGCTGGTGTTCTCCGACACACTCGCTCTACTGTACCAGCCCGGCCGGCGATTCCGATATAAATCTTCGAGCAAACGCAATATACAGCTCGATCCTGGAAAACCAGGTCTTCGATATATATATTAAACGGCATATATATAGCCGTACATACACATATGTATCGCAGTGTGAGCAGGGCGTGCTGAGAAGATTTTCTATCAAAAACTTGCTGCACCAGACTTTTTCCCACAATTGTTAGCAACGATAAACGTCTCAGCACGTCACTACCGTTAAACAAAGCTTACTCAAACGTATAAAGTAGTAAAAACACTGAAAAATCCCAACGATTGTCAAGGGCAGGCAATAAAGAAAAATACTGATTCGTATATGAAAAGAAAACTATTGTTTTCCTAATATTTCCATTTTATCATAACGAGAACAATCTCCTTTGCAATAAATTTCAATGAATTTCAATAAATTTCATTCAATTTAATGGCAATCCTGTTTTTTACAGCTGATCCAGAAACGGCGTAGAATTTTCTAAATTTTTTCCCGAGTCGGTTCCACATCTCTAGAAAATGTGTTTATTGGATAAATTCCAATTTAAAAAAAAATAAATAAATAGAATTTGATGCAAATATACATTTTTTTTTCACTTTGAGACTCTGGACCGTCTTTCGTATTGTGTGAGGAGCGAATAAAGTTTGCCTCGGCAATTGCGCGCTGCCAAAAAATATTTGTTGCACGACCGACAGCTCGCTCGTTATTTTAACGGAACAGTTCTCGGCATAATCCCACGTGAGAATATTTGAATCGCAGTGTCGCAGAATCATTTCAACAAGGAGAGAATTTATATTTCGCTCGACGACAGACCTCGGCAAGATTTTAAACGAGAAGAAAGATTTGTTCGTCCTCGTGTCACATTTGCTAGATCGCTCGGTCATAGTCGCGATATAGTTGAGCGTTGACGTCTTACGTCCAATTTGTTAGAGAATAAAGTTGTCCGGCGTTTTTCTATCGTGACGATAATTCGAGGCGTTTATAGATCGAGCAGAAAGCGCTGCCGATCCAGGACAGAGAAGATAGAAATTGGTTGAAGTTTGCTGTCTGTTTGTACTGGACGAGCGCGAGGGACTGCGCAATTGATTTTTTAGCAGCTCGCACGAGACTCGAGGTCAAGTCCGTTTCTCCAACCGACGAGTCATAAATCACTTGAGATTGAGGTTTCTTAATTATCCTTTTGCTATTTAAATTATACGACAAGGAGCTGCTCGAATTGACAATAGAACTCATTGAGAGAATTGTCGTCGCCTCAACGAATGAAAATGAAAAAAAAAAATTGTTTGGCATATTCGGCAGAAAAAACCGTCGAAGAGTAGAACGCTGAATTCGAAAAATAAAACATAATTAGCCATTGGAACTTGATGCAACGGAATTGCACATTTCTAAGCATCAGAGAAAAAAAAATTGGATGACGCAACGGATGGAAGTAACATCTGAGGCGTATCTTTTTTAGGAGGTGTTCTCGGAGCGATACAATGAACCCAATGGTTTGAGAAGGAGAAGGAGGGAAGGGCATAGGATGTAAGACCCTTGGACAGTACGAGTTTGTACCTTTGGAACGTCCGCAGTGGAAAGAGCCGAGTCACGGTTAGTGATCGCGAGATTCTCGTAGCGAAGCATCAGAAATTTCCGACGTAATATCCACACATATGATGCATCGAGTAGAAGTGAAAGTTGCTTCGTTCTTACGAATAGTTACGTCCGGAATTTCGTCGACGTCTACGCACGAGTAACTTCACCGTGAATTATCCTACGCGAGCCTAAAAAGTGTATTGCTCACTCACATTCCCGCCCTTATAATTCTCACGCGAAGGATGGACTTGAGAAATATAATTCTCACGATGTCAATTAGATCGACGAAGGCTGGAGTTCGAGAACGAGAGAATACGACACACAGGGTCACTCCAACGTTGGCCAATTATTCAGACGCAACGAGACGAATCCCAGATCGAGTTGAACGCGGGGGCGCATCGAGCAACAGGTGGATCGAAACACCGGTTCGTGGGAAAGATATAAATATTTGGCAAATCCTCTGCTGCCTCGCGGTCTCCCGAGTCTGAGCCAGCTTTGAAGCGATATATAAATATTGTTTCCCTTCAATTTTTCCACCGCGCATGAACTACCTTTGATTATTTCAAAGAAACTATACATTACTAAAAATCGTCGGAGATCAATGATATATAGTTTGAGAGTCTTAAAAAAAGGGAATCCGCTAAATGAGCGTGTATCACTAGAACAAGATATACAGATTTTGAGAACGATATAATAATTACCATAAAGGCGGCATGGTCACGGTGCTCCAACCACATGACCCCGAATTGTCCAGTGGGCCGAAGAATCGCGAAAGTTCGGAGCGTTATTCGTCAGTTATTATCACGAGCACTTGTGTTTTTCCGATTGAGCGTGCGATCGCGCGTACGTCACAATTTTCCTGCAATTTTTGACTTTTCAAGCTTTATTCGTTGTAATTCGCGTGTTTTCTCAACGTTAAGTAGAAAAATTGGCTTGGAAGGGTCGCGCACTGAGATTACCAAAAGAGAGAGAGAGAGAGAGAGAGAGAGAGAGACAAAGAGAAAGAGTAGAAGAGACTCGGTAGAGTCGAGATCTAAACGGCAACTGACTCTACCAGTCGTATAGTGCGGGGGGTTCCCTCTCGCGATGGCTTCTTGTTTGGTGCGAGAGTTCCGCGGTCCCCGCGGCCACACAATAGAATCGGGGTGGGAGATCAAAACGCTCACTATTCACATATACACAGAAACGTTCTCCCACATTCACACACCGGTGAATACCAGACTTAACCATCTTATAATAAATGTGTGTGTGTGTGTGTGTGTTGCAAGTCGTGTATCGGGTATAAAAGACCCCGACGAATACCTACACGCCGAATAAAAAATATATGCTTGTACCTTCATAATGCAATCAACCATTGGCTAAAGCAGACACGGACATACGCACGCACACACTTACAAATATTTATATATGAAAATGAACGTGGAATGGACACACTCGAGTGATGTTTTTCCCTCTCCCTTCTCTTACATTTTCATGGTAAAGTGCATCAGCATTACCGACTGTGATATTTCGCCACAAACATTATCTGCACATTAAAAAACATCGATGAGACTAGTGAGAATTTACTTTTTGTTAAAATTTCGTGAAGTGAATTGATGTATTGAATTCAACATGATTTTATGCGATTCATTCAAATGCCAGGGCGAAACGGTATTGAGGAATTGGTGACATAAATTGCTATACTAAAACGACGATATCGCGAGAAAGAAAAGAATAGAAATTTCAGGCATTCGAGTTACTGGTATATTGTGTTTAGAAAATTTGGGTCTTCCGTTGCTACTTTCGACCTCTGTTACTTTTATTTTTACAGCCACCTCTCATACAAATAGCCGCATTTATATGAATGTAATTTGTTACGACGACGTACGCTACGTGCATCGCTAGAAATGCATTGCTAGAGGGCATTCCAGCTTTTAGAGTCGGCGTGAGTTTCATTATCTCAAGGCAAAACACCACCCCATCGTGACTGTACTTATATACTTTTGTATAAAGTTATATACGTATATGTACTTTATAATACAACCGAGTGGGTATGTTTGCCAGTTGAGATATATGTTTTTCAATTGTACGTACGCTTTGCATAGCTCCTGCACGATCTCCCACAACGCTTCAGTGAACCCTTTTGGTCCTTACACACACGGTTACCTTGTATATAGTAATATGTAACATCTGCATATGTAATATATGTTTCGTGTCCAGTTTAATTCGTACATTTTACGGAACAATGAGCTGCTTAACATGCAGACCATTGACCGACTTGCTAATCTAGATTTTGCACCTAGCAAGCGAGAGCTACAGCATGTGCATGAGAAGAAACAACATCGAGGTGTTTATGCTTGATAAATTTGATATTTTGGGATGTTTTTGACCGATTGTTTGATTTTGTAAGAAAAATACAAAATTTTGGAGAACGGAGTGATAACGTCAATAGCACTGGAGTCTTCTTTTTTATTTTCCTTATCGCTAGATCGAAAAAAAGAAATAACAATTTGTGTTGAATTGCAAGGAGGCAAATGCGAATATAATGAAAGCTCAGCTGATTCACTCGGTGAGCGCGACAGAGACAAGGGGGCAAGAAATTTCGCAAGTGAGGACTGACATTCCTCTCGACCCTGCAACAGTGACCAAGCACGTAAATATTCGTAGGAGCAGCACCTGGTGGTTACGTTTCGTTGTAGTGGCAACATAAGCGAGGGTGGACGCGCGAGTGGGGCGTATAATGGTTCTCGTTAATCTTCGGTTGTTAGCCAAGAAGATACATATCTTGCGGGAGTTTCTGTTGCAGACGAATGATTCGCCATCTCGGCGCCTTTCTCTCTACTCGTAAGGTAAAACAGCGAGGATCTTGCCGTTCAACCGCTTTGCCAATGTTCAACCCCCCCCCCCTCTCTCTCTCTCCCTCTCTCTCTCTCTCTTTCTCTCTCACACACTCTCGGCCTCCTTGTTCTTTTCTAACTTTCGTTCCATATATGTATATATAACGAACTTGCCACCCTTATATCTAGACCACGAGAGACTTTGAGGAAGAATTGCAGCGAGCAGGATGTAGCCATCGGCTACATGGAGCTAAAAAAAAGGGAGACAAGAAATAGTAGGAAAAATATGTATATGTCTATATAAATATATGGTAAGAAAGCGCGAGTTTATATATCGGTGTGGATCCAAAGTCTAACGATTATAAATGACGCGAGGGCCCCTGAGCTATTCCGGCTTGTTCACGTAAAAAAACTTTGTTACTTCTTATCTTTTCCACAGCTTTTCATTTCGCGTTTCTCCATCATTTTCCCGGCTATTCTTTGCACATGAGGATTGCTCTCGTTCTTTGTGCGAGTTTCGCGAATCCGAAAGACCATTTCTTGTTTAATTATGCTTGATTACATTGGAAAGAATCTCTTTTCCCATCTCTCTCTCTCTCTCTCTCTCTCTCTCTCTCTCTCTGGATCTACTTTGAGCTTGGCAACTGGTGATTATGTTTATTATTACAACGCAGAGAGTAAAATGCAACAGCGTACATTTGAGCGTGAAAGAAAAACGTTGAATCCCGTAGGATCAAGCATCTCGGGTATTGGATAATGAAGATCAAGTATCGCATCCTCCGAACGGAAATCCAAGTACTAAACCATCCACCCAAACGATTTATGGCCTCTCGAGGGTGATCAGAATCTCATTAAGGTCGGAGAAGAATACTTATCGACAGCGTATAAGACGGTCTTTCTGTGCTGAGAAAGTTGGCGAATGTTTTCGATCTCGCACACGTCCAGAAACATTATTCAGGGTCCCTTCAATCGATGTTGATTGCATAAGAAAATGAGAGAACACATTAGCTTCCGCAGGCGCAGACTCGAGGCTTTTCTCATCGAACGATCTGTAGCCCATCTGTCTGGTGCGCATATGCGGCATATGAACAACGTCCTATGCGCGTTATTACAATGATTAGGAACAGAGCAGCAGTCTATCAACATATTGGCGAATATTCATCGAAAGGTGCAGCAGCACGTACAATAGATCTTACACAATTGCATGTGTGTGAGAGGCTCATGGGGTGTGATTTCTTCGTATGCCGATATAGTACGTCATAGCCTACGTGCCTCGGGTTCGAACAGACGCGAAGAACGACCCGATTACATCGTGAAACTCTCCCTTCATTCTCTCACGAGAGAATCGAGCGATCCCAGGCGTTCCTGAGGCGCTACGCGTCACCTCATGTGGCTAAATGTACACTGAGAGTTATTCTTGGCTCGCGCCCGGATGTACACACAGCCGAGCGAATATGTACGAGAATGCTAGATCCTGCTACCGCTCCGAGTCTCTTGTTCCACGTTACTCTCTTGTTTCTCTCTGACTTCCGGTCGAAACTAGATCTATCATTGTTATCACTGGTTGCGAGACATTCAGCTGATGATACGGAGCGAATCAGGTGCCCGAAATAACGTTATTTGTACTTTTATAAGAAACCATAGCCAGGTCACTAATTCTGATTGAAAATGCAGGCTGCAACGTCCTACGGTCCAAACTACAAACACCATGAGAACGACCAACACAAAGCTGGCAATACGAATTGGCATTTCTTCCTGGAGTGACATGAAACTGAAATATATGAAGAGAAAGAAGAGATAATGTAGATTCACAGGAAACCTGTCAAAAGCGACTGCGTAGAAACTCTCGAATGCTGATGTCAGTGCTAAAATAGTTTTCAACGTTTTGCATCGAAATGAGACTACGCGGTGGATCATATATCCAAGCCTTCTCTTTGTATATGTACTTTTCACGTCTCCAGCTGTGGCGACTGGGTCGTAGAGGATACGGATGATTTTCGATGTTTATGAATGACCGACAGTTCGAGAGAAGGCTGCGCTACTTTTATTACGTCAGCAAGAAAAGTTCAAGGTGAACGAGCCGTGTGCTGGGGATAGCCATGAATTTAGTTCATTCGGGCCTCGCGTCGTTAACGGGAAGATCTTTCGGAAGAAAGCCTGCGGAGCGTCATCAACGAATTCATCGAACGTCTGATCGTGAGGGATTTCACAAAAAAAAAATTTTAATCAAACTTTGATACCTGCTCGTGTCTTCAAGCTCAAAGCTTATGAGGATTAAACTCTGTGAGACGCGGTAACAAAGCATGATCACAAGTTAACTGGAAGCATTGAATAATCCACGAGTTCCCGCAAAGCAAGAGAACCAGTTTTGTAAGAAGAACGGAAGAGAAAGAGAACAGGGATGATCTCAATGTACCATGAAAGGTGCAGGAGCCTGGCAAACTCAAGAGAGCGTCAAAACAATGATACCGAGTGAATGAAAAGCTGTACACTCGAGAAAATCGTACACAGTGTAAAATTGTCGACATTTCAAGTACATTTCCAGAGGAATGAAAGGACTACTCAGAATTTGCGAGGATTCAATATACGTGGCGAGTCTCTAGTATACTGCTTTCGTATCAACGGAGAACACAGTGTTGACGCGGAACCACGTGATCCGCGTGCAAAATACTTCAAAGATTCGTTTCAAAGTGGAAGAAGCCTTTTCATCGGCAACTTTCGAAGAAAGCGAGAAATGAATGAAGAATGTGGTTTAAAGAAACCTTTGCTCGTGAATCACTCTCTCGTCTCCGAGAAATTCGCAGTCGACACGAGTTTATCTCGTATAGTTGTCAATTTTTCGAGATATACTGAACGCTACACCTGACACGTGATGCCTCGGGAATATTCTTTTTCCCGAACACACATATCGATTCGTCTCGGAATTGAAAAGTGACAGGACTACCAGGATGACAGTCTCGGGAAAGCCTTATATAGCTAAATATTTCGAGCGTTATTGACGTGAGAATTCTGTCGTTTGTATATCGAGTGACAAACAAAGCGGTTTAAACGATTTTCGCTTTTCTGTGTGGAAAAATGTTCTTTCCCTGTTATTACGCGGCTCGTTCATTGTGCTAGCTTCATCACCATTCCCAGACAAGCTTCGACATCGCTACTGCGTATACACGAGTTCTACTCTTCTAGCTGCTGCTGCCAAGAGCCGCGAAGAAGAGGTGAGATATCGAGGAGGCGACGCGTCCGAACGAAGAACAAAAAAGCCTCTGAGCGAACTCGTATTACTTTTTTCGCAAAGCCATACTTCATAGGGGTCGCTTGCCGCACGCTACCCCATTATACGTGTATATATGCCTCTTCAGAACCCGTATATCCATGTAATACATAGACTCGTGGCGCGCGCTCGAGCGAGCGTTGCATTATATGAGTTATAGGAGAACGGAGGAGGTTCGAAATGATTTCCCATCTTTTCAGTGCACCCGAAACTTCCAATTTCAACAAAATCCTTTCGACGTTTATATCAATATACAAATGAAGCGTTGTCGTCGATCATACTTCAAGGTTTTTTTCCAAAAGTCTCATCTTTCAAAATAATCCCAAGTATCCTTAAAGACTCGATTCGACCAAAAGTTTTTTTTTCTTTAAGTAGGAAATTCCCTTTTACCTGGAGTGAAAAAAAAAAATCTGTTTTTGTTTTTCTTTCCTAAAAACACATTTTTCCGAACGCAAAATAAAAGTTCTACTTGACACGTTTTTCCCCACGATTTCTCAGTGCACACGAGCAAGAGTGAGGATCGAACTTTCCAATACAGAAAAGATGAGGAATAAACGTGAAATAGTGTCAGAAAGGGGCCGAGCTGTCAAAATCGAAAATTCACATACGTTTGTTTGTCAGAAGGATTAATTAGAGTGAATCCTAAATTCACGAGTAAATCGTAGCATCGGGAACGCCAAAGGCGAGATTTAGTCGATGCTGCGGCGATATATGTAGCGAAATTCCGATATAAAGGTGGATGAACATAGCATGCCGCGTGATGCGCCCCACGAACGACTTTTTCCCACCTGACTCAAGGGATCGATCGAAGAGTCGGAATGCCATCAGCGGTTTTGTACGCGATGAAGAAATACCGGATTTTCGACTCTTTGCGATTTTGTTCTTGTTGCGTACGGCCGCGAATCGAGTCACTATACATATATATATCCACAGCATTCATCCTCATATCCTCAATTTGGTCAAAGAGAATGAGTGGAATGTAGCAAGAGAGAGCTAGCTTAATGATTGTTCTACCTATTTGAAATCAGCGATGGGCGCTGCATTCCAAGACAAAAAGTTTCGACGAGCACAGCTACGAACTAATTCTTGTTTACGAGCTCACTGCAATTAAGATATAAAAGTAATAAGAGAGAAAGAGAGAGAAAACGATGAAAACATGCAGCAACAGGTCAAAAGAATAAAAGTTGAATCAAGAGCCGGTCGAATAATTTTTTAAGAAATCTAGCGATGTGCTGAAAAGTGAGAGGTTTGAAAAAAATACCTGCATATACGGCAGAATCCTCGACCGCAGTGCGGGAATATTTGTGCAGAGCGGGATGGTTGAAAGCGTAGACCAATCATGTCACGAGTAGCAAATGACCTCGCGTGTGGATGACGAGGACGACAATAACGATGGATAACGGAGCGGAGGGATACGGCGGCGTCGGGTTGTTCCCGAGGAAGGCGTGCAAGCGATTACACACTGACCTCCTTATATACATGCGCAGGCACATTGACCTATATGTATGAATATGTACGGCAATGTAGGTCTCAAGATACAGTTCAACCCTCGTAGAAATTCGCGAATATAATTATGTCCCGACGTTGCGTGATAGCAAGGAGAGACAGGAAGACAGCGTCGTCTTCAGTTGGACGTTGAAGGACGCGCAAATTTGTTCATCAAACGTTGAACGGAATAAACGCTTCGGAAGACGCGCACGAATGTGTATGCGATTATGCGATTCATCAACGTTGTATCGGGAACTCATGGACGTCCACATCAGTCCGAAGTCCTCGGCACGCACGTTCACACGATAATATCGATGCGTTTCGCTGATCGTTTTATAAACAAACTAAACGAAAGAGTATCCCGAAGAGGACCACTGAGCAGTGTTCCGTATACCCGACCTGATTCCCTCCGGTCTGTGCACCCGGTGCAACGCAAAGAACGACTGAATGATGGACAAGATACCGCAATGGTTAGCCGGCGATGAGGTGTGTGCACGCATCTCTCTTCTTCATCGTCGGCATATGCTCACATACTGAAACATTTCTCTCGCTGCTCCATGATCGTTCATGTAGATACACGGAAAATATATATCTGTATAATGTGCTGCGCTTGATGTGTATGCGTGTGCCATCAGCTCGTATAGCCGAGTACACTCTTGATTGCCAGCAAGTATTCAGGTGAGTGTCCCACTTCGAGGGTACGAGAGTTTCAGCGCGGCGGTCGCTGCCACAAAGCTACAGCAGGGGACGCTCGGTCAAGGAGACGAAGGTGACCAGAGACGCAGCGGCAAAAGAATCAGGATCCCTAAGCCAGATCTCATCCATGAGTGAAAGAACTAAATACATATATAAATATAAAGAGACTTTTCTCTGTCCCGAGCAAAAGCCACGACAGCGCAATTTGTACCTTCCGGTTTCTCTCAAACGTCATTCCGCGCGGCTGAAAGAGACAAAAACGAATAGCGCGCCCAGCATCCGAGAAATACGAAAGAGGAGGAAATCCATGTCGTTTGAGACAAAGGAACAAGACCAAAACAGAGAGCGGTAGTCCAGATTCAGTTTGTCGATTCCTTCGACTCTCGGCAATCATGAATTCTGGTGGAATTGACTTTTTAATTGGAATTCAGTGTCACGAAGAAAATTCCGAGCTCGTCCCTTTAATGCGGATAACACACACGAGCAAAAGATTTAACATTCGCAGTTCAGTTTCGTACCAAAATCCCGTTTGAATGGGTCCATTTTTTTTTGTATCAAGACATTGAACTTTCTGTTAGAACAACGTCATGATTCGCAAGGCGAGATAATTCATCTTTGTCGATGACCGTGTGTTGATCAGCGCCTTTAGCAGGCGCCTTGGCCTTCGTAGCTGAGAAGAAATAGATTCCAGACTATACACAGCACGCGCTGATCACAATTGTAAGAAGGTGGAAACGTGGGATCGTGAATTCTTTATCAGAGTCCATTATACCCGCGGCTCATAAATGCATTGTGGCTGCTCTTGCCTCTCGTCGATTTCTATGCTCTCGAGTATATGTGCATGCGCAGTTGAATTGACTTTCATCGGTGATTGTGGCAAACTGTGGGTGCGTAATTAAATCTCTACGAGAACTGAAATCTACAGCTGTTCGCAAACCCATTGTCCATCATTGTCCAAAACGTGCTTCTTGTCTGCCCCAGGTGGACACACGCGACAAAGCTGATCAACTTTGCCACGAAAAATTCATAGTTCCATATTTTGTTTTAGAAGTACCGCAAGCGCCGAATAAGAGTTCGGCACTCACGGGCATACATGGCATCGTATCAAGAACATATTACTTCGGCATGTCGAAGTAAAAATCCTGAGGCAACTCGATCGGCACCAAACCACAAACTTACTGTACTTTGTTTCACGCCTACAAATTGCGCAATAACTTTGTGATACGATAAGCTACATTGATTAATCTGCGAGAGGTCAGAACTCTTGATTCGAGGTGGATTAAGTTATTATTCATGTGGTAAATGGTAAGTCGGTCTGTTTCATCATACCGCTGCTACGATACGTATGTAATAGTACAGAGTGTATATTGTGGAGGAGAGGAGGGCACGGACACGCAATGGCTATTCGCCTCGCGTGGAACTGAGTCATTTGCGGTACTGACCTAGCTCGAGAGGCAGAGTGATACAGACACAGATCAGCAGGGAGCAAGGGAGCGCGATGGAGAATAACGGGGAGATAGCGAGAAAGAGAGAGAGAGAGAGAGAGAGAGAGAGAGAGAAAGCGAGAACACGGAAGAGAGAGAAACGATGTGCAGGCGCGAAGGGGCGTATCGTAATCAAGGTATAGAGGCGACAGACCGAGAAGATGGCTTTCAGCGTGGGAACACGTGCCGGGTAGAGGTCAGTGCCCATAGTTGTACAGACGACGCACGACCATAGAACTTTTTGTGATGTACAAACATGTATATAAATAAATAAACTCGCATATGTTCATCTAAAACATTCTAGTTGCATGTCTTCGTCTCCTTTCCTCTCGGCAGAGCTGACTAGCAGGCGTGAGCAAGCATTTTTCTTTCTTTGTCTTGGGCATCACGAAAGGAAACGTTGCAAACGCGGGTGTGTTCTCCGAGTCCAGCAAAGGTCTCGATTACTAAGATCCACCGTTAAATCTCTTGAAACGTAACCATAAAGTTTGTACGAGTGTTGGTATAAGATTGCAGGGTGGCGCGTGTTCGTAGCTCCAGCTGTATACGACGAGGTCGTTTACCGCAAACCGGAAGTATCTATACCGGTAATCGCGTATCCGTCATGCTCCGTTTAACTTTTCGCCCTTTCGTTTCATCTCTATTCGCGCGCTACGTCGCTACGAGTCAAAAGATTCTTCTCGTTTCAATCTCGACTCACTGATTTTCCAGGCTCTCATTTGCGCATCTCCACGCTTTATTTTTGCCCGCCTAAATGGATGCCATAGAAATTTCATTTTTTAACTTTATTTTTCACTCGGTCTCATGAGAGATGGTTCCCAGTTTCTTTCCGGAACAACTGGGATCGTTACGACACGCATTTACTCCTTATAGCAGCGATATCCTTGTCAGTTTAATTTTCAACTCGCAGATATGTCGGTTCACTAATGATTATGCCGAATGTAGACATGGTCGAATTCTGCCCCTTGCCCTTTGCCCTCAACGGTTCATCGTGCGTATTTCTGCGTCCTGATTTTTTCCTGCATTGCATCATTCTACAGTTTCTTCAGTATAATTCCATAATTCGCCATTTCCAGCTGATTGAAATTATATTATTATATTAGTCGTGCGTAGAAACTTTTAACGGCATATTTCGTAAGGGCTTTTTGTTTTCTTCCTGATGCTCCTTATGTCTCTCGATTCATCGAGAAACAACGGTTGCTTCGTGGTCTTATACAGAGACCAGGAAAGCCCTGATGCGCCTCGCCATATCGATTACGATTCATCTCGCTATCTCCGTCTTGTCTCTCGGCATATTCCTCGTCCTCCTTTGATATCCTCGAGAAGGAAGTAGACTAAGAGCGAACGATAGAGAAACAGAGAGAGAAGGGAAGAGAGAAAGTGGGAAATGAAACTCTGGAGAAGAGAGAGAAACGAGAGGCTTTCGATCGAGAGCGGAGATTCCGGAACAATGTTATCGGTTCTCATGCACTCTCCAGTACAAGAGTGGTGGAGTGCTCTTCCACATCTCTCTCTTCCTCTTATACGCTTCGTTGCTGGATATGTTTTAACGTTGCGAACCTCTCGTGCGCATACAGAGAGCACATATATACCACACAAATCCGCAATAATACTTCGGCTATGTACAAGCTCAATAAACTTCGGATGAGGATATGCCCGTAGGCGTAAACATCAGCCTCACATTGTATGGTAATGCATTGATGATTATTATTGCAATCGAAATATACTTGCATCTACACGTTCGGATATGCAAGTAGAAACGTAGCCGAGCAAGAGAATAAAGAAAAACCCGAAGATCCACAGGTTTCTTTTCTGCCATGTATATAAAAAGCGCCACACAGCCGCGATAACTTAGTGCGAGGCGTGGCAATAAAAGAGGAAAATCAGGTTCGAAAAAATATTTCATCAGGTTGTTTCGGAACTACGCGAATATCGTGAAAGAAAAGTTGTCGCACAGCTGCCGGAAACGTGCTTAATAAATTACAGACACGTCCTTACCGTAAAAGAGAGTTTTGCTAAAGATTCTATTTTACGACACAATTCCTAGTCCGAAGATTATTGGATCTTGTCCATTTAGATCCTCGCACGTCGTGTGACACTTTTGTACAGAATTCAAAGGACATGCTGCCAGTACCGTTAAGCCGTAAATATAGTGAGTTACTGTCGCATGGTTGTGCACGAACGCCGGGGTCAGACTAGAGAGATCTCATGGAGCAGACGAATCATGAGCACCCACGCGTGTCCAACACATAAAGCTTTGTTGGGCCTCTTTGCAGCATCGTTCCCAAATACCGGGACTCAGTTGATACATCCTGTACAAGAAACTCCAGAGAACGCGAATTAGAAAGAGGGAGGGGGGAGGGAGAGAGAGAGAGAGAGTCCATGGGCTGTGATAGGTGCGGGTGCTATGGAGGGGGAACAGTGATGCTGGTGATACGAACTCGCGGGTAACGTTCATGAAAGGCTAATGAAGACGTGTCGTTGGTCCGCGTGTTCCTGGAATCCTTGCGCGACCGCCACCACGATGGCGATGGCTAACTCGGAGCTTAACGATGTCGCGAGAGAGGAAACGTTATATGTATGTATATAACGAGTATATATAAGGAACCATATAGCTGCCTGCGTATGCCATGCGCGGACTATGCCTTTTGGCAGGCTTAATTGCCGATTATCTCGACCTGTTTCGATATCGATCGTCATTGGTATAGAGAACGAGAGTTCTCTACCAATACATAGCTCCGGCACATATACAGACCTTACATGAGTATAGAAAACCATTCATATATAAATTTATACGAAGGATCTTTCACCACGACTGTTGTGTTTTGCTTTTCGAGCTTCTGGAATGTCACTTACGATAAGGTTTCTTACTTGAAATCAAACGTATTCTCAATTAGTCTAAATCACTTCATTTAATTTTAAAAAATAATTAAAAATCTGAAAGTTTTCGTCATCTTCACTCATCAATGCTGCAAAACCTCATTAGCTGTCAATTTAATGACAGAGAAGAACAGAAGAGATGAAGTATTCTCATAAATATGTTTGTATGAAAAGAGTATATGAAGAATAAGAAGATTCGATATTTGAGATTCGCTGCGTTCTCATTATTCAGTCAACGTCGTTGTAGTGGAAATGCTTGATATATTGTATTTTCTGCCACAAGTGTATAGCGACGAAGCCACGGAGCTACGGAGCCATGAAATTAAGAGACGCGAAAGACTTTTTCCTGCATTTGCGCGCTTTTAACCATCATCCAACAAAATTGCATGGGGTCTTTTTACTCCCAGTCAAGTTTACACAATTCACTATCCTCTTTGAGCTTTTTTATATACTCAGCAGAGAAGCTCCTTTGACTCGTTATTTTCATTTCCTTTCGGACTAATTCCATGAATTATTTCGTGAACTAGAATTTCATATCAGGAGCAGTCCAGGATGAGATTAGAACCCGCGATCGGGTTCAAAGGAGGCCCTGACCCGGTTTCTCTTATCACGACCCGAAACGGGCGTTGAACTGTGGAGACTCGGCAATACGAAGACGCGCCTGCGTATACGACAAGAATCAGTTCATATCGTATTTTCAGTGTAAAAGATTAACGGTTGGCAAACGTGCTGAACAGTAAAAAAAAAAAGGAAAAAAAAAAATGACAAAAGAGAATTACAAAAAAGATTCGCCCGGTATAAAGCTCACTCGTCAACAAAGTTTTTCCAAGCTAGGTCGACGCCGCTACCGAAGGAGGCTTATTCGCGAGAAGAGATGCGAGAAACGGTGTACAAAGCTTTCTCGTTCGAGGAGCTTTTTTCAAATCTCCTCAGGCAGAGCCCCTCAAGCTCTCACATTGCTGTCCCTTTCTCTCCCGCTGGATTGCGCGCGGGGTTCCATTTGCCGATACTCAAATGGATTTGGAAATGTACGACGACGTGATGGAAACGAAATGTTGATTCGCTCACAGTGGACTCAAAACTTTTTCCACACGCGATACACGGATTCACCAGAGGAAATTCCAGGGATTTCCGTGGCTCCATGCCATTTTCATTATCCTGCTACAAGCATCCATCGTGCTTCTCGATTATCCATTGTTCGATCGAACAAAAATAAATTGCTGCATTGTCATAATGTTCTGGATTCGATGCTACAAAATGATTGTCAAGTCAAAATCAGTTGGACTTTGAAAAAAGCCGAATGAGAAACGACTCGAGTAGAAAATCTCAATGCAGCCAACGAAATGTTTTATTTTTCTCCCGGCCCCGGTCCCATTATTGAGACGTCGATCCGTTAAAAATACATAAACCAAGGTACAAGTCGGCAGGCCTAAAAATACAGAAACCCAGACATTCAAACAAAGTCTTAAAATGCAAAGGTTAAAGAAACGAAACGAAGTTAAACTCAGCCACAGATTCCTAAATATCGTGTTTCAATAAAAAATCGAAATCGACTCGCAGTCCCGCGGGGAATATTACAAAATTGATGGATAAAAAGTAAATGACTATTTTGGTATACGGACCGTCACTGGTGCATAGTGCGGGGTCGTGCCGACTGGTCATTACCCGAGACGAGAGTATCAACGCATTGCGTGGCGTTCATCGATGAAATAAAAATGATGAAAGCACTCGAAAGAGTTGCGTGCATAGTTTGAGAAAAGAATCGGAGACGAGTTTGAGAAGAATAAAACAAAATAAAAGGAAAGAAGCAAGAAGAACCGGAATCGAATCGATGCCAGAGTTGCCAATCGCCAATAAAAATCCAACAAAATTCACGAACAAGAAGTCTCGCTGTCTCGCTCTCGCTCTCTCATTCTTTTCCGTTTTTGCCTCAACCCTTTTTCTTGTCACGAAAGACACGTCGAAGTTAAGCAAAAGGGTAAAGAGAGGACGAAGCCGTTGGGCTACTCGCGGTTTATACACAACGGAAGAATCGTTGCCGCACTTTCTGCGGTCAAACGACAAACTTTACGTCGTCGTTTATACAGAAGCATGTGTGCATCTTTGAACGTGTGTATATACCGACGAATGTATTTGTATGAATAAAATACGTGTATAAGGAGATGGAGCAAAACCGGTTTCACGAATCGCGGATCGACTTGGTGCACCTGTACCGATACGTGTGTACATGTGTGGTCAGCAGGGAACTGCGCGAGCAAAGGGTTTTGCCTCTCCTCTTATTGTGCCTCGTAATATTCGGAATAAGTCATACACAGACCACATATGGACGAGGGTTAATTGCCTCGATAGGGGACGGACTAGATAACTTTTTGCAAAAACCCGAATATAATTT
The DNA here is from genome assembly GCA_963921915.1 of Hyposoter dolosus. Lineage (NCBI taxonomy): Eukaryota > Metazoa > Arthropoda > Insecta > Hymenoptera > Ichneumonidae > Hyposoter > Hyposoter dolosus. Next base: position 10,113,349 of record OY998136.1, on the reverse strand, counting down.
AAAACAAATTCCTCTCGAAAATCTTATGGACAAGAATCCAAAAATTCTCTGAAATAAACGAATTATAAATTACATTTTATTTCTTAATAACACTGGAATTGTTTGCTTTCGTGTACGCTGGTAATAAATTCGAAAATACTGGACCGCCCCTGATGAGGTTATTCAACTTATTACGCGGTGTTTATCATTTTTTTTTGAATACCCTTATTAAGGCGTGTAACCATCCTGCGAAGCATGCGCACCACAAGCATTGCAGGGATGCGAACAGCGAGACAATCCTCGCGCAATGCTTTTGGAGCGCATGCCGATGAATACAAAATGCATGGATACACGGCTTTGTACGATCATAATATAAAATTATAGACATTTAAACAACCAACTAGCCGTTACCGAGATTCCTCAATGGACATGCTACTGAAATTGAAACGCTTCGACAAATCTAGTCTGCACACATGAATTTCGTAATCCTCGTTCTCTCATCGTTACGTCTCGATAAAAATTTCCTCATTATCGTTTTATCAATTTACAAACTTTAGTGAGCAGTCCTGGAAAGAAAAAACAAAGGAATTAATTTTTTTGGGGAATCGTTATAAAAATCGTAAACTGACCGAACTGGCGACGAATGCCCCATATGTATATTAAAGTTGAAGAAAGATCCGAGGTGGAATCGCGTGCCCTCGATAACGAGACTGTCCCGGGTGCGAGTACGATCATCGCCCTTTCCTGTACCTTTTCGCTTCTCTCAATTCAGCTCGTCCTCGCACCGATCCAATTAACTCTCCTTGCCTTCCAGCAAAACCCTACGAATCCTTGTCTCATTGCTCCCGGTGGACGACAGAGGAAAGAAGAAGAAGAGAAGGAGCGCAAGATCCAAAAAGGTAGATCGAGAGAGAGAGAGAGAGAGAGAAAACAAGAAAAGGGGATATCTCGTTGATGTGATGAGACCGCGGTTCATGCTAACCCGAAATGCTACTGACATGTTCCATTACAATTTATCCAGCAGAATGGCTCAAATCCTTTGTGCCTGGAGAAGAGGAATGAAGGTAACCGGCCGATTGTCTAGATGAAGTCGATTTATCTCGACGGAGGTCCAAATACTGTGAATTGACATGCAACGATGAATACCCCAAGCAAAACAGCTGTTTATGATTTTTCGGGGAAGCTAAGTTTTGCAGTTAAAACGAAAAATCATTATTTCGTCGAGAACTTGGAAGAGGTTGACAGGATTCGGAGTATTTCTAGAGGAAAGCGTTTCCGAGGAACATCGTCTGTCGGAAGAGATCCTTTGCAAGATCGTACGAGATGCAAGGAGTAGGAGGAGGTCTCATCTCAAAAACGCAGCGAATTTTCGTAGAAATAGAACGGTGGAGAAGTGGAGTAGCCACAGTGTCGAGCATATAGACAATAGTCGATGGCCGGAAGCTTGTTTGCGAAAGTCCGCTTACTTTTATTGCCACTTGGAGTGTCGTCCCTTGAGGATGAGAGAGAGAGCGGAAAAAGGAAGAGGATATGTACGTCGTACTGGCAACCTCGTACAAGGAGAAAATTCTTTGGACCCTGCCTCTCTTCCTCGGTTTCAATCCCTGCCTCTCTTTGTCTCTTTCTCTCTTTTCCGGTCTTTCCTCTTCGAGTACTGTCATACCACTGGCTGCACACAACACAAGATGAGTCGATTCCCGTGGGGTCTAACGGCCCTGCTTGCTACGACACTCGTTGGTTCGCAAAAGCGACCTCTCTCTCTCTCTCTCTCTTTTTCTCTTTCTCGGTCCGCCGTTCATTCTCGTTCTATATTTCTCCCTCTCTTCCTCGGTGTCTCCGTCACAACTCTGTCGCTCCTTTTTACCGCACTTCCCACATTCACAGATATAGTTGAAGATGATTGTGCGCGAAGAAGCAAGCAGCTAGCGGAGCTCGATATCATTCTATCGAGTTGGCGCCTCTCGCAAAGATTCTCTTCCCCTTCTCACTTCCCTATAGGTATGTTTATGTTTCCTCATGCACAGTGTGTATACTAAGCGAGGACGAGACGGATCGTACATAGATGCAATTTACAATTCAGATATGGTCAAATTTCTGGCTAAAGAGGGACCGAGACATAGAACCAGAGTTATGGATACACGTTCCAAGATTGTCAGTAAATATAGGGTCAGGAAGTTTCCATCCTGTCGATATGACTATAGCGTACGATCGATGTAACTGTGCCAACGTCTGAAATAGCAGGTCCGGGTCGAATCTCAATTTCGTAAAATGAACCTAATATTATCTTCCTCGCTCCAAAAAATCTCTGAGCTCAATAACTTCGCATCCTTTTTCATAAGAACGAAAATAGTGACTCGTTCGAAACGATAATGACATGAGCGAGATTTTTGGCGAGTATTATTGAGAGAAAAAAAAATACTTATTAACCTCAAGACCAGAAACCTTCCAGCGTGGTTCCTGCCAACCGTTCAATCACCGCGGTACAACTTTTTCGGGATGTTGTGTCCTGTGAGAAGACGGAGTGGCGCAATATGGTGGAAATTGATGTCAAGCGATTCAGCCCAAGATTACCAAAAATGCGTAACTGCTTATTCCCTTCACGAGAAAATGGAATTTGCAGGAAAAAAACATTGGCGATGTGCGGGGAGTAGGTGAAGGGCACTTGTCCTTTCTAAGAAATAGCGATGGACTAAGAAAGTCATCAATAAACTTATCCTCCCCCGGTAGAAGTTCATTAATTCAAAGTGGATCAAATATAACGGATGTGAATCCCAATGTCACGGAAGATTTTAACATGATTGATTATCCTGATCCGACGATAAACGCCTCTGGGTAACTTCAGAGGTCATCAACGATCTGAACATCGTGAAACGATTATATTCCAGTCATCCGGAAAATGGCGTATCGATAATTAACCAGCTCTTAGAAAAAAAAAAAAACGAGGCTGATCCCAGTGAATTATGTAAGAGTTGTCTCGAGGGAGGAAAAATCCAAAACAAATTAATGGAGCGCGCAAATAAGGAAATAAGAAACAGAAGCAGTGGAGGAGAACGAGAAAGAGTTTCTGTGGCACAGCTGTGGCGCTAGAACTCTGTGTATCAGGCGTAAGGCTTTTCGTAATGTCTAGAGTTCTCGAGTGTCCTATGGGATAGCTCGCGGGCAGCACAATGAAAAAAAGAAGAAGCGCGATAAAGAAGGAGCAAGAATAAAGCGAGAAGAAGAAACGGGGGAAGAGAAAAGGAAGAGAGAAAGATGTTTCCATGCCAAGCAAACTTTTCTCCTCCGCCTTATATTTTCAGTACAAGCGCGTCTTTCCTCTGTGCCCGACATAGTCGTTGCCTCACCGACACTCTTACTGCGTCTTGGGGTTCTGTGCTCTGGGACTTTGCTGCTTCCGAAGAAATGTTCACCTCTTGCTGCTCGAGTTAACGCTTCGAGTGGATAGTCGTTAAGCCCTCTTTTTTCATAATCCACCAACTTCTCCGTTTTCAGGCCAGAGCAGCAAAGTTTCAATCGTGCAAATTATTTATCACCCTTCCTTCTCATTGTGCTCCATTTTTTCTTCCTTTTTTATGACGTGGAATCGAGTTCTCGATATTCAACTGAACACAAGCAACCAGTTTATTTAATGAGAAGATGATCGATACAAAAAACGATGCGGATGTATAAAATTTGTTGAAACTTTGGCTGCACGAGCCTGAGACCTTCTGGTAAAACTTTCATAAAATATTTTTCGAGTGATTTAAATAAATGCGACGACGTTTGATTCGTTAGCAGGTTATCGACTCGCTCTTTCCAAACTTTCCATGCCTCTCAGCCAGCTCGTTCCCTTTTGCTCTTACTTCTATTTACAAACGTCTATGTGTTGTGTGTCCATATACATGTGTAAATATGGTTGACGCCTCTCGCTGATATTTATGCCGGCAATAGCGCATTCGAGAAGGTCGTAAATTTAATTGTAACGAGGCAACGGGCTTGATCCAGTGCGTTGTTTTTTTTTTTTTTTTTAAACAACGAAAGAAAATTCCGTAATAAATAGCACATATCAGCGCCGTACTTTGAGAAATTGTCTCGGCCCGTGAAGGTCTTTGCCCTCTTGTGAATACGATTTTTTTTCTCCTGCTGTAATGTATGGCAAACGTGAAATTGCGATCGCGTCGGTGAAGTCGGTGAAGAAATACGCATATGAACCTACGGTTACGTTTTTCACAGCTGTAATCAATCCTGATTATTGCATCGATCGCTATTAACTGCGTTGCGATCGGGATATTTCATACCCTCATTTTTTTTTACCAACCGACGCAATCGTGTGATTAATATTTTTTTCTCTAAATCATGATAAACAATGCGTCACATAAAAATGAACCGAACCGGCGCCTCCAGTTTCGATGCATAAAATATTCGAAGAAACACTCGATTCCTATGATTTATCAACTGGAAGAATTCACCAAGTGCGTACCAAATAAAGTGACGTGGAATGGATCGCGATCAATGAATATCGCGAAAGAGGTCACAGGCTGAGATTTCTATGGCGTCGATATTTTCTCCGTGGAAAACACATCGACAACCGTAACATCCGTTCTTCTCAACTAAAAAGGATCGACTTGGCTAAACTTCGAGGTATATATTGATAAAGTATATCGAGGCGAGTCGACTCTCACCGGAATTACGAACTTTGAAGCAAGAGTTCACGAGTAAACTTGGGACAGATTCTCTTCACACCCTCGACCACGTGATTCGGTTCTTCTCATGCACTCCTTCCACGCGGGGGGTTCGATAAGCTCCGAGAACGAGAGTTCGCAAAATGTCGTATATAGGGTTAAGAGAAACAGAGAAAGGCAGTCATACACATACATATAATGAAGTAGATAGAAAGCCAAACACACGGACATCAATACATACATAAGTATGCATATTAAGAAGGAATAATGCTCGTACAGAGTATGGAAACTCCCTATAAAACGGATATCGTTGAAAGCCTCTCGAAGATAATATTATGTTCTCTCTCCTGTACACGTAAACTTGGATATCCTTTGGAAAATAATTGACTGGGAGCGTGCAACTCGGCTAAACACGGTATTTGCAAGTGAAAATTCATTACATCCGGAGCTTATACGAGTGAATATGAGATTAGGGAAGAAGAGAACGTGACTTGGTCCTAAGCTCCTTCTATCGCTGTCGTGCATGAACTGAGCGTAAGAGGAACGATACAGAAGCTTTACATACAGCGCCGCTGTATTCTCATTGGCCTTATACGAGGCCAACCACAAAGAGCTTGTTTCTCCATATTTATTTATGAATTATATACATATTTGTATGGATGTCCGTGTATACATGAAGGAAGCCATCTATATACCATGTAAATTCTGTTTAGTGAGTATCGAGCACGTTGTAACAACAGTGGCAAAGTGTTACGAAAAATGAGGAGAATCGTAATATCACGAAAAGCTTCAAAATCATTTACGAGAGAAGTGTCAGTGGGGATGTGTGTGTGTGTGTATGCGCGCGTTTGTGAACTACAGCGACAGAGGAAGAAAGCAAGAGAGTTGGATACAAGCGATTCGATATGGGAAGCAGAGGGAAATATATAGGAAGAAAAGAATATATTTATAAAAGCGTAGGAATGGATCGAGAAGGCCGGGCCTGACGGCAGACTCCCAGGCGATGCCCTGGGAATAGATCGTGAAACCTAGTTATGCGATTTATTCCGAGAGTCTACTGTGCTCCGTGGGTATAGAGAGGCCAGGTCGAATGCTCCGTGTATAACAGAGAGCAAGACGAAGCGTCGAGATAGTTCGAAGACAGATACAGGGCGACAAGCTTCACGTCGGCTAAAGCCGGAAGAAGAAGGTGCGCGATATATGCTCAAGGAAAAACCACCTTTCTCCCTTCCTTCCTGTCTCTCTCTCTCTCTCTCTCCCTCTTACATTTTCCTCTCTTACACTCTGTGCACTTCATAGATACTAAGCCGAAGCACACAGAGTTCAGTTATTTCGCGACACTCGCCTCTATCGATGACTCTTTTTGCCAAACACATAGAAAGCGATAAATAGATCGAGAGTCGGAATAAAGCGGTAGAGATATTGCTGCGCGTTGTACACGTGGGGACGTGCTGGAAACGGGCTGACGGAACACAGGATCGAATAAGGTGACTTCAAAGTTCATCCTTTTTATTGGTCGAACTATTTCCATCGACTGCAGCCCAATCGAGTCATTTAAGAACGTTGTATGGCGACGGTCAAATCTAAATTTTTGTTTTCACTTTTTCTTAAATACAAAATGGCTTGGGAGCCTAAGTTCATTTAAAAAAAATTGTTACAAATTGACTAAAGAACAATATACTCTAAATTCAAGATTGTCCGAGGTAATCTCTGTTTGTTATATAATAAACAAAATTTCGAAAAAAATTTACGACCGATTTTTTAAAAAAACTAAATTAAGCTTTTTCGATGTTACATAAAAGTGTATGCAAAGTTTGAAAAGACTTCACCAGTTAAAAATCGAAATATTTAATGTTGAAAATTGCAACTTTTAACACACGCTCTTACGAGAAATTCCTGAAAATTGTGATTTTTATAAATAAATATCTCGACTTCTACATGGTGAAACCTTTTAGAATTGCGCGAGCTATTAGATATCACTATTCTCTTTGTGTGTGGTGCAAATTTGAAGGAATTCTATCGATAGAAAATTTTGCATACAACATCCTTAATTACCCCGTCAAGCATATTCCCGTTTTCCACAATAATTGAGCGAGATAATAATATCACTGAGGCGTCACGGCATTCAGGATCAGAGCTAGACAAATATGCACGTGTAATATGTTTCATGGGAATTCATGAAATAACAAGAATTAAGCGATCGGTGAATTGGAGTCTCAGCACAAACGAACCAATAATTATTTGCCTCAAGGGACCAGCTTGCAACGGATCGAATTTCAAACACCTGTGCCTCCCTAGCTTTCTCCTATTTTACTAGCAAAATTTTGCCAGCAATTGTGATACACAGGTGGGGAGAACGAGGGGAAAGCAAGTTCCGCGAAGGCTAACGAAGCAGCTATTATTAAAACGCCCAACATCTGAGTCAGCTTTTGTGCAATCGCGAGCGCAAGGTCGAAAGCTTTTATTCCTATTTATCTATTATATTTATACAAAGTTCAGCATTATCGTCGCCCTCGTCCCCAACACCTGAGCATAACGAACGTAATTTCATAGAAAACAAATGGAGACGAAAATCTAGAAGTAAACAAGCGAAACGCAGATACGGAGCCAACGTCAAACAATCCTCGAGGAACCGAGAAGTTGATATTGAGAAAATGCTGTTCGCATACTTGTCGAATATTTTGGCATGTCACGGAGTATATTGCAACCAAACCCACTGGGTTAATATCGTTGCAGCTGTTGCTGCTAGTTCATTGCTCTAAATCTTTTTTTACCAGAAGAAAACGGTTGCGCATGAGGTCGCAAAGTACGAAAAAGCTTTGAAAATTCAGATTTTTTTCTGTGACGATAAGTTTCTGGATATTTGGATATTTGTCGATGAAACTTCGAACACTCGAGGGGGGAGCGAATGTTTTATAATCTTTAGGTCCTCAAGGATTTTAATATCGCGAGAAAGTATTGTGAACGAGACACGAATGCAAATAGGAACGGTCCTGAATACTTTATGTGTGTACATGCACAAAAAGCGAATGAAGCATCTTTCTTCAGCATAATAAATTTCTTGGCTCTGGCTTCACGGCCTTCTTCGGTCTCGAGCGAGTCCACGGGCTCTCAAGTTTCGCTAATAAAACATATGGAGTCTTTAAATCCGCAAGGTCGGTCAGTTTTTGTTGCATCGAAGGTAATTAATAAATGCCCGTTTACTGTCCATCGAGATTATAACGTTCGTGTGTGTGTAAATGTATGCGATGTTGTGATCGATATTTCATGATCAAACTGCTTAATTTTTTTTTTGCAACGTAAAAACGATCATTCGAACTAGCAACTGCCTCGTTACATTAATGACATAATTAGTAATTAGTTTTACTCGTTGTATGAAATAAGACCATAAAAATAAACAAAGTGCAGTCCGATTGCAATCGCTCAATTAACTTGCGCTCGTCAGCACGAGAAGAGAATATTTTTTTTTTTCGGTTAATCGAATCTTCCCAGAGCGAAACATCCCACCTGCTTAAAAGTAAGGATTCTTGATTGATCGGATTCAAAGGAACGTAACATTTCGTTGGTGCATTGGTAGGAGAGTTGGTATACGAAGCAAGAAAGTACGAAGAGAGTTAAGTGGATAAAAAAAGGAAACACTAGGAAATTGGTATTTCCGGAGAGGTCGGGTCGTGAGCGCCTTTCTCTGTCGACCACGTGAATCGAGACGAATGGAAATGGCACAAAACCGTCGAAACTCGAGAAGCCCTCTTTGCACAAAGACATACGTACAACACCCACTGCTGTCGTCATGACGCTATAGAGGCATTCGCGAAAGTAGATCGAAGTTAAGTGGTCGTATGGCAAAAGGCTTTTAACGAGTACGGATCGAATCACCCGATAGAGCCAGAAAAAGCAAGAAAAAAAAAACGCAGATAAAAAGAGATAAATAGCGGAGGAAAGAAAAGGACAGGAGCCTTTGCTCTCTGTTGTACCTGACGTACACATCGATACCCACACACACACACACACACATACACACAGGAGAGCAATGAGATCTGAGCTAGATCAGCAATAGATTGGCAAGACTGTACGCTGTGACACGTTCAACCATTTTTTCTCTGTTATTTTTTTTTTTTAATCCTGTCTTTCTGCTCACAGTTTCATTCACTTCCTGTGCGACCTTTCCCTCCGTACCTTTCAGTCTGCGCTGCTTCTGTTAGTGCGCTTTTTTCAACGTCCGAAGAATCAGTTACCGAATCCTTGGAATAGGTCAATCAGACTCAGCTGTCAAGAGACTTCATTAAAGCCTCTGCCGCGATCTCCCTACTACTACATCAATTAGCGATTTTCATTAACTTGAAAAATCCGATTAGGGACCTTTATATAGAAATGTCGAATAATAAAGGGCGTAAAAAGATTTCGAGCCTGCCAGTCAATTTAGTTTATTTTATCGACATTACGAGTATCCAGAGTTCAATCAAGTTCAATATCGTTTTTTTTTTTTTTATCTTGCAAGCCTTATTTTTTATTTTCATCGTCTTGAGGATTTGTATTAAGGAAATCTCGAAGTGTGTACTCGTACCGGAGTTAGTAAACTCTGGTACGAGGTTGGTTAGTCATCTCGTCTTTCCGTACACACCTTGGGTTCGCTATAGACATTGTGCATAGTTAGAAATTGTGATGTATCGGTATACAAAGATGAGAGGAGCGTAGGTACACACACGTGGCGTTCGAAGCATGGTAAGTTGTGGATGTATAGATATATATACATGTTAAGGGACTAAACGCTCGGGCTTCTCATTGTCCCTGGTTGTTGAACCCTTGGGAGATATTCGCGGCACGCCGTTACGTTAGCGAATATCTACACTGTATATAAACACACGTACTATACACAATAGCACTGTACCATTATAATTACAAGAGACAGCGCCACGATATACTCGCAATGCGAGAGGCCTTACGTAAGCCTCGGCTGTATCGTATAGGAAACTGTTCCCGTGCTGCCGGGGATATGTACACGCGCTTTTTACGAACAAACGGCGACGAGATTCCGTTGGGACAGCTTCCTTCATTGTCAATCCATAAATAAGGAGCCTTGTCTCAATAAATTATAGTTTTGTCGTCAAAACCGATCGATACTCATTTTTACAGTAAATTTTCATTAATTCTAGAAAAGCTTTTTTGTTATAAAACCTCGATTCGAAATATCGCTTTGGAATATCGTTCTTTAGCATTCTTTTTCCATATTTTTTAAATTGAGGCTGCCTCGCAATACAGATTCGCGTGGGATGCTCATCGCGATATCTACGAATTACGAGCAGGGGATAAATTCATTTTTGAAAACAGCAGATATAAAAAAAAAAGAGATAATGGGGGCTAGAGTATTGTACAACTTCGATACTCGGAGAAGTGAGGATGCAGGATGAGTGATGTTCTTTTACAACAGCAAACGGAAATATAACCACAAACCCCAAATATTGAGTCTGGTATATAAACCCCGGACAAACATTTGTTCTCCCTTCCGCGAAGCTCGTACTCCCTTCCATCTCATCTGGAGCAATAGCCATATCTATATATATTTATGTGTGTAGTACGTACGAGAGAACCAACTGAATCCAGCGAACTGTAGACCAAATAATAAAAACTATACGCGAAGGTACTCGAGGATTTTGTCGGTAACGAGAGTAAGCCATGCATTTAAATGCACTCGAACCTGTTACATGAAAAAGAAAAGAGTTCCTCCATATCCGATGAATTTATCGAAAAACTTTTTATTTACTTATTTTTAAGAGAATAATAATAATAAAACAAACGTCTATCTTTTTGAATGAAGAAATGTGACACGTTACGATATTTAATCAAATCTGCATGCACCGGAAACATGACCGTAAACCGAATTCTCGCTCAGTCTGGAATTTCCCAAGATATGTTGAAGTTTGCACAATAATAGACAAGCCACGAAAATTCTTTGTGGTACAGAGTGATAACTGGTTTTCCATGCGAAGCATTGCCGTGAACGGTTGCATGCAAAGATTTTTTAAAGTCTGTGAATTCTAGAATCAATGAATAGACTATTTGTTTTTTTTTTTTTTTTTTTTTCACACAAAAAAGTCTGACTTTGGCATTCGAATCGAAATGAGAATCCATGTTCTTTTCGTTCGGCTGTATACGCGGTGATTCCCGTACACGCAACATTCTTTTTTGTTATCATGAATTAATCCGTGGCGCGAGGGACGAAAACTTTTATCCTGTAATATATCGTTTTGGAGAGAACGTAAAGAAGTAGAGAACTTTGGAGCAGAGGAAACGAGGCTTCCGCATTGGATAAAGGAAAAACAAGAGAGCCGAAAAGTTTTGCAAGTTACTGGAACACCAATTTAGTGATAAGCCGGTTCAGATTTTCAGACAAACGAGGCTGGTACAATGATAAAGGAACGTCAAAGTTGTTTATATCGTTTCTATGCTCTCGTGCTCTACCAGTTTGGGAAAACGAAATGAGAACGAGAGAGAGCATGCAGAAAGAGAGAGAGAAGTGACAGAAAGCAAGAGAAACTTTTTTTGGCAAAATCCGTTGAAGCCGGAAGTTGTAGCAAAATGTTTTCGGTGCACTTGGTAGAGGCAGTGGCAGGAGGGGAGAGAGAGAGAGCAGCAAGTTTTTCCACGTGCCGTTCCCTCTGCAAAGCGACCGTAAAAGTCAGTATAGTCGATAGTTTAGAGAACGTTGCACGAAGAGATAATGGCGCCAAGGCTTGGAAACGTGATGAAAAGTGGCGTATATATAAACTCGGTCGGATCCAAGAATATTGCTGGTCGCACGTTAGCTCGCGACTGGACTGCCCCCGCGAACACGGCAAATAACCCGAATTATAGACCACACGCCAAAGGGGTTCATCTAAAATTAACTCTCATACAGACGTGCATCGAATATTAACAAGAGAAAAGTCCCAAATTACTTGACTTTTGACTCGTTAGTTAAGAGAGTTAGGCCCTTTTGTTTACCAGCGTTTAGTAGATCACTCTCACGCTCACAACTCTCTAGCCGGAACGTTATCGCGACGGTGTATACCTGATCGTTTGCAGTACGCGCGTCACTTGTGTAATCAAACGATCGAGGCGATATAACTCGCCGATCTAATTTACTCAAATTAACGTTCAATATTTCGAGACAAGCTCTCGTAATAATTCGAAACTTTTTATCGTTGGAATGCGACCTTTTATTAAATTCCAAAGTTGCATATATTTCGTATACATTCGGAATGCGAAAGTCGATGAAATTTTTTGCAGCTAATTTTGAAAAATTCACTCACTCGTCGGAACGAAAATATACACGGAGGAAAAAGTTTCATTGAATTGCCTGAAGCATTTGCCATGATTCGTTTTTTCACAATTTTTCAATAGAATTTATTTTCAACGCGTACATCGAGAAGCATTCTAGTTGACCAGCCGAAACTTTTTTTTAACTGTACTTGGACGCCCTGACAAGAATAAGTTGTAGAGAAACTGACGATTCGAGGAAGCAAAGCTCTGCATCAAATTCGTGAAAATGTCGACGAGGAGAAAAAAATAATAAAAGCTGCCATTTATACGAGAAATATTTCAAGAGGAAAAAGAGCAATATTACCGAGGAGAGATGCTGCTAGAAAAATGGAACATTTTTGAACGCACTGTGTACTCGTCTTTCTAGGTTAGCCTCGTCAGTTTCGACCTGAGAGAGCAAAGCACCCTCTGCCTTTCCATATACACATACTTTGAGAGTTGGCCGACGAAAATAGGTCACGACGTAAATAATGTTCCGAATTCATCGTTCGCGTTTAAAGAGGCCAGCCTAAACACCAAGCGACAAAGATTTCCAGCTCGTAGACAAAAAAGTGTGAGTGCCAAAATTTCGTTGAAAAATAAATATTTTTGTTAAAAGTTCTTCCTACAACAATGCTCGAAAAATTCGATATTGTGAGCAACCGTTTTCTAGGACTCGATCGACAAAATGAGAGACGGCCAAAATACTGTTCTGAAAATGCTATTAACCCTCTGTTGAAAGACTGGGTCATTTTGACCCAGATTCAACGATCGGCGTTGATTATTTCCCACATCAAAAATATCTTCGATTTCGTACGTGCTTTTTTCCTACAGTAAAACGAGAAGAAATTTGTCGAGTGTACTCACTTGGTTTGGAACCCTTCGAACTCTTCCTGCTGCTCGTTGATCGAAGCTTCGAGATCCAAATATGCACCGTAATCTCCATCCTTGTAAAGCTGAAGAGCTGTGTCATCCAGCTGAATAACAGAAAAAAAGCAAACGAAATAAATTAACAAAATTATCGCAAAAATCTCGGATTAAACAACTTGTAACCGTCGATTTTAGTGGTTGACGACTTGATAGTTAAGAAAGTATGCAGCAGCCAAGCTACTGAATTGAACAAGTTCTTTTACACGAAGAGAAGAATATTATTTTCGTTTTCAGTGGCTGAGAAAATGGAAAAAAAAATTCATGTGGAAGTATTTCACGTTAAAATTCCATTTCCAACGCATTGGGGATCCATGAATATTCATAAAATCGTATTTTTATTTAAGCACAATTGCATGAGGAAAAAATAAAAAATAGAACTCGAGTAACGTTGGTGGCGAACGTGTTGGGAAGAGTCCCTTAGGGCAACAGGCGCACCTTTTTCCAAAATGTGTGTCATCTGCTGAAATAATAAAAAATAAAAAATCTAGACTAATCCACGTATCAGGCAATCGATCTGTCGAATAAATTGCTAGGGCAATAAAAAGAGTTTGACGAAATACTTGACCTTCGCAAAATATTGTACGACATTGGTTGAGTATCTTTTTACGTTTAAAATAACAGTGGAAAATGTTTTTTTAAATGTATTCCTCGAGGATATCACTCGTCGTGTGGGTAGAAAGAAATCTTTCCGTAATCGTGAAAGAAGAACGCTCGTTTCAAAATTCAGCCAGTCATTATATATTTTGGGATGTTTTTCGGGCGTACGTAGAAGAAATAAGCAGCGGGTGGATCATCGGATGACATAAATTTCGCCGGTAGGTGAGCAGCCCCTCCGGTGTATTTGAGAATAAAAATAAATTCACGTCGGTTCGTCGAACTCTCGTTTGCTCTCTCATCCGGCCTCGGAGGTTCATGCACATCCGTATATCTATATATTTATCAAAGTATATATCTATATATACATAGACATATATTCGTCTCAGTATTAACCTTTTCTGAGAAATATCGCGAGCCCAAAGTGCACAGTAACGACGTTGATCCGCGATGTTTTTATATTTTCCGACAAAAACAGATCAATACCGCCTTAAAGATTTTCCCATACCTTCCGTGTGCAAGCTTCGTTGTGTCGTTAAGCAGAAAAAAATTTGTTGGAAAAAAAAAAAAAATACTACTAAATTCAACAGCGTTAGGAAAATTTAGCTGAAGCAATTATCGAAACGTATTCTCTGGATACGATTCATCAAATAGTGAGTTCTGAACATTCTGAACAATGCAAATCAGTGTCTATCTTGAGAAACATCAAGGACTTGATTTTTGGATTAGAAGTTGGCGACCCGCTTTTATTGTAAGATTCCAAAAATTCTAAACCTATGAAAAGGTGACTCAGAAAAAGATCAAAGAGTGTGATGACCATTGCGTAACTCATTTCTCTTCGTTATATTCGCGAATTGGCGACTGGTCTCTGGCAAATGGCAAATTCGTAAATCGTAACTTGGCAGCTTCGGAATGAATCAGAATCGTATGGCATACAAACGCCATTAAGAGAGATAGGAATAATCCAGGCGAGAAAGTATCGTTCGCTTTATAAAAAATGAGAACATCGCGGTGCTTGAATTCATCTCTGTATTTCATCATGGACCCTGTGACAAATGCCTGGCAAGACAGCGTATCACAGAGCTGAAGTGCTTCGGGAATCTCGCTCGCGATATCAAATCCCATGTATGAATAATTTGTATTCAGAGCTCCCTATGGGCGATTCTAACTCGAAATGATGAAAAATGAATGACGTTAAAGTTCAAGAAATGTTTGACAAGCCAAACGATCGGTATACAAACATTTCGCCGTCATCCTTACTTGCTAATGACAATTTGTTATAAAATTCCTATAATTTCTCACCAAATATTTTTCGACCTCTGTATAGAGCAATTGTCAAGCAGAACCCGGAAACTCGATGAACTTCAATTTTCAGAAAAAATAATATCGTGAGAAATAAAAGTGATAAAAATCTTGAAACAATTCGAAATACTGAGGCGACTTGAGTTTACATGGAAAAAGGAGAAAATGGAGAACATTAAAAACACGTTAGGTCGGAAAGAACATCGATTTTGGATGAAATTCGCTGTATAGATATAAAAGTACGAGCACAAAGTCACTCTCTACTCGCTCGAACGATTATATGGGTAACGTGTGCACATAGTGCGAAAGTATTACTGTAGATATGACGCACAGGGTGCTTACACACTATTAACAACGCAATGGTCTTTTTCGTTTTACCTTGGCGTGTGTTTCACGCTCGAGTGCGGACGTAAGTGTAAGTAAGAAACGCGTGAAGCGCAACGGCATCGCGTGTGCTCTCCTATATTCGAGAGTGAACCTTGTTCTCGAGTTGTACGAAAGGAGAATTGAAAAGTGAAGAAACAAAAAGGAACATGCAAAGCTCGATTCGAAGTGATAAAGACCTGACGATAAATTGCTCTGCGCAACGACCTGCGGAAGTAACACTTGCAACAGGAGGCTCTGAGATGCAGATTTTTCGGGTTATGGAAGGACGTTTTACGATCTCAAAGTCGGTTGATCAAAGTGGGTCAAGAATTATATGGTTTCTTGTTCGAAAATCCAAAAAATCGAGATTATGGACCGAGAGTCTAGCAAACCTGGATATAACCATAAAAAAGAAAAACATAAACCAAATGAGCAATAAATCGGTTCAACGCGGGTTCGGAGAGTGGATTTTCGAACAAGTTAATTAAAGCAAAGTTCATTTTCGTGTCTTGTGGTGTTTTCGGGTAGATCTTCGTTAGGCAAAACGCACGGGAGGGATTCATAACAAAAGCAGGTTCCGACGAGATACACGCGCTTAGCACTCTGCTAACCAATAAAAATCTTGCGTCTAAATTGACCGAAAGAAAATATACCATAAAATATATTGTAATAAAACCGAATTTACTACTGAAATGAAAAAAAAACTAAAACCGAAATTGTCAGGAGCGATAAATCAAAATTTCCCAAAAAACTCGATCGTGCATTTGAACTGGCAAAACTCCTGATTATTAGCGCCATCCCTCAAAATGTTCCAGATGCTAGTGAATAATTGGACAGCGCAGCTTAAAATGGTGGAGGGGTGATGGTCGTTATGGTCGCGCAGATAAGAATAAATAATCTTGCTTGACCTGGATTACACCATCAACTTCGCCGAACTTTAATAACCTCCCACACAACTAATTAACGAAAAGCCTAGGAGAAAAATGCGAGAAGAATGAATCTCGCTAAATGCAAGTCACAAATTATGTGCAGTAACAAAAAGTAATAAACATAACTGCAATGACCTGTCGCCCACAGGACAGGTCACCAGAAAAGAAAAACCAGGACCATAAATACGATTGTACAAACCGGAGTTAATTTGGGTGCACTTGAGTCGGTTGTCGGGATACGTATGGTACGGCAATAAGAGCGAAAAGACAGACGTTCGGGTTGTAATATAGGAAAACAGGATAGCCTAGCGGAGCGCGGGGGTGGATAAGTGGGAGGAGATATGGAAGTAGATATACGGTTGGATGGTTTTGTAGGTGACACATAACGCGCACGTGAGGGTCTATAGGTTTACGGAGTGAGCAAAGTTCCAACATAACGTTGTCTCGTTTGCTCGGTGTAAGACTTTTCAAAGGCGTGAGCAGGGTACTTTAGGATGTGCGAGGTGTTGAACGTGGTAGAACGTATAGTGGAAACGAGGTTCGCGAAAAGAGGGAAAAACAGATGAAGAATAAGAAAAATATGGAGCAGGCAGCAGGAAGAAAGGAAAAGAAGGGGGGAAACGAAAAAGAAAAAGAGGTTTGGAAAGATCGGGGAAAGTAGTAGAAGGCCAGAAGAGTGGCGTCTCATTGGTACAGTTGTCGCAAATGGATGCAAGCAATTCCCCGGTTGGAGTGAATGTAAGTACGTTGTGTACTTAGTTGGTGGTTAATAGAGGACACACTCGACACGCTATATATCCCCGTTACATCCATACCACATTATATCCGCCGTTTACACGTGTTCGCGTGCGTAGTTTAACGATTCCAACGGGTTAAACACACACGTTGTACAAACGCATATATGCGCCATACGAGCTTCAGCCGAGTTCCTATAGAAGGCAAAGATTCATAGTGAAGGGGAAAGACACGCACACGGAGAAACGAGCATATACGTCGGTCTGCGGCTTATCCTAGGAAGCTGCAAAAGTAGTGGTGAACGTTTGCTGATCGCTGAACTGTCGCATACTCTATATACGAATCTAGTCTGTCATTAAAGATGATTACAGAGAGTAAGAGAGTGGCTGGCAGCGGTTCCTGTCTGTCAAAGCGCGCTCTACCTTCGTGCGAATAAATAATACAGATGACCTCTCAGCCTCTCGGCTCCCTCTCTCTCGGATTTTTTTTTCTGTCTGCTGGGGCAACTTCGAACAATCGTTTCCCTTTTATGCGAGACACCCACATCCGGCGCATGTTTCAACTTGATTTCGAAAACGATAAAAGTGAAAATCGCAGAGTTCGGCAGGGCAAACGACGTGAGCTTTACTTCTCGTTCCAAAGCAGATGACCCGAGCGAGTATGGACGATGAAACGATGCACCGAAGAGTGGCTTCGAACCGGTGAAGATGAATGATCCATTGGAAACCAACGATACGATCTCCGAGAAGCAGGAAACCTCAAAAATGATGGAACGGAGTAGAAAAATATTCTGAGAATCAAGAAAAGCCATTTGGAAAATCTTGCGAAATGATTTCGAGTGAAAAATTCGCCCAGCGCTTCTATTTGAAAGTAAATAATGTTCATTGTGTCGTGGCGCATGGATGACGGAGGATTACCAGGAAGAATTCACGTTGCAGAATATATATATATGCCCAGGGAGAGGGGCAGGGGTCGCTTCGGCTCTGTAAAGATTAACTCTAATCGTCTACGGTTACGTGATACTCGATACGCGTTGGAGTCTGGTTAATGCGCTAGGATGAGAAGGAGAGAAGCAGTAGGGAACGCGCGGCTGACTAGGGTAGAGGTGCAACGGGTCGCGTAACTCTCCTTTGGTCAAGCGATTGTATGGCTTCGATAGTCGATACGTGCTTTCTCTCTTTTGTGCCTCTCAATCTCTTTGTCCCCGACTACAATTTCCTTGCCGTTCAGGCTTCGCGACGATCTTTGTTGAAGAGTTTTCTGGGGAACGTTTTGCACACAGTCGTATAACTGCGGAAAGACTAAACGGCTGTCGCGGAACTCAACTATATACTCAGAGCGATGTCAATGTGGATTTTGTTATAGCCATCTCTTATTGCGGATGCAGAGGTGCGAGAAGGTTTACGGCGGAGTTCGGAGTAAATTCGCTGGTTCGTTTGACGGTGCACCGGTGTAGGAAGACCCGCGATTGCTTTGCCCGCAACTGCTGCAGCAGAGAAGCAAGCAACAACAGAAACGGTGAACACCTGGCATATTCTCACGAACAAGGCAGCAGCGCTCGGTACGAAAAGTATGCGAGCAAAACTTCTCCGAGTTAGAAGCATGTGCCATACGTAGAACGAAAGTTCAAGTTTTCGACGAGCTTTTGCTTCGGTTACGAACTAAACAATGAAATTGACGAAGTGCTACAAATTCAAAACTCTCGTTAATAGCGCAGTCATCCGATACATTTCTGCTCGAATCTCTTCCCTTACTCAGTTGTTTATCAAACAATTTTATTAGCAAATTTACGATTGTATCGGGAAGTAATATAGAAAATGGTGTATGTTTGGGTCGAGCAGCCTGAGTCCTTGATAACAATTTCCCAAGGATGCAAACGGTTCAATTCTGACAAAGTATCCAGATCAAAACTTGGACAAAAAATAATATTCGTTGCATCATTGATTCTTAAAAGTCGTAATAATAACTTAACCTTTTGACCTCGAGTTCACCTTTGTTCCGGAGGCACGTTCTGCGAAGAGTTTTTCTCCTTAACCCACATATATGTGAAGGGATTTGATTTATTAAGGACACCGCGCAGTTTCAATGGAGATAAGACACCCGTGTTTGTTGCTCGACACAACGAGATCGTTCGTAATTGTGGGACGCACGAGACTTTTCGTATAGAAACAATGCGTGTACATAACGAGCGTAATTGCTCGGCGCTCAGTTGATCACACAGTCATGCTTCCATCTCTAGGAATAGACCAAACAGCGATCTCGCTTCCCATACATAAAATAATATATATGCGCAATATTACAGGATGTAGAATCTCCGTTGAATTTTTTCGCGATGTGATTGAACCAAACGAGTCTACGGTTCGAGGGGTATTCGTCATCCTTAATTGGGTCGTTACGGTCGACCTTACGGAACGGTCGCGGTTCGATCATTCGTAACGAGACCTAGGTCACGGGGGGGATCATACAATGTGCCTACGGATTTGACAATCCTCGCGTGATGGAATTTGAAAAACGAACAACAGTCCGAAAAGGATAAGCAAGCAAGAAAAAAATATTTCGTTTTCCCCTGAATCTCTCACATCGCGATAATAATTATTCTTCACTAATCACTAAAATCTACCCAAGATTTTTAACGATAATAAGAAAATTTCACAAAAAAAAAGTAATATTTCTGTAAAATCGTTAAACTCCAGTGTATTTAGCACGAAACAGAGTATCAACATTATAAAACGAGAGATATATAGTACGATCTGCGTGCAACTAATAAGCGAGTCGCGTGCGATTTCCAGAAATCTTGAGATATATTTAGTGAAATCGTGAATACACCACGATAAATAAACACAAACATTGATTTGTGTGCATGTTTGTGTGTCCCAAGCGTTAATGAGCAATTGGAGCTAATTCGAGTATCGTATCTCGTTAAGGACACGCGCAGACCGCGCGTCAATTTTTTTATATAAAGAAAGAAACGATAGTCGTGAATTGAGACGTGTGCATTTATACGAACATGGATTACACATTTTATGAATTGCTGTCCGCGTATGTATTCATATGTGTGCGTGTGTGTCTGTGTGTAAATGGAGCACAAGTATTAAAATAGTTGGGAAAATTGGAATTCTGCGACGCGTGGGACTCGTGTGAACCTTAGCCTCTAAGTACACACGAATAAGTCCGTATGGACGTGGAATTATAGAAGCACAGAACCGTTAAAACTTGTGTGGCTCTAATTAAATTTGATTGCGAGTGGAAGATGTTGCGTGATAGAGAAAAACAACAGCGGGCGCGAACGGTTGAGAGGCGACATATTTATAAATTAATCTTTCGTAGTGGAAAGCTGCAGGCGAAATGGAATAGCTGAGAGAAAAAAGTGACGTTCAATTTGTGTTTCGAAATTGTTTCGGAATGGTTCGGCGGTCAAAGTTTTTTCTGAACGTAGAAAGACGCAACGACGCACACTTTGTTTCGTGTCTTATAGACTGTGAGCCACGAGATGACGCGATAAGAAAAAAAGTCAGGATAAATAATTGAAGATGAAGCAGAAATGTGAAAACGTCGTTAGTCCTCGTGTTGCGTGTGCCTCTGCAAGCGGTGAGACCGCTCTGAACGGAATCCATTGTGTTTGAACGTTTTGAACCTCCTCGTACACGATATCTGTTTAGTAACGCACAGGTCGGCAAAAGTCTTCATCGAGAGAAAGGAAGATTAAGAAACCTCAAGCCATCCAATAGATCGTACAGTTCTGAAGTCCAAGGTCCGAACTATGCCAGCTTAATTTATAATGATATTCTCGCTTTCGTTGTACCGCCGATTAATCCTCAGGAATCACTGGTCGATCGAGCATTTCTTTGACCGTACGATTCATGGAGCTGGAATCTTCGTAAAAAATTTGGAAAAGGCGATATGAAACGAAAGCGACATTATTTGATTTTCTGATGAATTCTGATAAACTCAATGAATTTCTGAGTTTCTGAATTTTTGAGAATCATCATTGAAATACTTCGAAATCAAAGACCGCCCAGAATCCCTAATCAAAAAGTGTTGCTCATGGTATTTTTCCACATGCAGGCTCTGCTCGCGTTATCATAATACGTAAGCTGCACATTACCGAAGAGAAAGCAATTGGATTACTTGACCGGAACGTTTCGTCGACCGCCACATCTATTACCACGTACGCTTTTTTAGATTCAACGTTTGATTGGTTTATATATCGCGGAAGGGTTTCATTCCGATGTGGCTGATGGCAGCGTTTCGATACAACGAGTCTAGTACGAAATGTGTAAGAAGGAAAAATAAATGGGTCCTCCCGTCTATATAAGCGTACGAGCACGATTTCCCAGAGAGTGACGAATTCTCGTGCTGGCCTATTTACAATTTCACTCTACCTCGGCGATTCAATCCACCACCAAGTTCCGGAGTCTGTAGCTGACGTTGCAGCAGCAGCGTGGAGCATTGAATATAACGTCATGAGCATGAATAATCGATTGCTTTCGATATTGTAATAATTTCTCGACTGGCCCAGGGATCGGGTAAATTACCGTAACAGGACATATTCGTTGCATGGATACCGCGACACATTGAAACTCGAGACTGCATCGTTTAGAAGGCTTCGAGTCAGCTGTGCGATTGCAAGCGAGGAGCTTGCAATCGCAGAGTCGTGGAGGTCTCTCGTGCTGGAGACAAGACTCAATCGGACGGTTCGTTTTGCGAATGCCGTTCGCTCAACTTGGAGCGACAAGAGGGCGGAAAGCGATGAGGGGAAGGTTTCGACGACCTGTATAACAGACCGATGACAAATTATGTCCCGGTATGAACATGCACGCGATGGAAAATGAGCTCCGAGCGGCGGGGAAGGCTGCTGCTGTGTTAAATGCGCAAAAGTGAAAGCGACCAATTATGAGTGCTATCATCATACTAGAACGAGAGGAATCAGCCACACGTGAAATTACTGTACACGAGAGTATATTAACGACGCGTAAGTAAGTACTCGGTGAATCAAGAAGTCACCATTAAGTCTTCGTTAAGTAAACGAAATTGAAAAGTGTCAAGAAATAAGGGTCGATCGACGAACGAAATTACGAAGTAATGAAACGAATGCTTTCATTATTTTCAAAGCCACAAAATCATCATGATGATAAATAAAATGAATTATCCAAATTCTCAAAATTGAGACTTATACACATTTTCTTTATCCAGCACACCCTCCCCCTTGCGTAAACTTTCTTTAATGCTGAACATCAACGAGCGTATGTCGAGCTAAACAGCAAAAGAACAATGGAATGACAAGGCAGAGGAAAAGTTGCGCACGTATGCGAAATGCAGAGCAGCAAGAGAAAAACAAGACTGGAGGTTGGTGCATGTAGAGATCCCTTGCCACCTAACATTTACCACTGAAAATGGTCGGTATACGTGACTACGTGGGTATGTAGGGTGTCCGAAAACTCACTAGTCGCTGGAACTAAAAAGGAGATGAGAAAAGAGCGTGGAAAAGAGTAGCGGTACATTTTTTTTCCATATAATTAATAGTGGGGTTGGTAATATAATGTACTGAGCATTCGGAGAGAGCTTTGAGGACACTTTGTATAAGTACAGGCTGACAAACCAACAAGATTCAGAAACAGTAGAAAGAGCCGGAGTAAAATCATCCTCCCAGGTCGTGTTGGGGGTAATTGTCATGCAAAGTAAAGAGGCAACATTAGCATCATAAGCGGGCAGATACTCGGCATACTCCGGCCATTGTATACTCCCTAGTTAGTTCATTAATTCTGGTACGCGTGGCTTTATGTACGCTGTACGTTCCTGTAAGCCTTCTACATGCATATCAATGTGTGTGCGTGTGTACTATATATTCTGCAATATTACGCGTATATCCGGCATTCTCATGAACGCCAAAAAGTTTGCTTTTCTGCAGAGAAACATGCAAACACACTAATGTACATCCACAAACTTTTCATCGCTGTCTTATTCTTTTTACATATAGCAATAAGTTCCGAATGTCCTGCATGTGCGTGAGTGTACATAAATGTATGGAATCTCGTTACTTCCTTGCAAAAAGGAGGCAAAGACTCTTTAACGTCGCCGAGACGCGGCGGTTCTCTCCATCTCATTATTTCTTTCAAGAACTTCCGCCTCTCGACGATGACGTTTAATTGTTAAACATGGATGATGCGTCGAAAACTCAAACCTCTAATCTATGATCCTGATACGCCAAAGGAAATGTTCACGATCGTAGAGGATTCGTATGGATTCGATATACTCACGAGCAAGGCGAAAATAAAAATAACTTTGACGGCTGACAATGTGGGTAAAAATTTCATTATCTAAGGTTTTTCCAGCCTTATGATGAAAGGGAGATCTTGAACGTGATAAGCGGAAACGATATTCATATTCGTATAGGCCAGAGTGATGAAGAGTGAAGATTAAGATGATCGTTGTGTTAAAATATCGAAGAGGAATTTCCGATAATCGGTCGTTTTAGACGCGTTGGCACGTTTTATGGACCTTAGGAAATGGAGAAGGTAAAGGCGTTTAGCCGGCACATCGTACGGTCTCGTGCGATGCACCGGAAGAATCGTGTTTCTGATGCATGCTCCTGGTCTTGTGTTTGTCGACCGCCAGCAAAGAGTCGCATCTCACTCAGTCTCTCCAGAGTTTCATCTCATTCTCTCGCTCTTACACTACATCGTACATCAAGGAGACTTCCGTCTCGACCCGGGTTTCTCGCGGCGACGATCCGCGAATAAATCGCTTCTCGCCTGATGGAGGCCAGCTGGGCCGTTGTGGGATCCCACTAAAGACACACAAACCGGACGAGAGGAGCAGAGGCAAACGGGCTCTTTCCCAAGAGGTAATGTATACCTTTAGAAACGTGAAAGCCGTGAGCCAAGTGACCCTAATGCGAACCGATCAAAAGCCACGCGAACCATCCGCCATATATACATAACATCTACAAATACCTCCATGCACACACGAGACCATAAAAGTGACACGACATTTCCAGGGCAGGCTTTTCAAATATAATTTCATTATTTTCAGGCACATGTACATTTTTAATCCATTGAACGATCATTTGTCGAACGTACTCGAGTACATTGTAAAAATATATAGTACACGCAAATCGTTACAAAACCAAAATGGTTAACGAACCATTTCATTTAAAATAACAAATTTGTAACAAAATAATCAAAATATTCTTCCAACGAAAACTGAGCCTCGAAACTCAAGTCGCAACTGCTCAACTGGCTGAACTTTTCGTACAACGATAAAATAGTGCGATGAGACTTTGGAGATCTACGATAGGAATTGATAAATTCCGTGACCTTTTCAAGTCAATGGAGAAGCGAATGCTGCGAATTTTCGAAGGTACATGAGCAAATTAGTGTCTGCGATTAAAGACCGAAAACAAGTCGGGAGCGAGAAGGGTAGATGAGGATAGATGGGAATATGGTACTTGCAGAGATACGCGTATGAAGGACAACCAGGAGAAGCAGTAAACGGATCGGACCGAAGAGAGGAATCCCGCGAGCTCGTAAACTCGACGAAATCCACGAAGTCGCATCACGTATCCAATTTTCCAGAGATCAGTTGCACGATACGAGAGTTTGGAAATCGTCGGATTGAAACACGCTGCGGCGGGACAGGAAGCAAAAGAGAAAGAGAGAAAGAGAGAAGGTAGGAAAAGAGTGAGCGAGAAAAATATGTGTTACCAGGCAGCGGCCCTTGGAATTCTATCTCTGGTGCGAAGCCCATCCGGTTCAGAACTTGAGCGTACATAACGACAGGATAACTTTTAGTCCATATCCGTATATGTACGAAAAAGCTACAAACGCGTGTCCCAGCGGATATCTAGCGTTTGGCAATCCCTTTTCCGCGTTTTCCCTTCCGTTATCCCGAAACTCGCATCAGAACTCCGAAACATTGTAACGGAACGCAAGTTTTATATTCTTTATTCGTTGCGCCAACTAAGAACGCATGGTTTAGCTTTCGTGCAAAAAATAAAGCAGAGCATGTACTTTTTCCAACGACCATTCAATCATCAAAATATCGAAATTCAATCAGGATTAAACAATCAATGAAAATCGACCATTTTTTCGACTCTATCGTGCGAGAATCTATCGGCAGGCAGATCCTTTGTGCCAAATAAACAATGGTGTGTACGAATATTTGAAGCTGTTTGCCAAAATACGATTATTGACAATATACGATGCGGAATGTGCACGAAGGCCGTACACAACAAAGTCGATGGGTATAACGTTCGCAGTCGGAAACGTTATCGGTCGTACATTTCGGTTTATGTGTATATACGTTGCGTACGGATATCACCTCTGTGCATCGTTCTCTTATCGACCTTCCTATCGACCAATTAGCAGAAATGAGATCAAAGCTCGAGATTAACTAGCAGCTTCCTGTGACGCTCTAACTTTGTGTGTGTGTGTGCGTATGTGTGTTTGTGTGTGTGTGTGTGCTTTGCTCATTGCCTTAGGAGTTTGCACGTGCGTGTTTCATGAACTCACTGGGATTGGGAGTCTCGGGAATACGAGTGTAAATATATCGGAATGCCAAGTATACGTGTAAAGGTCCATGAACGCAGTGTACAGTAAGACCACGAGCATAAAGTACCACACAGTAGGAATTAGGATATAAAGCAACGAAGAGAAAATTACGGTTGCAATGGACAGTTTAGGAAAAATGAAATAAAAAAGTATCTCAACGACCGCACATCGAGCGTTATCCGAAGCTATTGTGTTATTTCAATTATTCGGATTAATATCATTCGATCCTGAGATTACGATTGAGATGTCAATGCGTGCGAATGGGAGTTTCGTAAAATGTACATCGATGTGTATACCGAGGAATATATAACGAGATGTGGAGGAGAAAAGGAAAGAAATTGAGAGTTCTCTCGAAGTGAATCTACTCGTCACGGCACGTCGCACGGGGCTCGAATGTCGCGCGGAGGTTTATTTCACGAGCTTGACCATGGAAAATAAAAAATAAAGAAGAAAATACTCGATAATTTTGCTTCTTTTTGTTTTTTTTTTTTTTTATTAAAATTCCGGTACAATGTACGCTATGGAGGATAAAAGAGAAAAGAAATGATAGTGAATCCATAGATCGAACCTGGTCGTACATTCTCATTGGCGCTTGTCCATCGGAGCGTAAAGAAAAACGTCCCCATACATAATTCCCTTCCGTACAATCGAGTAGTCTCTCGAACTTACAATCGCAATATCGTGATCTCATCGAATCGTATCGATCGAAAAAGGCGGCTGGTGCGAGAAGAGAGAAACTTGGAAGAAGATCCACGGGCAGGGGGAAGGGTTAACAAATGGAAGATAAAGAGAAAAAAGGTCGCAGATCGAAATGATGAGGGGCCATGAGCGTAGTGTGGCGCGACGAGAGGAAGCGAGTCTGATCCGAAGATGAAGAGGAGCCGAGTTTTTGATAACGCGAAAGAGAAAGAGAGAGAAAAATCGGGAGCAGAAAGAGAAAAATTGTCGTGTATCGGGTCCCATCGTTTAACCAGACGACAATTTCATTGGTCTGCTCTGACGTCAATGTTAAATCCATCATCATTGAAGTTTTATTGGCGTCGACTCTTTTTTCCTCTCCGCAGCGAAGATTTTAATCGAGAGACGATCCAGATGATCCAGAGAGCAGGCTAATTCAATTCAACTCTATATATTCGCTAATAAATATAAATATTTCTACTCCATTTGCATTATTTCTCCATCGCATTTACAACTAATCCATAGGCCATATTTATTCCATGAGATTCTGTCTTTTTCGAAAATCGATACTCGGTTCGGTGACCGTTTGGCTACGTGGCAATCTGCGAATATCGAAAAGTTAACGAGAGCAAGTTTTTCTTGGTTTCTGGGTTAACAATAAAGTCTCCGCAAGACGATGCTGAAGCTTGCGTCGTTGGATCTCAAAATCGATTTCTCATGATTTTTAATCAATATTCAATCAGGACAATGAAACGATTTTTTTTTTTTTTTTTCATAAAAACACAAAATTGATACGAAAATTATAATCGTTTTTTAAATTGAAGAAATAGCAGTGTATAGCAGTGTACGTTCATGAGATATGGAATGAGAGATCGAAATGTCAGATAAATAGATAAGTAAAAGCAAAGTGGGGCTGTAACGGGTTAAAATGCAAATAAACTTAGGAGCGATCTCAATTTAACGCGTGACAACAGTTCGCAATGTGCAACTGTACAGCAATTATTCGCTCAATTGCTTGTGTTCGAACATTCGCGGCGTTCCCGGAGCATTTTACAGGTGTTTTATATTTTTCCTGCAGCTACATAACTCCAAGATTATCGCGATATAGTTGTCTCTGTTGCACTCACACGTCTTGCGATGCCTGAAGCAATAAGAAGCATAAAATTCTCACGGCTCATCTTTATTCCGAGGAGAAAACCGCTACAGTTCTCGCGGTTATGCGCTTCTCGCAACGACGAGGGGCATTAGGCGAAAAAATGAACGTAGGAGGAATCCAAGTTCAGAATTACGGATTGAATAGACGCGTGGAGTTGCTCTGGATATTATTTACCTTTATGTATGAAAAAGAGGCCGTTTTTACAGAGCCGGAAAAGTGCCTCTATACCTGGCATAAGGAATATAATGCGAGACGACGTATATAGAAGAATTAATTGTTTTTCATATTTCCATGATGATTATATTTCTGAGTTTTGCATGACAGTAGGGCAAT
Source organism: Hyposoter dolosus (assembly GCA_963921915.1). Taxonomy (NCBI): domain Eukaryota; kingdom Metazoa; phylum Arthropoda; class Insecta; order Hymenoptera; family Ichneumonidae; genus Hyposoter; species Hyposoter dolosus. The sequence continues at coordinate 10,085,859 of OY998136.1, read as the reverse complement.
GGGTCTCATTAAGCAAATGAGGGGGCAGATTTGGCCCGCATGTCTTTGCAAGCGATCTCCGAAGGGTTTTAGCTCTAGCCGCAACAATTATATTTTTCCGCATTTCCTCGCTGCTCATGAGAAATACAATCCCACGAGGCAAATCGCACCAACGGGAGATTCTCTCAATCTGTGAGTTTCTTTCTCGCTGTTTATCTTTTTCGTGGAGACGATGTGCGAGGGCGGCATGATAGCGTGGAAAATAGGACTCGAAGAACGAGAGGCAAGAGGAGCGTAAAGGAAACACACGGAAATGCAATATACCTTCATCGCCCCGAGATGCAATATCCTCGTTGGATGCTGTGCGAAGAATCAGCCGAGCGTTTAGCAACCTTCATCCGTGAAACGAGAGTTCGTTTCCACGAAGCAGCACCAGAAGAAGAAGAAGAAGAAGAATAAAAAGAATAAGAATAAGACTTTTTTGCCTTCCTTCCTCTCTCCCGAGCCCTTAACAGAACGAGTTTAATTCCCACGCTCTTTTTCAGTGTCAGAATCACCTGACAGCCGCGCAAAGAACGAAAATGTGAAAAGTAAACATCATATTTCTCCTGATGGGCGCATCGTGTCTGCCTGTATACCAAAACAGAATTGGCTCGTCGAGCTAAACGAATTTTGTAAGTGCAGCTGCGAGTTCAATTTTCTTTTTACGATAATGCAAAAAAAAAAGCTCCACTTGTTTATTGACACTCGAGTTGATGAAACATTCCGTTACTCTCATAAACGTTCGGATCAAACAAGTAAAAATATTCTCAGACAATAATGAAAATATGTTATCGGAAGCCACGATCTTCTATTGTGATTAAAAAATTGAACCGGACGATACGCATCATTTCCTTATCAAAATAATTGTCGATCGACAAAAATGTAAATTATAAATAATTGGACAATACTGAGAAAAAAAAAACAAATATAAAAAAACTGTAAAAATATTTTTCGGCGTAAATATTTGCCCTGAAATCCTAAACCGTACGTGGACGATGAAACGTTCCCTTTTGGGTACTTGCAAGATATATATAAAAGAAAACACTAAACGGGTCAGTGCTCTCCATGCCCGATGACAACTCAAGCTCCACGAAAGACCGCGGTGCGATGTCGTCTCGCGAAAAAATTTACGACGAGATCATGCAAATGCTCTAACGATTCTGGATCTCCGTGCCGAGCAAGAGAAACAGTACATCCCCGAAAGTAAGAATCCATCACGTATCTGCATAGGCGAGTTGTTCCGAGAGTTGTATAGTCGAGTAAACTTGAGTTCTCAAACGAATGCTGAGTCGTAGGTCGATAACCATATTTTGATTAAACTCTTTATTCTTAAAATTTTACTATTACGAATCGACTTTATTTAGGGTTATTTCAAAATTTTGTATAAAAACGTTCTTGTCGCCAAAACTAACAGTTTTCTGTTAGTTTTGGTATTTAATTTTCAATTTTTTATTTTTCCCATCTAAACGCATGTAAGTCACGTTTCATTGAAAAGTTGCAAGAAAAAAAAAAAACAAAAGAAACGCGACTTCAATTTATACGGGTTTAGATGGGAAAAATAAAAAATTGGAAATAAAATATCTCAAAGTCTAGACGTCAGAAAATGTTTCGTCTTGTAGAAAAGTTGTTCGTTTTAATGTCAAGAACATTTACACATAATTTTAAGAAAATCCTAAATCAACTCATTGTGCGATGGTAATACCTTAATGAGTCATGGATCACTGGAGAGAATGGACTGAGAACCTTCCTGGGATGAAGAGAATTTTTCTTGAAACGAAACGGTGAGTCCAGCTGAAAAATTGTGAAATCGAGAAACGGCGACATGGACTTTAGCTTAGAAGTCCATTCGCGAGCATCGACCATTGAACCTCGGACCACCTGTGCATGGAACATTCATTCTTTTCGTAGAATATTTCCTGGGGAGGGAAAGGAGGTCTGGAATATTGGCGGTTAATGTGACAACGACGAGCTTCGACGTTTCTCAAGTTCGTGCGTAAAATATAAATCTCGTGACAGACGATTTTTCGTCAGAGATTTTCCCGGGGCGACCGGAAGACGCAACAGCTGTGCGAGCAGGTATAGTCGGGTTGTCACGGTGACTTGACGGTTTTAGGGAGCAGACTTTGCTCCTTTTTATCTCGAGTGATTTTCTAGCTTACGTCGAGGATGAAGAAGCTAAAGTTCGAGTGAATATTCGTCGATGCCTCCAACGAAAAACGGCTGTACGACTGACAAGTAATTGACTTGGGATCGTGATGCTTCGGAGACCACACACAAAGTTTTCCGCAGAGCATGGGAATCGAAATTTTCGCAATAGCAACTTAATCAGTGTATTTCGTTATGTACAGCGCTGTGAATCATGATTAATAAAAATTAAAGCGAGCCTCCAAAAACAGCAGCACAAAATAAGCGAAAAAAGTGAAAAACGATAATGCAAAAAGAAGGAGAGGGTTAAGAGTCCGGCTCAACGTAATAAAGGGTCTCGTTTCTCTTTCGTCGCGTCATTTCGTCTATTCAGATATTCATCCAGCGTAAAAAAGATCCGGTTACATCGCGACATCGAGTCGGAACTCAGCGACATCAGTAAAAAGAAAAGAAAATACCGAAATAAAAAAAAGGAGCAGAGTGAAATCATTTAATCTTGACTGGGGTTTGGATTAAAATGCGTAAACCTCGTATAGCGGTTCGACCGAGGGTTCGACGCAAATAAAAAGCACATTCAAAAGTTAATACACATGTACTTTGGACATACATCCAGAGCAAGGATGCGAGAAAAACAAAAGTTTAAAAAATAAAGCTACTTTCACGCAACGACACCAGAAACAGCAGACACCAGAAGCATCGTCGTAGTCGAAACGCGAAGGTGAAGAAAGGAATGCAAGAGAATGCGCCGTGGAGCAAGTGATTTATTGTCGACCAAGGAAGAATATAAGCCGAATGGTGCCAGTCACGAGAGAGCTATATGTAGTGTCTGCAGTGCATACCAGTATTCCATACTTTTGCTGTATTCGTAAACACACGTATGGGCACTTTCACAGCAACTGGCATAATTCAGTATTAAAGAAAATATTGGTAGCTGCTAAACAAACGAAAATGATTGAAAATTGCAGCCGCAATTGTTGAAGAAATAAACACACTTTGACCTCGAAGTGCGAGGGGATTTCTACTCTCATAATTGCAATTGCTTAAATTTTTTAAACAATCACGTTGCCTAAATGGAGAGAATCTTTTCTTCTGGATGGAAAAAACTTCTGGGCTTAATTCCAGGCTCGAAATACTGTCAAAAACTGATAAATTTTACGAGCTACGCACGCGAATGTTATAAAAACGAAAAAGCCAGGAAAACGAAGTTAAAATTAAAAACTGAAAACTTTGCAGGGAATTTTTCTCGACGTCGTACCAGAAATTTTACCGGAAAGAAAAAAGTGCAACGATGAGAATCAAGCGGCGTAAGAAAAATGAATTTACAGCTATAATCACGATCGACACACGACGTTTAATCCAATGGAACAGAGTACGATGAGAATAATGAGAAAAAAATATGTGAGTAACATTGTCAATGAGAAATTTTATACACGAAAGCGCCTGTATAGGTGAGAGCTTATGAAAAAATGTTACGAGTTATCCGGTAGCTTTGGTGATACATTGAGCAACGTAGCATCATGACAAAGAGCTGCAGAGTGCGCGCAGACTCTTATCAGTGATACGTCCCGTGGTCGAATGGCGCATATTGCAACTGGCAACGCTATATAGTGATACCACGAGTTCGTGATTCTCAGCGCGTACAAATAAAACGTGGGAGAAAGAAAAAATTATCGTCCAAACGAGTCTCCTGCTGTGTGGTTACGCATCGGGGTATTGCTTCTAAATGGCAATTGGGAGGAGCGAAGATGAAAAATGGCATGAAAATACGTGCAGATTTATGACTCTTTCCGCGTTATCGTTAAATTCATTCGCCTATAGCGAGTATGACGAGACAGCGAGACTTTGTAATGCTTCAACTATCATATGGAAAAAACGACACAATAATGTGTGCTTGCGTGTGTGTGGGTCTGTAGTATATTCGTACACCGAACTACGTAATATATAGAGAGGGACCTATCGCTGTAACACGAACGATAGAAAAACATTGTTTGAGCACGTCAGGCGACGATAAAATCCGGGAAGAATCATGTCGAGCATGCAATAAAATTTTCCTCAATATCATTTGATCGACAACAGGCACAAACATCGTGTGAAAAGTTACATTTGAAAAAATCTCACTCCAGAAAACACTGGAAAGAAACAAAAAATTTATCCGGAAATTGCAGAAATTGCCCAGCCAAACGAATTTCTCGCGATTGGCTGCCAAGACTCTAAATGCTTACATTTTACGAAGGAACAGCAATGAAAGGAATCGATCACGTAGTATGATTGCTCGGAGCAACGAGAGAGTCAAAAGTGTCACGAGTGCGACAAGCACTTTTACTTCCTAATTGTATAAATTCCGTTGGTCGTTTGTTGACACGGAGACATTTTGGTTCAATTCTACAGCTAAAAAAAACTACTTAGCGGCAATGTCGAGTACATACTTTAAAGTTGTGTGTGTTGTTGTCACTTTTGTACGAAGCGAGGAATGAGGAAGCGTGGGCAAAGTGGAAGAAGCACAAGCAGTATGATTGTTTGGGTGCGTTAGTTGTTGACCGCAGTCTCTGTACTAACTCAATTAAGTAACTCGAGTTAGCGTCGAAATAATTTAATTATGATTGCACGCGCAGGGGCAGCTCGTGGCCTTGGCACGTCCATCTACGAGCTCCACATATATAGTCGAGCTTCCAAGTATATTTTCCATAGAATATGTGGACTTGCACGCACGTGTAAACATTTGCAATGTATATGTATAAATAATGGGGTACGAAAGCGCGAATGCAATGTATAAACTCCGTTTTGGGGCCGTTCCGGAGCTCCGTTGGTCGACGGTTGTTCATATTTCCGTTTGAGAGCTGTTGCAGTAGAAAAAGAGAGGTTGAAAGCGAAGCAGAGAGGGAGAAAGGTAGGTGACGCGCGAAGGAGCTTTGGTACAGAACCCGAAAAACTCTCCGAGAGCAAATTCAATTTTCCTCTCGACGGTGTCGTGAGAGTGTGGAATTGAATCGAGCTCGAGGAAGAGTTCCGTGAGAGAAAAAGAGATGGAGTGGAAGCGGGAGAGATCGGGTGAAAAGTTATGGCAAGAGGAACAGGGTGAGAGACTCGTATATACTCGAGATAACCGGTACATCGGTCCTCAGCAGCAGCTAAACTGCGAAAGGGTGTATATATACGCCAAAGTGGAAGCTGCACACTTGGCTTCGCGTTTACGCCTCCATTTGCTCATAAAGATATATATTTGCATTGGATGTGTGTGCGTGAACGTGCGAAGGACCAAAAGAGCGAAGGACGAAAATCACATGAGCTTGATTGCAAAATTGCACGACGTCGGTGCCTTTTGTTCGGAAGTATTTTGAAAAAAACAAAAATACATTCATAACGCACTCGTAACATCGACAAAGCTGTGAAAGCCCATGCACCTTTTTCATCCTCTCGCGCATTTTATGCGAGAGTATTTATGCATATGTTTATTTTTTTTTCTTCCATCATCATTCTTTTTATTCCCATCTGCCCTTATTTTTCAAGTCCCGATTTATTTTATTCTGTTCTCGCAGTGTTTTTTTCATGATTTGTTATTTATTTATTTTTTTATCGTTCTTTCCTCAAGGGCCATGCAATTTCTCGGTACCGTTATACACACGATTCGCTCGCGCGTCTGTACCATCAAGCGCTCAACGGGAGTTCGGGAGCGGTGAAGAAGCAATCGACGAAATACAACTCGGCCGCAAGCAAGACCATATACTAAAACCTCATCGAATCGATCCTCTGCTTCACCTTCTCCTTTCTCTTCGACTGATCCTCCGTATCTCTCGGTCTCACTCGGTTGCCAATAAACGATTGGGAGCACGAGATACACTCGATGTACCCTATCGGGAAATCGGTATACTATGTTTTTTCCTGTTTTTATTCTGTACGTCTTCCTTTTTCTCAACTGTATCCGATTCTCATGGGGAGGAGGGGGAGGGGCAGTAACATCGATATCGGAAATGAATTCCTGCACCACAGTCAATCTTTTCCAATACCATAATCTCTTCTCCTGTAACCTCGTGTTTATATTCCTATACATCGTACATCTAGAGATCACTTTGAAATAAAAAATATAAAAATGCACGAAACGTTTCATGTAAATTCGACCCGGATAAAAAAACTTTCGACCACTTGCAGTTCGTCTTGATCGAATTTATTTCGAACGTACGAAAGGCAGAGACGTTAAAAAAATAAAATGACGATCTCGATAGCAACCAGTTTTGTTTTTTTTTTTGTTTGTCTGTCAAAATGATGGGTCAAAATTTTTCCAGAAACGCAAACGACTAGAACTCTTCACGAGGACACGCAGGGAGACTTTCTCCATCACTGGGAATTGCCAGATCTACGAAAACTAGTCATGGAGCCTCAGCTTCGGGATTGAAACTTTTCATTGATTTTTTTCAGAAAATGATGGGTAAAATTTTTTCTAGAAACGCAAACGACTAGAACTCTTCACGACGACACGCAGGGAGACTTTCTCCATCACTGGGAATTGCCAGATCTACGAAAACTAGTCATGGAACCTCAGCTTCGGGATTGAAACTTTTTATTTATTTTTGTCCGAAAATGATGGGTCAAAATTGTTCCAGAAACGCAAACGACTAGAACTCTTCACGAGGACACGCAGGGAGACTTTCTCCATCACTGGGAATTGCCAGATCTACGAAAACTAGTCATGGAGCCTCAGCTTCGGGATTGAAACTTTTCATTTATTTTTTTCAGAAAATGATGGGTCAACATTTTTCCAGAAACGCAAACGACTAGAACTCTTCACGAGGACACGCAGGGAGACTTTCTCCATCACCCAGAATCGCTAGACCTACGAAAACGCGTCATGGAGCCTCAGCTTCGGGATTGAAACTTTTTATTTATTTTTTTCCGAAAATGGTTTGTCAAAATTTTTCCAGAAACGCAAACGACTAGAACTATTCACGAGTACTCGCTAGGAGACTTTCGCATCACTCAGAATTGCTACATCTACAAAAACTCGTCATGGTCATCAAGTGGAGTAATAAAACTCGTCTCAGTCTATGCGGAATATCAGGAAAAGCGGACTAAGAATTTTGTTGATTCGGATCGTTGTGGAATGCAACGAAAACTGATTATTATTTATAGCTGAGCACGAAATTTTGACACAGTATTTGTCAGCGATAATGGGAGAGTCTTTTTGCCATTCGAAAACTGAATTTTCAAGAAAAATTGAAACGAGAGCGATAGTTATCAAAATAATGAATAAAAAAAATATATTTTTCGTTGCATTTCAACGATGCAAACTCCAGAATCACGCTTAACCCTGGCGCGAGTGCCCTTAATGCGAAGTAACGACAGCTTGAGTAATAACAATGAAAATAAAATAGTCTACAGTGGAGAATGCTTACAACTCATTGGGAAAAGCACACGAAGACGTTCAAGTTCGCAAGAGCAGAACATTCCGCGATCTATTGACACAGGAACATTGCGATTCCGACATAAATATCCTACGCACACAAATTCATAGTCATGAGATACACAATGGCGAATGATGATAGCTCCGAGAATCAGAGACGGAAACGTATTGACCCAGAAACAGATGTGTAAACACGTTTACATATATATATATATATGCCAATATTGATCGTCGTGAAATCCGCTCTAGACATTAATCCCCCCATGAACTTCGGAGAAATGCGACTGCACCTTTGAGAACTAGCAAAAAAGACATTCAAGGTCAGGTCAAGGTTGAATATAATGATTCACGGTCAGAATCAATAGACGCCTTGACGTCGAGTGTTGAAACAAATAAAAAGCGGCCAGCTCGATTTTCCGAAAAGGCTTGAGCAGGAAAGGCAGAGTGTCGAAAGATTACGATAGTGAGCTCCTAGCGGCGTCTCTCCGAAGCTCCAAACTCACGATCGACACATGTGGGTTCCGTTAAAAAATGTAGTTGCCTTACGTTGAGAATGATAAAATCGTGTGGCCGCATTGAGTCAGTGATCGAAAGTTTCAATGAAAAATACTTTCAAGGTCACGTTGAGCAATAAGGCAAAGGTTTTGTCGGGGTAATAATAAAAAGAAAAAGTGTAGAATCGAGTAAGTGCACATAAGCCTGACTCACCCTGTGTGGAGCTCGTAGAAGTCGATGCACCGCAGCTAGCTGGTTGATGAGGGGCAAGGTCGCGCTAAAGGTGTGCACAGGCGGTCTCGCTGGTTCGGGACACGAGCTAGCGGAATCAAAAGGATCGACGTCGTTGAGATACTGGACCCTGCACGTAAGCGACATACCGACAGCCGTTCAATCGTCGCAGAAGTACTCTCTTTGTGTTTATCTGAACTCGCGAGTGTATATATTTGTAGGTAATGGCTTTGGTGGGAGCGCGGAGAGGGAGTAGAGACGAATGAAGCCGCCAATCGCTTTTCGTCCTGCCGGTAAAAATCCTTTGTGCCTTTTTTCGTCTGTAGCTTTTTCTCTCTCGATCTTTTTTTTTACTTTTCTTTCTCTTTATTTCTCGTTGACTTATCCTTCGTGCTGGATAGTTGTATACGCCGACGAGTATAGAAAGAATAATCGGCTGTGTTGCGGCAAAATTCTTTTGATTGGGCACGTGCGCCGTCCAGAGACGACGATCGAGTCGACGAAGATCCAGAGAGCCGAAGACGACGTCGACGTCGACGACGACGACGACGACGACGACGACGACGACGACGGGATCTCTCTCGCTCTCTCTCGCTCAATTTCTATCTTTCTTTCCGTTGGTCTTTTCTTCTTTTCTCTCGCGATATCCACTACTCGTCTTTACCCTCCGAGACGATGGCAGGCTCAAGAGGAACCGAGGACGCGAACCGGTTCACCGTCCACTTCTGCGCCACGTAGCACTCTTTTATTTTCATTCGCGCTACGAACCCTCCCTCCCTCTCCCTCTCTCTCTCTCTCTCTCTCTCCCGTCGCTCAGCTTCCCTTTCGCCAGTACCTTTTCTTCCTCCGTGAAACTTGTCTCTTCTTCTTCGTCAGGATTTTCAAACTTGAAATCCTGTCCGCACTTCTGACTCGGAACTAGCACTCGTCGATTTAATCACGATCGAAAACGCGCCTTGCTGCTTATTTTCACTCTTTGAGAGAAAAATTCTCAAATCCCTTTTTCACTTTTTCTCTCAGTCCAACAACTTCCACTTTATTCCAAAAGAAAACGAGCGACGAAGATCGATGTTAAACTTTCCTAGCACGCGCTACGAGCAAATCGATTATTCATCACAATTTTTATCCAAATCGATTCAACTATGATTTTTTTGCTACACATTTTCTTTTCCCAATATTCATCAACGTAAAGTTTTCATTTTACGCTTTACGATGCGAAAATTGGCGTTTCGGAGCGACCAATCGATTTCAACAAAGCAGTTTATCTCCATTTTTTTTTTCTCCTGCCACGCTTCAGAATTCAATTACAAGCGTTGTAGCTTCGGTTAACTGGTTATTGGAATTCTCAATTAAATGGATGATTGGCAAAAAGTTAAGTACGCGAATGAATAAATAGCAGCAAGTTAAATCCCATCACTGTTCCAGCGAGAATAACAAATTCAATGTATTTGCAAAAGTTTCGAAAAATTTCATTGATTTATTCTGATTTATCGTTACATTGAAATTTCTACAAAAATTATTTGTCCCGTTAAGCCCTCGGGCTGTTTTTTTTTTTTTTTTTATTTTCAACGCAACCTCGCGCTCCCCGAATAGTTTTCGACCTAAAATTGTAGATTCTCAATTAAACGGTGTGGTGCGGAAATTTCGGTAAACACTCGAAACCTAATTCGAAAAAACTTCCCCCGATTGTTCGGGAAACTTGTGACAAGTTCATATTCCATAGGAAAACACGTAGAAACGATATTTATCTAATTGCCCATCGTTTTTACGACTCGCTGTATTTATGGCCGGTTACTAATCCGTAAAAAAAAATACGATCAATTTCCTGTCGACAGATCCTTCGAAAATGGAAGATATCGCAACAATCTCGAACTTACAAACTCATACGATCGCACGAATGTGCTAAGCAGCCTTGAAGACTCAAATCAGCATGCACGCTCGAAAAAAAGTGAAAAAAATGGCGCTCATGAATTTCAAGGCCAAACACAACAACCTGCAAGATTATTCGTTCCCCCTCTCTCAAGATCGCCAATAATTACGGAGCTACGAGTCTCGGAGGGAGAGCGATCGTAAAAACTGTATAAGTTTTGAGTCTGTGCCTTGATAAACGTGTCGAATTTGTGAAGCTCGAAAATTTTCATTGTTCCGTATGCACAGAGACACATTTCGGAAGGTCTCAAGATTGTCATCATTCGTGATCGTAATGTGGACATAAAAATATATGAACTTTATGATATTGCGATAAGTCGTGGAAGCTGAATCAATATGGCGACGAAGCGGGGGGTTCTCTCATGTGTATCGCACGTTCGAATAATGAAAGATTTACCCTTTACGATACTGAAACCTGGATCGTTGGAATACAACGAAAAATGTATGTTTTATTAATTATTTAGACGATTAATGCAATCGTTTCAATTTTTCTAGTAAATTCAGTTTTCCAATGACTAAGAAAACTGTCCGAGTATCGTTGACAAATCAGAACAATCAGTTTTCGTTGCATTCCGAAATTTCAAGATATTTCGTTGGCGGAGGCTCCTATTTTTTACCATATATACGATGGCCTTGAAAACCAAATATTAATAATATTGATGACATATTTTTAAAGAATGTTTCAATACATTTGTATATGCGAATTCAATGACATTGTTTCGCGAGGGAGGAAGGAAGAGTTGAGATAGAAAGAGAGAGAAGGGAGAAGAGAGAGAGAGAAAGACTCTCTTAACTCGATCCTCCGCGTGGACCCAGCGAGACACACTGCCGGGCAAAGACGAGACACCATTGTGTGTGTTTGTGAGAGAGAGTGCGTATGTATCGGCCTGGGCACTTTGGCTTGTTGCTGCGGAACCTCGGCTGCACACCGCAGACCAAGAGACTTTGCTCGAGTGAGAAAGAGAAGGGGGGGAAAAGGAACACAGAGAACTAGGGAGAGAGAGAGAGAGAGAGAAGAAGAGAAACGAGAAACGGAAAATACAGAAGAAACGGGGGAGAGAGAGTGAGAGAACAGAAAAGGAAACAGATAAAAATGGACAGGGGAAGGTAAAACACAGAGAGAGAAGGGACGAACGAAAAGAGAAGGGAGAACGAGTCTGCGCCATGACTTGAGATCGAAATGCCTAAGGTGTGTGTTTGTGTTTATGTGTGCGTGTATGTATACGCTTGCAGGAGAGCGCCCCCGAGAGAAAGATTAAACGCGCCCAGGTAACTCGTGTGAAATTCCAGCCAACGATGAGAGCAAACATCGCGATTCTTCTCTTCACTATTCTACCTCAATCTTTCAACGTCATGAACGCTGTAGAAATTGTACCGTCTTCTCAACCAAATTCAAGATAACTCGGAACATAACGACGCGAGTATTCTAAACAGTTCAGAACTCCCGCGGGTTCCTTTGGAAATTCGATTAACTCGTGAAGAAATTCACGCAACCGCGATACGTCCCAATCGACCAGTTTTATTCCATTTTTATCATCGAAAAATAAACGCGCACACTACACCCGCACAATTCTTCTCGAATCAGCTGCGTAAATTTGATCGATACCGCGAGACCGATCACGAGAATTATATTATGTGTCACAGTTTTATTTTTTGTTTCGTTTTCGTTTCGTCTTAATAAATATCGATTACGATGCTTTGAGAGGGAAAAATAAAATTTTGGTTCGCTCGTGAAACGCCAATTCTCGTAAACACTATGTTTACTTTGGCCTGTTTACCTCCGGGCCCGCGCGTTCTCGCAGCCTTTTTTCTCTTTATTTTTCGCTCCTCGAACACGTGCGTAAGGTTAGGTTATCGCGTATGCGCGCACCTCCGACTCCTGGTAAAATCCAAAGTTTCTCCTAACTTACGGAAAACACACTGAGTATTTGTTTATTCCGGATTTCAAACGCGATCGATTCAAATGTTCACTTTTACGAGGGACAACAATAATGACAAAAGCGAAAAAACGCGCGAACAGCCCCCTCCGTATGCCCAACCTCGCGAGCGGCTGCCGCGACACTGAAGCCCGCGGACACCTGTCGACTGTGCCGCTCACCACGCCACCACGCGGCCATTCCCCTTCCCTTCCATCTTTCGAACGACGACACGAGACAAAAACCCACGCAGTGTTATGCAGCTTCGATGAGCTTCCCGTGCATACTTTTACCCTCTTATACATTATCAACTATTTACGTTCTAACGTAACAATCGATACGTCACTATTTTTGCCTTGGTCGACATTTTCTTTTCCCATTTCCTGCTTCCATGATCGATTGCTTCGTAAATTGTAAAAAAAAAAGTGGAGATCTATCACGAACTCGAATATTCTATGAATAAGAGTTTATACATTCCAATTGACTGGAAAAATATCATGTCGAGTTATCAAACTTTTTAACAGAAATAAAATTTTGGAAATCGTCCAATTTGTACGAAACTTTATGGAAATTACCTGTCGCGCTCGTTTCCATTTAAAAATTTATCTACAAAATACTTTCAGAAGTTCGACGATGTAAATGATTCTGTGCATAGAAAAAGTTCATCGACGAATGCTCAAAATTCTATAGAATAGCCAACTGCGAAGGACACGTATTGGGTTTTTTTTTTTCGACAGCATGCACACTAGGGGGCGGGCAGCAAGTTTACCAACATGACGACAAACAAAATCCTTTTCAGCGACATCTGATTTGACGCGAAAAACAACTTGCACTACTTTCCTGACAGGAGAGTGCTCAGTCGATACTTTTATTCTCGAGATATTCAGGGTTTTTAATTCCTGCCATTAGTGTGTGACCTGTGTGACTGCGCGTAGCGAGGTGAAGCTAACCTAAAAAAGTTTCGATTGGCAGTTCTATCAACTCGGTACGTCCATCATCGAATCGAAGTCTCTTCATAGTCTCCTGAAAAAGGTATTGCGTGCATTTTACCAGAGTGGTATTTTTCAGTGTTACGAAATTCGATGCGAATCGTATCGTTGTGATGGTTGTGATCGATGGTCGTAAACGCGACTGACGAATAATTCCGATTCGATACAAAATCACGAATCAGGGTTTTTTCCTGTCGCTTTTTGCAAGCAAAACAAAAAAAAATTGAACGCTCAGATACAACCGTAGTAAATCCTGCCGTTATAATTGCCACGTTGAGTTCCGGACCGAAAAATGAGAATGACAGCCCTTGCCACAAAACAAAACGAAGCTTTTGTTCTCGATGAGTGGCTTGTCGCGTATCGCATAAAAGAGTGTGGCGGCCGGAGCGTAAGGAGGGAAAGAGAATATTGGGGTACCGAGCTAGGGCTTACAGCCGGTAATTACATCGTGAAATAATAATCAGTCGTTCCATCGCGAATGTTTTCAGTGTATCGTTACGCATACTCACGTATGCTCGATGGTGGAAATTCGGGCCGAGTTAATATTCTCAGCCCGTAGATTCGCAGCATTATTCTAAATGCATGAAACTATTTATTCATTAATTAGCAGTTAATCTATTCTAATGAGGAAACGCTCGGTCAAATTTCTACATTGAAATAATTATATTGGACGAAACCACGTGGAATTCGGGACAATGGCACAACGCAAAATTCTCGGCAAATTCCACGACCAACCGAGTAAATTTTGATGAGATCGAAAAATAAAATTTGTAGGTTATCAGACGGAACGTTCCAGGCTTAAATTATCCATTTTTCATATGCAGTGAATAGGTATAAAGTTGAAAAATTCTGCATGGCACTAAAAATATGAATAAAAATAAGTTTTTTTAATAGAATTTCATCACAAGGCTCGAACAAACGACGACGATAGGTAATATTCGTAAGAAGCTGCCCCGTAATCGAGTCTCTTTTGTGTACGCAAAAGAGTCGAGAGTCATGAGTGACGAGAGTGAAAAAAATCGCTTTGTTAGCGAAAAAAGCAGAAACTTCGTCGCTGGCTGTGACGGAACGAGAGGCCGAGAGAACGATATAGGAAACAGGGGACGAAAGGGTTGGAGAGTGCGATGAGGTGGATTTGCACGTACAGCGAGAGGCAGAGAGCGGAAAACAATAGTGCCACACTATCTCCCCTACGCTTTCGCACTCTATTTCGCGTTTCTCCGAAAGTCTCGTTCGGTATTCACCCCCACGTAAGCAAGGTTTTTTCGTCGTAATACACGACAGAGCTCGAGGCTTTTGTTTTCAGATTCTCACCCCTTTTCAGAGGAGAAGAGCGGCTTTAGCGAATCCCTTCCCTCTTTCTCTGTGTTTCTTTTTTTTACCCCTTTCTCACTCATTTCGAGTGTTCGCCTTCGTCGTCGGCTGAGCGTCGAGCAAGCGTCGAGCAAAGGGTCCACTTTTGAAGGTTCAATGCTTGCCTCGGGAGGGAAGAGAACGTGCAGGGTGAACAGGGGGATAAAGAAAACGAAAAATCCAAGAGGTGAGAAAGAGAGGAAGGAACTTCAATGCTGGTAACACTCCCTCTGCCTTATTTCAATCTAAACGGCTCATCGCTGTATATAAAAGCACCTTCGTGTCTTTACATCCATTTTTCTTTACTCTTTTTCGTCTCTCATTTTTCAAGTCACTCCGTGTCTTCGGGCACTCGAAAGAAAAAACAAGAAATACGACGAGGTGGAATGAATGGGCAGCCCGATGAAAAGAAGAATCGTAATTACAGGGAAAAGCAAGTCGAAATTTTCGTTGCCCTGAACATTAGCCAGCAAAGTTTTGTGATTAAACTTCCTGGCCCAAAAATCGACCCACTGTGAATCCCGTTTTCCCCCAAACTATTACTTCGGTGTAGGAATTTAGTTCATAAAAAAATAACAATCACAGTCGAATTTTCATTCGGACGAAAATACTTATCAAAAAACAATTTTTCCATCTTTCTCTAAAAATTGTGACTCTGAGAGAAATAGATGAGCCAGAAAATTTTTTAAAAAACATGCACAAGGGTTTCCGGTATATTTATAGGATGCCATAACACATCGCAGAACTCTGAGTGGGCGATACGGTGTGTATGGATAACGAAATTATCTAAACAAATTCTAAATTCTTAAAGCTAAGGAATTTGTGGAAAAAAAAAACGTTTCGTAGGATAATGAAATGCGGAGGTTCATGCGTGTGATATATGCGAGTGAAAACTCACCGGAATGTAACCGTCGGGTTGCGGTCTCTCGGTATCTCTGGAAGAAGAGAAATTTCGTTGGTCAGAATGACGGGCTAACTTTGCCCTCGTAGAGAAGCGAGCCAAGAGAAAGGAGAAACAGGGAGGAAGTGAAATATATAGAAGTTGAAGTAAGCGGGTTGTGCTTTAATGCGGTTAACTCGTACGTACCTACTTCTCCGTTGAATTATCGGAGTTTTGGGGGTACTGTCGTGGATTATAACTTGGGCCGCGTCTATTTCCTCGCATTCCGAGCTATCCCCCGAATAATCTGTAAATAAGCAATGTCAGTTGAATTAATTGATGAAACTTTCGGGCTTTCGTACCAACTTGTACGCAAATTTCATTTCAACAAGTTTCATCAACTTTATCATCGTGATCAAGGAGATATTGCTTGTTCCTTTCGTGTTCAAACTTTCGACAATTTTATCACTTTGATAAAGAGCTGCTATACAAAGAGCTTCCACGTTTCAAAGCTCGTTGAAAAATGCGGAATAAAATTAATATATATCGATCCTTGACATTTTTATAACAATTTTATTTTGAGCAGGACTAAATGTTTTTATAACAATAAATTTTGTGAATTTAATGCAAATTAACGAGAAAAAACTTCTTCGGAACTTTTGAATGGCAGCATGTATGCATATTTGTGTAAATCATTTACTCAACGATGCGTGCACGACCCAACGAAATACGAAGCTGACCACCCGCAACGAGGTGATCTCTCTCACTTCCTCTCTCACTCGTATACGTTCGAGTTAATCGATCCACCTCGACCGCACTGTTTTCCCCTGCCCCTTGTGCTATTTCCCGCAGAGAGTTGATGGTTTTCGTGGACCATAAAACCGATCGATTTATTTGCTACCCATTGCGTTGGATCGCTATATCGTGCTGAACGTTAACCAGGTAATTCGAATCATCTATCGATATATAACATGATACGTTACGCCTCTCTCGCTCGGTTGAATCGATTACGCACAAGGGACACGCGACGTTTCTTCATGAACGAGCCAAAACGTCCGCAACGAGGGATGACAGGGATGAAAATTTTGCTACCGTGGTTACATTTAATTTTTCGAGACTCACCTTCGATCGGACGCTGATTACGAATTCGTGAGAGTACGGGACTGTGACGAGGCGATGAGACCTCACCCAGAAGATCGTCTATGTTCTTGTGATTTCCAATGAACAAGGGCAACGTCGTTGGTCGCTTGCGAAACGAACATCTTCGATTATCTTTCCTTGGCACATTGTCGTATGGTGATTTTCTGCCAGTTTCGTAATGGCTTTCCGGTGGATCAGGCGGATTTTCTACCTGCGACACATCACCATGATTCTCGATATTTAACCCCATAATTTATGCTTTTTCCTTCGTATTAACTGATACGTCTATCAAGTTGGAACCACCAAATGGAAAAAATTTAAATTAAAATATATTTCGTTTTCAAATTTGTTTAATGTTAGCGCCACCAAAAATTTTTTTCGTTCCATAATTTTTCCTACACCAATATTAAGAGCTATTCAAGAGCTGATTAAGTGCGCAAAAAAAAAGAATTTGGAGCTCCACTTCTTTTTAGTAAAAATCATAGTGTTGTCAAATTTTTTTAAAGTTGGCGCCGCCACAAGATTTTTTCGCTCCATTTCTTTTGGACCTCCACCTCTAGAAAGGGGTGGAATTTTTTTTGTCGCGCACTCAATTAGATCTTAATTATTTGACATTTTAATTTAAATTTTTTGCCTTTGGCAATTCCAACTTATTCAACTGATGCAAATAAGCGATAAAGAGTGGAAAACTTACCCCTTCAGGACTGGCTCGTTCTCCCAATGGTTCCTCGGTATTGATGACGCGATCGTGGCCCGAGTTGGTCCCAGCGGTGAATTCGAGAGGAAATCTTGATAAGGAACTCGATATTTCAGATTTTCGTTGGTTCGGCGAGATGCGATCGTTCGATAGGATTTCGTGTTTCTCGAACGATTCCGACGAGTCGGAATTGCTGTTTGAATCGATATCCGGTGTTATTTTGACGATGCCTTCTGGAATATTGGAGTTACTGTCCATCCACCAGGCTCGTTCGCCCGATTCAATATGCCTTATGCCGTTTAGTGTTCTCGAGAGAGTCTCGCTCGGGGCGAGACTCCCGGAGTTGTCGTTGCTCGTTGCTGGCTCGACAGGGAAGATTTCCACACCCTCGGGAACATCCGATGGATCTTCGCTCATCCACCAGGCACGTTCCCCCGATTGTTGGTGTTTTATCCGACTCCTGAAATCCGATGATCTCGTGCTACACCGACTGGTACTTCTCCGTGAAATTGGCGATGAAGTTGCATATTCGTTTTTCACCGTATCTTGCGGAATATTGTCATTTGCGTCCAGCCACCAAGCGCGCTCGCCTGAATCATGCTTCCATAATTTTGTCTTGAATTTACCTGTCAATGAGATAAAAACAAATTAAGGTCGATGCGCCCAACGAATATTTGAATAAATTTCACGCTAAAATTCACCATCGTTAAAATTACCACGTTGCACTCGAACGGACGGTCAAATAGACAAATCGTATTTATTGGCAAGCTTGCCGGTAAATTGTTCTGCATGAATCGGACTATAATTTCCAAAGCGTGTGGTAAGCGTCCCTTGCCACGGAAATCGCGCGTGAATCAAGGGTAGGAAAATGTTTACCATTGAGCACAATAATATATTTTAGTGGGTAACGGATATTTGCAGAATTTTCACATCGATCCTAAAATTCACGCAAAAGCAATCGCCCAGTTTGGAGGATAAAAAAAAAATAATAAAAAATGTTCAAGAATTTGTTTGATGAGTGCGAAATATAATTGCGACTGTTGGCCACGATTAAGCAACGTTCCAATCGGCATTTTTACACTTGAAACAACATGCGGGAAGAATTAAGTGCGAGTCTCTAAAATTATCAACTCACCATCGTCAGGAAGAACGGTACTGATGGTAGTTTCCTGGCTAATTTCATCCTGACAAGCACCGACCCTTTCCACACCATCCGGAACATTTTCCGAGTTCGGATCCATCCACCAGGGTCTTTCACCGGAGGATTCTCGCTTTATTGTCGAGTTTGGCACGCGATCTCCACTGGTCGATCCGTCGTGGGCGCCGGTGTTGGTGAAACTCAAACTTTTCGACAAACTTTGACTCTTGGATTTGGTGATGGTCGGTGGTCGCTTGGACGAATCGGATAGTTGATCGTTACAATTATCGGTGTTTTCGGGCCAATCGTCGGAACCGGAATCCGGTTGTTTGCCACGGAAAATTGAGGTTACAGGTGCGAGTGCCCTCATCAAAAAAGATTTAGCATCTTCGGTCTTTGACGAACGATCGCTGCGTGACCTTGGACTCGAAGGTGGTCTCGGGGGTTTGTCCATGGCAAGAGACGATTCGTCCGCCGAAGACAACAAAACACTCGTTCGCGACGAACCAACGCTCAATTTTCTTTCCATGCGTGGCGAACTCATGGTCCGTCTACGTCGTCTTTTAGATCCGTTGCTGCTGCCACCGATCGAACGTTCCTTCGAGGATTGTTCTCTAGCCTCGTCGTTCTCACTGCTCGATGAACTCGAGGAACTTGATTCCGAACTGCTGTCCGAACTTGAAGAGGTTCCCGAAGAGCCGAGGCTCTGTTTTCGACGCACCGGGGAACCCGAACGACTCTTCGATTTGCGACACATTGCCAAACGCGAGACACTCGGCGATATCGATTTAGTTTGACTTGTCGATTTTTTCGAAGATTCCGAACGATTCTCACTGATTTTCAATTTTCCTGACGAACGCGACGATTTCAAAGAACCCGAGGATGAACCCTGCGATATAATTGGTCCATTCGACTCCGAGTTTATTTCGGAATCTTGGGAGCTCGCCGAAATACTTCTTTGACACTTTTCCCTGTTGAAACGTTTTCTATCCGCGTGTTTCGAGCTTCTCGACCCATCACCGCTCTCCATGTTCAAAGCTGATTTACGAAAATCTTTGTTCACATATTTCCCTGAAGCGTTTGGAATCTTCATTATTCCTGATGTATCTGTTTTCGGTACAGGTGGTTTGCCACGAGTTTCACTCGAATTTGACTTGTTCAGCTGCGAACTTGAAGCTGCGTTCCCTAACAACGAAGACGACGAAGAGGAACTGGCGTTTTTACACGAACTCAAACCCGAACACGAACCACCGAGGCTCGGAGACGATGCTGTTTTTATTTTTATCGGCTGACTCGTCAACGAACTCGAAGATTTCGTTCTGCCAGTTGGCACGCTGACAGAATTAACGCCGTCGGACGTGTGTACCGCCGACGACGACGACGGCGTCGATGCTGCTTCGCTCCGCGTCATTTTACGCGATACACTCTTCGAAAAACTCCCTCGAGATATCGATTTGCTCGCGCTTGGTGAAGAGCTCTCCGAACGATTAGATCCGTCCCGTTTTGATGAGTTTACAGAATTTCCAGAACTCACGGAATTTTCACGTTTCTGGCGCGTTACGTCTCGTGTCTGCGAATAAAAGAACCGGACGGTGTTTTCACAATGGACGTTAAGGAGAACTCTTTAATCATGAATATTAAGGGCATTCGGGGTCAAGAAACTCTGAGTCTTTTCCTCTAATCACGTTACGTTTTGTGTTTTTTTTTTTTTTTTTCATAGCAGTTCGATAAAGAAACGACATCACAGTAAGAGAGAACGAGAGCAAAAAATCCTCCATGTCTTTCATCAAATTTTCTCGAGCCCGAAGAAGCCCTTCAGATTTTTTGAAGGGAGAAACTATTTTTAAATTTCATTCGACCTATTTTCATGCTAATGAAAATTTTTTCATTGGTTTTATTACTTGGTTCCGTGAGTGACACGGATTGCCAGCGGGAATAACTAATAATTCACTTTTTATCGACTTTATGACGAAATTGGAATCATTAAGAGTCGAGGCTTTATTTTAATGATTCGTTATCTCACGAGTTCGTGAATTTCAATGAATTGATTGACTTTCTAATTTTTAGACACTTACATTCTTCTCAGGGGGAGTTTCCGGTTGTCCCTCAACGTTGGGAGGACGTTCTTCTGCCTTCGAGGACGACGAATTAGTCGTTGAAATTGAAGTCGAGCCAGTGGCAAGACTGTTATCCGGAGATCCAGACATTTCGGATTTCGAGGAAGATCGTGAAATTTTAGCCTCGATTTTGGGCGAAGCTCTGGCCAATTTGGAAATGGAATTTCCTCGCTTTTGAGTGTTGTCTTCGTTCCTCGTAATTTGTGGACTTTTAGGAGGGTTCGGAGTCTCGATTTCCGTCGAGGATTGTCGAGGACAACCGGTTGAAGATTCTCCTCGAGAAACTGATCGATAGCTCGACGAAGATTCGTCGTTGCTCGCTTCTCTTTCGACTGCGTTGCGCGATGGCGATTTCTGAATGTTGGCACGTGAAATATTTTGTACTTCCGGTGTTAACGATGAACGAATCTCTCGATTACTTTGACTAGATCTCGGCGGAGATGGCGACGGTCTTTCCCGAGAAATCTCGACTCTACTCATCCCTGGACTTTCGTTTTGGCGCGCGTAACCAAAAGAAGAATTGATGCGACCGGAAGCACTGGAATTGTTAGAATTTCCGTAACTCCTCGTCGACGTTCCGCTCGACGAAAATTTATCGAGATAGGATGACCAAGGGGATGACATTCTTGATGTCGAACTCCCGAATCTTGAGTACCTCGCTGTATCGTCCATTCGATCGGATTGCATCTCTGAATCTCGCATTTCCGGTCTCTTCACGCTTCTCGTTATTTCTCGCTGGAACAATCGTGCTACATCGGCTCGTCGCCGACTCACGAAACCGGAAGCAGATGGCGGAGTTGGTGAAGTGCATCGAGATATCATAGTCAACGTTATCGTTGCGTTTGCTGCCAATTCTCCCTTTTCCTCAACCTCCTCATCATCCTCTTCGTCCTTCTCCTTTTTCGCCTCCGTTTTCTCGTTCGTTTCTTCTTGCACGTCGTTTTTCTTACTCACTGGCCTTTCAACTGGTTCAACTTGCTGTTTAACTTCTTTGGTATTCTTTTGAGACGCTTCCCCACGTCCAGGATCGGTTTTCGTTTCGATGCTCTTTGTCAATTTTTCCACGGTTTTCGGGACGATCGAAATCGTGGGTTTGTTGATCGGGGCACGTAACCTTTCCGAAGGTGTGCCGCTCGCCAGACTGGTCGTTCTCGGGGACGACAAACGGGAAGATTGATTCATCAATCTCGAGGTTATCGAAGAAACTGCACTCGTGTCCGATGCACCTGTAATTTATTACAATTAGAATCATTAATATCAACGCATTTATTCCACAGCAAGAAGGAAAAAGTTTTTCCAAATATTTTCAATCAAATATTTCAATTGAAATATTTTTAGATTTCTGATCAATGGAAATCCTGCTATTTTGGTTTGTCGTAGAAAAAGAAAACCGTTGATCAAAAACTTGGTTCTCGATGATTAGTCAATGGAAATATCGTCTTACCAGAAACATTGGAACTTCTTCCGTAAGTTGGTGCCTTCGAGTACATTCGGAATGAGGTCTTACTAGTCGGAACTTCAGGACTTGGTTCTCGCGAGCTTCTTCCGGAATTCGGTCGGAGTCCTCGATACGATATTGGTGGATGATCGGTGCGTTCTTTTTTCTCGATTCTAGCATCGTTTCCATAATTTCCTCTCAGGCCTGGCCCTGGATATGTGCTCGGGACATAACGCAACGACACATCGGGTTCTCGACTCTTTTCTCTCGAGACTGCTCTGTTCGTATACTTCTCGAGCACCGAGGATGGTCGCTCGGTATTCGATCGATTCGCTGAGTACGAGTATCTATCGAGCAGGGATGATCTACTGTCCGAGACAGCACTTTTACTACTTAAATCCTCCGCAGATGTACGTCCACAATTAACTCTGCTTTTTTCCAGATCTTTCCCACCTGTTTTTGTGAATAATAACATTTTTATTAATTTGTACTAATTAATCTTTGAGGTAGTACTGTCGGTTTTAGAATTATCGTCCAGAGTTTAATAAAATTTGATACAGTGGTATATTATGATGAGAAAAAGATCGAGTCAAATTTTCAAGAGGCTACAAAGAATCAGAAAAAAAATATTCGCATTCGTATAAATTTTAAAATTTCTCATAAGAATCGGTCTAGAGACTCGGTACAGTCTCGGGACAAGAACTTTCCCCGTGAAGGGGATTTGCCGTGATTATAACGTTTGTCGGATATTTGTCTATTGGGAAGTTGGCCGATTTTTTTTGTTTTTAATATAAGATCACAATTAAAACGTAAATATAAGATCACAATTAAAACGTTTGTCGGATAGTTGTTGATAAGAAAAAAGAAAAAGAAAAAACTTGACGTTAGATTATGACATTACCAAGGCGAATATTTTTTTTTCTGGTTCTCTGTAGCCTCTTGAAAATTTGACTCAATCTTTTTCTCGTAATAATCTACGACTGTGTACAAATTTTATTAAATTCTGAACGGTAATTATAAAATCCACAGTACTACCTTAAACTTGTTATTGAAACGATTGAATAAATGGGATTCGCATTGCGTAATTTCTCATTTTGTACTAGAAAAATATCAGGCAATAGACGAATCGGGTAATTAGGATTAAATTATCACGACTAACCCGGATATTTGTAGGTCGGCTTATCGTCAGATTTGTCACGATCCCTTTTATCGAGGCTGGAATAACCCGAAGTTGTTCGGTCCTTGGCCTGGACTCTGCTCGACGTAGCACTCGAATATGGGCTACGATAATTTGGTAAGCTAGTCCCGGTTGAACTTCGGGCGAAGCTTCCACCAACGCCATTGCTGCTACGACCTTTGTACGAGCCACCATCACTCTATCAAGAGAAAAGACAATTTTTATAATTCACTGCCAGACTCTGCGATATCACTCGATAGACATATGTAAGAACTTTTTATATAATACTCATTCATAAATATCCCGATCTATGAAGCGATGTTTCAAAAATACAGCATGATTATTCATTTTAATAGGACGACGTGGCTAACGGTAACGTAGGCGGTAATTCATAAACTTTGAAAACTAAAAACACTTTTAGTACCGCATTGATCTTTTTTTTTTTTTGCAACTCGATTTAACGAATATTTGATTCTGCTTTTTTTTTTATGTGATCATCGAATAGAGCAAGCAAATTGCAAAATGAAGTTTAGTAAGTAAATATGCGTGTATAAATAGAAGCGTGTCAGCGGTATAAACGATCGAGCCTGTTTTGTCGTGAAACGAGAACAGGAGGACGAAAAGGAAACGCGAATTTGATGACCCGATTGAGTGCTCGTAATGACCTCATTGTCGACTGTGTAATAAACCGAGCAGACTCTCCGCTATATCGTCACTAAACTATAAACCCCATGGGACAATGTTAGTGCGGCTGCTTCACATCGATCTCTGCGAATGTGTGTGCGTTGCGGAACATTTCATATCGACCAGTCCATAAACAAAAGAGACATTGCATAGAGATAGCCAGAATGTTGGTAGGAATATATTTATGTGGACATGTCGTAAAAAATATACAACACGAGCAGTATATAACAAAGTGCATTCAATCTAAATGAAGCACTGTTAATTAAGCCTTGAATAATATATCAACAATTTCGTATCGATTAAAAATTCAGAGCGTGAGTAAAAATCAAACAATTTTTCAGTTCATTATTAAGTTTCTGCCAGGCATCCAGAGAATTTAAAGGAACATGCAAAATTTAAACTCGTGATGCTCGGTCAAAAAGAGAATATCGAAGCTCGTTCTGTTCCTCTGAGAATTCCTAAAAATCTATCGGACGTTTTCCTGCTCCTGTTGAAGAGCGAGTCTGATTTTTATTTTTGTTTATTTTCCGAAAGCTCGCAAGGCGTGATGAAACTTGCATAGCACGAAAATCCCTAGTGTGCTGACGAAATGTCTGAAAAAGACGATTGATGATGAAAGGGTGAGGAAAAAGGAGATCAATAATTCAAGCAAAAAATAATTAATATCCTGCGGCTGATTTTTTGCTTGTTTTTATTGGAAAAATGTACACTATGGCCAACTTTACAGTTTTATTCGTAACAAAGATATTAGATTGCATTTGCGAGAAAAACTTATAATTTTGGCAATTAAGATAATTCTGGCAGAACGCCCTCAGGCAGAAATAGATGGCTCGCGAAGCTTCCCCGGGGCTATCGACCTTTCTATTTTTCCCTGGGTACCGAATGGTGGAGCACAAATTCGCGAATTCTGTTTTCGGCTGTTTATAACTACGGTATGAAATTAATGAATTTATCGGAGAGCAAAATATGGGCGAATGAGGGAGGCTCGATAATCTAATGGAGAAGTAACGTTTAAAATCAGGATCCCAAACGCGTCGAGAGGCTGCCGAATTGGATTGAATTAAACGAAAGACCAGGAATAATGAGTGAAAACCGCGGATTCAATAATTACGATGTTTATAGATCGTTAGCCATACGAGCGAGATAATCATAACCCGTAAGAAAAATAACATGGGAATGGTTTCCATGAGATGACTCTGTGAATTTTGTATTTGGTCTAAACGTCGGAATGGATTTGTGCCTCCCGTTAAAGCTGGTTGAGGCAGGAGAGAGAAGACAAGAGAAAGGGGTATGAAGGTATTCTCGGCACTGAGCTTCATGGTGCTGTGCGGTGGGCTCGTTATTATGGTAATACTATTCGTGGCGATAATGGAATTAGTACGCGGTGCCGTATCTCGAGAACGTCGAAGCGCGATATCTAGAAGCTCGGAAACTCCGCGGCAGCGGCAGTGGCAAGGGATGAAAGGGGAAAGCTCCAAATCGCGGCAAAAGCGTTTCGCTAATGTTTGCCAGCATCTAATGTCCTTCCTAACGCACCTGTTATCACGGATATCGAATATCTAATTTGTATACTGCAAGCATGTTACAAAATTTCACGCAACCGCCATCCGATCTTCCGGCGTCTTGACATCGTTATGAAGATTGTTACCATAACAATTAATATTACCATCATCATTACGTGCTCATCAATGGTTCCCATTGATATTTGGTAATGGAGGTTATTGAGGTTGGAGAGGTTCGCCGGAAGCTTTCTGTTGGGTACGTTGATTGTTCGAAGCCGGTTATTGTTCGTCTATCTCTGATTCTCAATATTAATATCGTATTCCCTCGGAATCAGTCTAAGCTCTGTCGAATCCTGTGTCCAATTCCCCTTTCCATAATCGTTTCGACGCATCAATGCTCGCGGTCTTTACTCCTCACAATGACAACGATATTGGTCGATTCATGAATTCATGCCATCGCAGACCACGATGTATTTGCAGGCACGTGTGTTTTCATCTATACGAAGCAAAAGCTATTCGAATCTGAATGCATGCGAAACATTTTCGATCGGAAGAACAAGGACAAAAGTTTGGTGCCTTGGTGATATAAATTTCGTGGGTGTTTGAAAGTATATGCACGTATTTCTAATGCCGTTAACGGGCTAACTCCATTCGCATATATATATGTTTGTATGCAGTATTCGTACGCATTTACTTCAGTGCTCGTTTGCCATTCCCTCTCGGATGTTCCGGCAACTACCGGTATTCCCAAACGTTCCATTGTATTAGCAGAGATTACGAGTGCGCTGGGGGTATTATAACGTGAATGACTGTATATAAACGTTAGTTAGCCTTACATCCCAAAAGTGTATCTCACGGGGACCTTGTCCCGAGGCCGAATAATAAAAGGAGCACTACAAGGACTTGGAACGGAGTAAAAGCTTCGCAACAGTTTTATTATCAAAGCAATAATGGCATAATTTGAAATCTTTCCTTTTTCAATGAATCATAATTGCTCGAGGTAATGTGACTGTGCGACGAAGTGGAAAAGATTCAAGTCCGGAAAAAATGTAATTGTTAATGAATCGTTGTTACGTGACGATCAAATTCCACAAAATCTTGAATGGCTAAATTTATTTTCTCTCAAACAAAAAAAAATACTTTAAATGGTTGAAAAATGTTTTCCACAGAGTCAGAACCGTTACGCCTTCTCATTTATAAATAATTGTAGCCCACGATGTTTGCAAATCGAGCGGAGTTTATTTAGGTACTTTATAAGGCGAAATTTACTTTGTTGCCTGTATTAAAATGATGAGAATGTATGCGTGCAATGCTTTTTAATTCGGCTCTCACGAGAGGGACTGCCCGAGCTAATTGAAGAGTGTCAAGAGCGATTTAACCTCTGAATGCAGGCGGTGCTCGCGTATTCTTTATATTATTTATCACGCACGACCAGCTGTCCGTCATGCACGGGCATAAGTCCATTAAAAAAATATGATGCCTTGTTTTTATTTTATTTTTTTATATTTTTTTCATTCTCGTTTTTTTCACGAGTTCCGAATCGTATTTATCTACGTAAAGCTCTCATAACGGTTTCTCGTGGTTGCCGTAGATTGTTTATCCGACGAGAAAGAAATTATACCGTTTCAACGGGAGACCGGGGGAAGCGAAAGTTATTTTACGATTCAGAACCTGGACGATCGCCAAATTTTTTGGCAGTCGGGCCTCACAGTGGAACGAGGAAGTATTATTTTCCCTGCTCTTCGCTCTATCTACCGTAAATACACCAACGCACCTTTCCGTCTGTCAATAACGTTCTCTCGGATCTTCATGTATATTAACTCGGCCAATGATTGGCAAGTTGTTCAATTCGTCAAACTGAGATATGGAAACTTTTTCACCGTTCCTTCACCTGCTAGTCACAAACTATGCAAATCGTCGTTGATTCCTCGAGTATCACTGAACGATATTTTATTCTAAAACCCACCTACGATGGTCGAGCCTGCAGACTCGGTTTTTGTATCGTATCATTTTATATTCCAAGCTTTCTCAAGTCTGCCGAGTCTTTTGATGGAACATATTGCAATGATCTGCATCGAAGGCTTTAGAAATATTTCATATTCCGCCGCCTCGGGAGTAAAAAGAGTGACGTATCAAGTTTAGATGAAAGCACTCCCTCGCTCTTTCTTTCGTTTTCATTTTTCTGTTTTCAAGGTGGAAACAGTACATTCGAGTCCATTGCACGTTTTCCATGCGAGAATAAGAAGATTCCGCAGTTGTTGGTGGAGTAAGGAAGCGTGGATGCTGGGTCGACGGAAACGTCTTCCTTCGGGACCTCTCACAGAGCATGATCTTCACCGAACCAACACACGCCCACGATATAGAGACGTACACGAGTTCCCATACGCACACCACGTATTGTTGCAAATATATAGATATGTGTGTTGTAGAGACTATGTGCGAACCAGGAAAGAGAACGTTCACTGTTATTCCCACTTGAGAAAGAATTTCTCGCTCATGCAACCCTGCGAGCCCCGTAGATTCCGCTTGAGAAGCTTTCTCCTCCACCATGAAAAGACCAGGCGCACCCTAGCACAAGAATGTGGACTGTGAAACATTTCGTTCACCCTCTCTTTCTCTTACTCTCTTTTTCTTTATCTGTTTTTCTCTTCTTACACGTAACTCCTAGCGACATCAGTGAAAACCGTCTATGTAATTGGAAAAGTTGTCGAAACGAAGCAACACTATACGTTACACAGTGTGGCATTCGTCGAACTATCTTGCTGGTAGTCCAGAATCGCTATGACGCTCGATTTATTCGATACACGCAAGATTTATCGACCAACCGTTTCGAAAAATTGAACTTTGAAACTTTAATTTAATTTCAAACGAGTTCAAAAATTTTTTTTTTTCCATTATTGTCATTATGTCACATTTTTTAATGCACTCGGGTCTTTAGTATTTTTTCCTCCTGCCATCGTAAAAATTTCGACGCATCTGAGTGGAGGACGAAGATTGTTGAAAAATTTCCATCTCCTGGGTGGAGTTCGAAATGAAAGGGGACGTTGCATTTGGAATAGGATACGGATTTTTGAACTAAGGCTGAAATACGTGTCGCTTGGCTATAAATTGTTTGATCAATGCCAGCGACTCTCAGGAATGATCCACTTTGAAGCCAAGCAGGTGGTTCCATTTTCCAGCAGAGATAATTCCACTTTTCAGCATTGATGATTCCCCTTTTTGGGCAGTTGAGGTCTTTCCACTTCGCAGAGACAGGAGACCCCGAAGCATGGCACCAACTTGGAGTTTACATGAGATGCTGTAGTTATAGCGCGGACGTGATAGAGAGGCTGTCGCACGATTGGCCCTCCGTAGCGTAGCCCTGCAGAGGCTATATAATAATTTTCAAACTTTTGGCATTTTCCAAAATGAACGTGCAGGGACTCACGGTTGACAGGTTATTTTTTATGAAAACCAAAGAAACATATTTTCCGTATGTGAATAAATAATGAAACCAAAAGTAATCAAATAATTATTAATAACGAAGAAACGAAAAAAAAAGAGGAAATGACGGAACAAATTGATCGTTACTCAACGATTCAGCCAGTTAATTAAAACTTTGAGAATAATAATAATAAAATGCGCGATGATTCACCGACACTGGCGAAAGCTATGGAGAACTTTCGGTCCACGGTACACGAAGCTCTCTCTACTCTACGGTTCGGTTTTGATGCATTGCCGTTGAGCGATGGTAGAGGATGCATGGAAAAAAATTTATATACCTACATGAATATACATACATATAGAAAAAAAATTGGCACATCTCCAGATTTTCATAGTTATGTGTCCCGGGACTAAAAGACATATGCAAAACGGACGCGTGGCTTTATTCCAGGCTTTATGACGAGAGGAGGGAGACCGGTGGGGACGAGATGTGACTGCACTGTTCGCGAGACATATAGTTGGGGAGGATTAAAACACGAGAGGGCGCGGACACACAGGAAAAAGATATCGCGACCGAGTTGCGTTTATCGATTTGGTTCCTCGACAGCGTACGAAACTCGTGGACAAACATTTTTTTTTCCGGAACCGCGGAAGAAAAATCTTTGACAGTACAACAAAAAAAATGCTGATCGGAAGGAATGTGATGAAAATGTGAATTCGGAGGAAAATTTGTAGAGATCGAATAGGAACGTTTAATTTAACTTTTTTTTTTTAGCATCAATAAATGTTCCTTTCTCTTTTCTGAAATGTTACATTTATGTGCAAATGAACGTACAAGAGAACTTGGAATTACTTCAAACTTTAAATCTGAGTCCACTACTATTTTCCTATTCCCGATTATCCATCAACGGCATATCCTCGTTTGCACTGACCCCAGGGCGCGAAAGGCGTGAAACGAGAGAGCAAAAGGTGCCTTTCAAAATGGCAGAAAAGAGCAGCACCTAAAAAAACAGCGAGAGAGAGAGAGAGAGAGAGAGAGAGAGAGAGACTTGTAGCGAGTTTCGTTTTGTCGACGCGAAAGGAAAGAAGAAAAAGAGATTTTAAGCGAGTAAGAAAGACGTCGGTTCCAAATCCGTTTAAATATAACTCCGGGGTCTTCGTCTTTGCTCCTCGAGCACCATCCCGCGGGCGAAAATACAAGACTGTATATATGTGCATCTCTCTCTTCCTCTCTCTCTCTCTCTCGTTCTGCTTCTCTTCATTTTCTCACTTTCTTCCTCTCTCGCTCGCTCTCTCTCTCTCTCTCTCTCTTTCGTCTCATTTCCCTCGCTAATTTACCCGTTGTCTGAGGTGTTTTGCGCTCAAGTTACCAAAGTACCTTAACGTACACACGCATCCGTATACGCCAGCAAAGTACATAAACATTTCGAGTCACCTACTGCGGTTGATCCTCCTTTCACTGCTGCCTGATTTTACCACGACTTCACCGGAACATTGCATCACGAATTTCGAGTGAAAACAACACATGAATCTAGGTTAACGCTAACTTCGATGGTGGGGCATAGGTTATTGATAGAATTTACAGAATCAAAGTACCATTCACAACTTCTCGTAACGCATCCTTGCATTCTCGGGCTTAATTATTAGATTCAACGAAATGAAACTGGGGCAATAATAACTGATCGATGAGCTTCAAACGAAAACTCTGTTCGTCGCCCAGCCTCAGATTTCGCTTTTTTATCCTCTCGAACTTTCAATATTTATGGATCAAAATTACAATCGCGGTTCATTGAGAAAATATGAAAGAATCGAAATTGCGAAGGCGTCCATTTAAAAATCAAAAATCTTCTGAAATAATGTTTCAGTGACGTGAGAAATTTTCACAGAGTTTTTAAAGTTACGACGAAACATTACCAGCGCAAATTTATTGACGCTGTCCCAGTAGAAATTTACTAGCAAACAAATTTCGAAAATATAGTTTTCAGTTCAATCAGATGTCGGTGTTGGGAAAGTTGCAGTGAGAAAATATGATTTTTCTCAAATAACTCGACGCCTTGGATATTGAGAACATTGAAATTGGGATGATTTCATTATGGGATATGAAATTTGATTAAATTGACGTGCCAGTGTGCTGTGCAAAGTCCACAGAGCGTAAAATTGATTTTGATCGATACAAAGCTCATCTGATACATAGTAGGCGTTGCTTGCTCGACAGATGTGTAAATATATTCGGTGTGTACATAGAGCAAGCAGCACTTGCATCGGAGCCATGGATGTATATGCTCCTTGTGTATCGGAAGCGCTTTTGGTGGCTCTCGTGCAAGCACCAGCGAAGCATTAAATATGGATGTGGTCGCAATACGGTAGCCCGGTACACAGCATCCGAACGTTCCTAGATCTCGACCGCGACATGTCATATATATGTATGTATACAGTCGAACGTAATTCGAATTTGTACCGAAACAAAGTCAATTAAAGGGATCGTGACTCAAGCGGCATCGCGTCGAGTACCTAAATCTCGTAACAGTTTTTATTCCGTCGAATCATACAACGTACCGTCGACGACCAACGCACGCAAATTCATTTCTCGATTGAAATCCAAAATTCCGGAGTGACCAAAGATTCCCTCCTGAAAGCCAGAAATTTCGATGGGATTGTGTGTTGTTGAAAAAGAAGTCTCTGCGATGTTTTATTAATTCATTACGACCTGGAATCAATTTTTCGTGCTTGTGATCTCATGGCCAATCCATACGTCTCTGTTAAGGTATTCCTTTAGCTGAGAACTGCAATTTTCACGCGTCCAAACGTTTATGAATGAGAATGGACACAATTTTTTTAGGGAACGTCATTCATGAAATTTATGCATTACGTCGAGTTTTTCAAAGACTTTTTGTCCGTCCCTTGCGACTACACTTATTTTCGGTAATTGTTGAAATAACGTCGTGTGCGTGTTTGTTCGAAGAATTTGCTAACGGAGTCGATATTTATACGTATAAAAGCTCGGGAAAGACATGAATGTATATAGAAGTAATAGAGATCGTGAGCACGTGGCGCGTGATCCTAAATTTACTCTGCCCTCGAAGCTTGTCAAGAGCTATCCGAACATGAGCACACTTTCGTACTTTGCGTGGCTCTCGTAACGAGTAATTCGTAGGAGAATTTTCAGTCTGAATATTCCAGTGATTATTTCTATTTTTACGATTATTTATAAAGTCAAGTTTATTGAGAGGAAAAAATACGCGTGCAAATATGTTTTTTGCTCCTTCCAACTAAACGTCAATTTTAGTTTTTTGATACTTCTTTATCAGCAACTGATGAAATGTCAGCTGCATGTACTCGGGCAATGGTCCATTGAGGAAGAATTTAAAATTCAAAACACGAAAAGCTGGCTCTCGTCTCGGGGCGATGTTTCGCCAAATCCCGCGCGCTTACCCCATGACACCGAAAAGGATCGATGATATCGTGTGAAAAGAGAGGATCGTCTATCATATTCGACGAAGGAATATATAGTGTGTATTATGATTAATGGTCGAAAGGTCATCTGGAGACGCACCGCGCCCGAGAGGGATCGATGTTATAGCTCTCGATACTGTACTGTGTTATACATCAGGGAATCTGCCAGATAAACTTCACACGTATCTCTTTCTCTCTTTTTCTCCTTAGTCAGCAGCTCGGATATAAAAAAGATTACTCTTGAATAAAAAGCGCCTGCTCCATGTGACAGAAAATTTCGATACTTTTTGTCATTAACGTTGAGCTAGTTCCGTTTAAGCAACAATTATGTATTATTTCATATAATTGTCAATGGCTGAAAATGATGAAAACTCTTGTTAGATCAAGACATTTCATTTTCCTTATTTTTCGATTCTCTGACCTTACTCCGGGTTTCTCTGATTCTGTTTGTTTGTCTCTTATCGATTCTCTATCGAAATGATGATAAAATATTTTCTTACTGTTTATTTAAGCGATCGTCTTGTCTCCTCAATGTAATGTTTGTTTTTCATTTGATTGATCGATTTTGCGAAGCAGTGCAACATTAAGACTTTGTATAAAAGGTTCGTTCGTATGAACATTTATGAATTGTATATATCGTCTAACACACGAGAGCAAAAGATTTCGAACGCGCCAGTCTATAAGTCTGGCTGGTATATTCAAAACGTTTCGAGAAACGGCCCCGTTTACATAAAGCCAGACAACGACGTGTACCCAACAGCACAAGAGATGGATGTGCCCGGCGCCGCGTATGTATTTCACTCGAGGCCTGGGGAAGACCCGGCTAATTCTGCTATTCGTACGGGCACACGACCATCCGTTTTCATGCTCTCGTAGAGGATTCTCTTCGTCTCCTAGAGCGATGAAAATCGCTCATGAGCCCGCGATATTTTCGTACTTAATCCTCTCTTCAATCGAAATTTCCCCAGGACCATTTTTTTCCAAGAGAAAATTCAACAGTAAAGAACTTTCATGCAAAAATGAGTATTCCATAAAAATTCTTGAGTATAATTGCAACGTTGAGAATGTCAAGGTTACATGCCTGAGAGTATAATGACGAGAAACTAGAAAGTAATTATTTGCTCTGTGAAACGCTTTCGATGTTTGTGTGTACAGTCTTGATATAATGTCGTGCTCGGCCGAATCATCACGGACTCTATCTACTTGGAGCGAGCAGCGAAAGCGCGTCGATCTAGTAGTAACAGCGGTCACTGCTCCGCCTGACGGTAGATCGTGCCTTTGCCCAAACCAACCGCGTATACGTCAGACACGTAAATAGGAAAGACCAAAAAAACCAATGGACATTTGATATATCTCAACTGCTAAAATTTGATCGTTTATTACCGTTCGGCCGCTCAATGAACGTCAATTAAACAGTTCCATCGGGTCTATAATTAAGTTTTTAATCAAAACCAAATTTCATTTTTGACCGATTGTAATTTCAGTGCTCTGGGTTAAGAATTTATTTGACTCGACTAAATAATATGCAGCAGGGATTGTTATAAGTACTCAGCCTGAAATAGTTTGTTAGTATAAAACGCTCGAATCTATCGGCTTAGCGTTTTCATGCCCCAAAGTAATCGCCTTTGAAGAAAGTTTCGGTTTTCATTTCAACAGACAAAACAGAGATGCTATCGAAGAAGATTGTCTTAAAGCTAAGCGTTCATTTCATGGTCACATCTTCGGAAGCTGCTGATAATTGTCAAGAGACAACTCATCGGTCAAACATACACAGAATTTGAACATGGAATAACTTTCATATGAAAATGTTACGTTGTTTCTAGGAATTGCTATGTTTTGTTATTGTTTTTTGAAAAATATAAAACTACAACTTACATAACTTCTGTATGATGTCATTGTTGAAAATCCCCCGTTAAGTTTTTCACCCCCGTCGCACTATCAACGTGTTGTTAGGTTGCTTGTCTTCAACAAAATCCGTGATTTTCACATACACACGAGTTGCGTGGACCTCTCGATTCACCACGTGTAAGAAAACGATCGCGAAGAATGAACAAACAACCTACTCGATTCTGGTGTATGTGTGCGAGTTTTTCGAGCATCTCGGGATATATGGGATTTAAGAAGAGGTGCGAAATGAGGAAAATGGTGTCCAGCGATAAAGGAAAAAGCGCGCGACCGCAAATATCGCGCTTTGAAAGCGCCGGCCGTATCGAACGAAGCTCGGACTCCGAAGAGTTACAGTAGTCCCGATGCCGGGAGCCACGAGCCTACCACACTTACGTCTCACTCTTCATCTTCTTCTTCTTCTTCTTCGTCTTTTACTTCTTCCTATTTCACTTGCGCCTACCAAACTCCCGTCGCCCGTCACTGTTTAAAGCTTTTTCACCTTTTCTCTCTCTCTCTTTCTTTCCTTCTCGCTCTCACTCGCACTCTCTCTCTCTCTCTCTCTCTCTCCCTCTCTCTTTCTCTTTTCTTCTTTCAGGCACATTTTCCCCTCTTTACTCTCCACTTCGACCAATATATACCGCGCTTCTCGCTTGTGCGTATTTCTCTCGCAACGAGAGAGAACGCTCTTAGTCTGCCGAGGACCTATTTTAAGAATAACTTCAATCTCTCGCGCTATCTCGCTCAGCAAGCTATACTCTCTCCTCTTTATGTTCACAACATCCATTTCACCTTCTTTCTTGTTCATCCTCCTCATCGTCTCGCCGATGTATTTTACCGAGTGTTGCGACGACACAACTACTCTATCGCCCGATACACATATAAATCAGTCAATTCAATGAACCACGGCGAAAAATCTCCAGGGTGGTGTTTGTTCATTAAGAGAAATATTTCTCCATTATAACCAACCACATTTTTCTCAGAAATCGCTCTGCATCGTTCCATCAAGTAGATGATAAAGTTCATTTTCTAATTATCATCAAGAGAATTAACGAATCAGCCCTACTCGATGATTTGTTATCGCGATCCAAGTCGGAAATGCAGATTAGAATTAAATAATTATTTGCTGCAGTGATAATTAGATTTTTGCTAAGGACCCTTGAACAAAGAAAAACCTGAAATGATCCGAGTGACAGCGGTTTCTTTGCATATTTTAGAAATTTCTTCCAACGACGAACCACGAAAGACTTTAGCTGCGAAATTGAAACACTCATTTATGAACATTTTTACCCTAAAGATTCTGCTCATCGAAAATCAAACGGCACTCTAATTGGTAGACTATCGCCGGAACTAAAAAGTAAAAATATCGAAAATTGAATTTTTGGCACGGTTTGAAAAGTTGAAACAAATGACGGAACTTAGAACTTCACTTTTAAACTGTGCCAACATTTTTCGATATTTCATATTATTCTAGTTAGAGATTTTCCGCGGCCATAGCGTTAGCTTTAACGATTCAAATGCTGTTTGATTTGATTTTTATTTACATCACGCAAGTTTTCACTTGCAAACGGTGTGGAGTCGATTCACTTCACGATTTTTAAACCATCTAAATTACACACCTGTGTAGTTTGTCAGCAAATATTAAATACCGAATAAAAAGTTACGTTAATTCTTACTGTGACTTTTCCCATTGAATATAAAAAAAGAACATAATCATAGGACGAATAAAAAGTGGTACATATAAATAAGTAGTACGGAGTCCTTAACAGAGAGTCCATGCAATTCGTGGTATCAAACTAAAGTTCAAAGTAACATCGAGGGGTGGTTCCGGCAGTGTCTATGTAGCATTTCATAAACCCGTGGAAAATGATCTGGTCTTGCCAAACTTTGGCAAACTATAGAGAGCGTAACGGTGCACGCGGAAGCTGAACTCGTCTTTGACATGGAAACGAGGTCAGCCAGCGGGGTAGGTGAATCGTTTCTCTCATTTCTAAAGCTCGTTTGCACTGCTCCTCCAAAGTAGATGTAATATCGCCAGTTAGTTGAAGTGAGCTTTCGACACGAAGTAATCCCGCAAACTTCTTTATCGACGAGAATTTAAACATGTCTTCATTGAGCAATTAAAACATAAGCTCAATCATGTTGTTTTGTTAGTTTTTTTATTTTTTGTACTTTTCTTCATGATTAACGTACGGAAGAGCTTTATACCGATCGAGTATATCATTCGAAAGGAGAGGAAAACGAGATAATAATTCATTAGTTTGAC
Organism: Hyposoter dolosus; assembly: GCA_963921915.1. Classification (NCBI taxonomy): domain Eukaryota; kingdom Metazoa; phylum Arthropoda; class Insecta; order Hymenoptera; family Ichneumonidae; genus Hyposoter; species Hyposoter dolosus. The sequence goes on along the minus strand of OY998136.1, from coordinate 10,049,586 downwards.
GCTAGGTGGTGAACTTTACAGAGAACTTCTGGAATCTTCAACTGTAAGAAGCTTATTCAACTTGACCTGAAAGCACGACCGCCTCGATAACGTTCTCTCGAGCTCTGCCAGATGGCGTTGAATCTTGCAAAGACTGTGAGAGCTCTTCACGATCCGCTACTGCCTCCCTGTCGCAACGAATCGCGCCTGAAATATCCACGAGCCGTATATCTGTAGATAATATAATTTATATTTGCTCGTCATTCACCGGATTAGCTCTCTACTAACTTTTTCATATTACCGTCCGATCTACTCCTCTACGGCGAGAGCTTTTACGATTCTTTCGCTAGATAGCACCACTCTGATACCTCCTTCATCGCTTTTCCACGAATATTTGCATCACGGATAAATAATTAATGAGAAACAGACTTAGAAATAACGGGGAACGGTTTTTTAGGAACTAGAGCATACTGGAATTTCTACAAAATCGTTTTTTAATCACTTTTCCAAATTAATACGTGGGAAAAAAAGTTCAGCGCTAAAATTTTATTCTTCGAATCATTATGTAGATATTTTTGTACTTAAATTTGTTCAACTAAGTTGAACCATTGTCCCGTATTTTCGTGAAATGGAAATAGAATTTTATGAATTAATGACCAAAATATGTTAAGCGATTCTCTCCTGTTGGAGCCAACTTTTAATTATAATTGGAATCTTTATAAGCTGAACTCGAGCGATAAATAAAAGCACTTTGGTGATTCTAGTCTCGTTATTTCCGTTGAATACATTAATGCTTGGCCAACAGGTGCGAATGAGATACTTCGGTGCCCGAATCGTCTCCAAAGATTTGAAATTCGGACACTGACCGAATGAGATGCTTAGTGGAGTATTCAGTATGATTGCTTTACTTGATGCCTGCTAATTAATTCGATATAACGGCTAGTTTGGCGACATCCGCTTCTTGTCTAATCGGATGGATGTCATTAGAGTAGGAAAATATTCGGCTTGGAGTCTTCTCCGTGTCATATCATCTCCTTTTTTCTCCACGTTTTGCTCCTAAAGAGCGCGACTTTATTCAACCAGAAATATTTCGTTCTCGATATAACCGAGAGACACCGAGAGGTATATAAATATATCATGTGTGGGACGCAATAAAAATATCAGCGAGCAACAGTTGGTGCTCTTCCGTGGTTCGTCGCACGCGTGTATGAGATGCATCTCTCGTACATAACGAGCCCGGGCGTGTACAGCCAAACGAATCCTCATCCAGAGTAACCTTAATTAAGAGCTTCATACCTACCGAAATATAAAAACTTTCCTGTGTACTTGCGAGTGCATAAACCCAAGTAAAACATAAAAATGGTATTTACTGCTGCGTTTTCGTGCCCAGAAAATAATTAATATCAATTATTTTATTGGTGCGGTTGTTGGCCGAGCAATAAATTGATGGTAAGGGAAAAGCAGGATTGAGAAAGCTTCCTGGATTGCAGAGAATCGTATTAACAGGTGTGGTCGCAGACTATTTTTGTATAAACATTTCTAGTTTCCCACAAATCATAAATATCGCCACAGGCAATGCGCATTTTCTATACCATCAACATATTTTGGTGAATAGAAACATTTTTCATCGAAAAGTTCAAAATCCTGATTTCTTGGCTGATCTGATTTATCGGAAAGTTCGTCCATATGTGAGGCGGTTTCCCCATAACTTGATATTACACTACATACTCTATAGTACAGAGTTACGACCATTAGATATTTTTGCATTTACAAGGGACCTCCGCCCTTCAACTGCAAAGGAAACTAGACACTCCAGAAAAAAATGGAGCAGTTATTTTAAATATTCAGAATAATCGGTTGAAACACAGATGAATCAGAATGTAGGATTTAAATAAATTGAAATATTATAATCATAACATTCATTTCTTGAGATATAAATTGGCTGTCTGATGCATAGGATGCTACGGGGATGAAATCTCATACGTATCTCGCTCGCTATGATTCGGGTGGATTAAAAATAGATTCGCCTAGTCACGAAGTATCAAGACACGGTATTATAAAATATTATTAGAAGTTAGGAAAATCTTTCGCTGACTTTCTTTCAGAATAAATTTAACACCGTGACTCAATTTCTATCTTGCTCAATCGTATGCCATGCTCTCTTTCTCCTTCCTTCTCCCTCCACCTCCTCCCTCTCGCCCTCTTCCTCGCTGCGTATCTGTTGCTTCTTTTTTCACGAGGAAAAACTTCGTGCACGATATGTATACATAAAAATATAAGCTGGGGAAGACAGACGCACAGACACACAGGCACAAAATGATATTTCTTGTATTTCTGGAGTTATGCATAATTGTCTCTCGCCAGTTGAGATGAGCCAGGACAATTTCATCGTCGGTGGATACTCGTTGCCAAGTTCCCAGAGTCTTCCGGGAGAACACGCATGCGGAGACACAATTTTTCGTCTTTTCTTTTTTTGGTTTCTTCATTTTTCGGGACACCCGAGATAGAACACGGGAAATGTATAAAGAAGGTGAGATATTTGTATGTTTTGTCGCTTGATGTATTAATGAAATTAGGCGTTTGATGATTTAATTGAGAATTCCAATGCTCTCGAAGTTAAAAAGATGCTGTTTATAAACACTCGCGAAGTCGGATGAGTCAAGATTCGAACGACTACGTGGACGAGCTCGACGTGGAGCGAGAAAAAGAGAAAGAGGGTGTTGAGAGTGGTATATATTTAGAGAATTAGGCCAACCCGACCGAAGCAAAATTATTCGTCCCTTTAAACGAGTTTTTCAATGTGCAAAAGGAAAATCAATGAAAACACCTGTCAAAGCTCTTGTTCGGACATGGAATTAAATCGAGGATCGTTTAGATAATGAAATAGGTTGTAAAGATAGATGTATAGACGATCGGTACGTTTGGGAATAGAACTTGAAGAGTGGCTCTTCGGCGGCCTATAACAGAGTCGAAGCCCGTGACTACTTGGCTTACGCACTTGAATGTTTTCAAGGCCCGCTTTTGTGTGTATTCGCGTTTGTGTACCGCGCAAACTCCACATATGCAACTTTGACGTAACAATAAGAGAGTCTTCGCGAGATGCGGAGGAGAAGCGAAGAAGAGGCAGCGCAAGAGAAATCCCGTTAGGACATGAGAGCGCATGTAGAGCTGAGAAAACGTCGACAGAGCCTATTGAATCGAGAGACGAGTCAGAGATTTGAAGAACGTGATGGAAAGACTAATACGTCTGAGAGGGATGAACTCTCATTCTCTCCCCCACCATATCATTTTGTCAAATCTTCTTTAAGCATATACTCAGAAGACAGTCATGCCGAAAATTCATAAAATCACACCTTTCATTTTAGCATGTGTCTTTAGAAAGAAATATTTGACAGAAAATTCAAAAATATGAAGCTAAAAGAAATAAAATTAGCAAAAGTAACTGAATGTCTCCGAATCTTTCGTCGATCTCGTGGTATTTGTATCTAACGTCTCGTCTAACGTCACTCACTGAAATTCGAAGCTCTCGGGAGAAACGTAGTTCGTAAGAATTGATAAAAATGGATTTCCCACATTACCAATCCCATCAGCGCGGGTTTAAATCGATTGTTCTGTAATTCTGCATCATTCGATAAATAAATTATCAAATGAATAACAATTTCAACGTCTTTGAAATATAGACTCAACATTTATTGCATCTGCACGTTTTGGATACGACTGTACGCCCTTAAAGCTAGGAGATCCTTATAGCCAAGTTGTCAGCACATGTTTGCTGTGTGGTTGCATGTCTACAGCACGCTTTGAGTGCGTAGGAACTTCCGTGTGTTATAGTTTTAACGTTGGAACGTATTTGCAGCGATTCTTAAGCTTGAGACGGTAGTTCGCAATTTTATAGGGTTCAGCAGTCTCAATGGGTGAGGCTCAACCGTCGACAAATTTCTGCGTCCCGTTTTTTTTTTCTTCTTGGGAAGAATCAAAGAGTGGAATGAGCGTTTTAATGTTTTTTGTCAATTATCCTAAATTCCCAGACAGTGCTAGCAAAGAAAAGAAATATATTCCAATAACTATGTTTCTATACGGTTTTTTTTTTGGTGGACCCTCGAGTGAAATAATCACCATGGTCTTTGGCCAACAGGAGTCTGTCTTTTTGCCTATGTCGTTTGAGCTTGAGAATCCGTGGAGAACGTACTAAAGCACCGAGAACGAGAGAGTAGAGTTATTCTGGTACTCTCCTCTCGGTCGTCGACGATGATGATGCTTGAAATTCTCTGCCAGGGCGAGCCACGGGCGCGCGAAGAGTACGAGACCTCTCCGCCATATCGTTCGCTCGGAGGAACGAAGAGCATGATGAGGAAGAAAATGAAGAGGCGGTGGAAGAGTACGAACGAGGAAAAGAGGAAGGGAAAATGAGTGAGGGTGAGAGCAAAAAAAAGAGAGAGAGAGAGAGAGAGAGAATAGAAGGGGAGGTACAAAATGAAGAAGGGGGCCAATCTCAAATTACTTGGAGAGCTCCGCTCTAGCTAGGAACCAGCAGAGAATCTTTGCCCACCACCGACCGGCGACCTTTTATAGACACTCGATGGTAGTGGGGCGAGGTGGGAGGCCGAATGAAAATCTAGCGAAAACTAGTAGTTTCACGAGGAAAAATTTCCGACCCTCCTGCCTCCCTCTCTCCCTTCCAAAACCTCTTTTCCCCCTTGAAATGCTCGTGTCCTATAGCTATGCGCGTCTCGAGTGCATACCAGAACGTATGGACTGCTTGTGCATTCGATGTATCCCTAGTGTCCTCTCTGACGAACTCCGTCAATCAGTTCTCACCCGTTAGGTCAATACAAAAATTTCCACGTCACTTTTGTTTACAAACATTCTCCTAACCCCTTGCGAATTTTCTCCACATACGCACGATCCACCCTCACCAAGGTCGAATTGTACCCTACATTTTTCCTTCCTTCTAGTCTGTTCTTCGTTTGCTCTATATCCTACGAAACACTTCCCGAAAAAAAATCGAAAGGTAAAATAAGCCTGTGGCCTTATGGAGTTTCAGAAATTGAGAGAAACTCGACTGGAGCTTACGCAACACTACGGAAATGGGAACAGGACTAGAAATAAATAGTGAAGCCTCACGTTGTACACGCTTTGACATAAATGTTCTAATTCACCGATTAACCAATCGGCTCATATTATATTTAACATTTTTTCAAACTTCATTTTTTAGATGAAAATTGAGATTAAAATATTTTACTACTTTCGATGGAAATTTTACTCACTCGAGAGTACGAGAAAAATCATCAATTCATACAGTCAACAAATTACGAAAATCGGTTGAAGCATTTGACGTTATTCATAAAATTCTACGATTAAAATGTCTCGCAAGAATTTGAATGCAATGCAGACGATTACTTAACTTGCAAGGTTTCACCGCAAGGCGACGAATTCTCTATTGGAGCAGAATTAAATTTTCCCAAAAATATTGACAGCCGATTTTTATGAAAATTGAATGGAAAATCGTGGGCAATACTTGATCTCATTTGCGAGCAGTAGAAAAGCTTTGGCTTATAAATGAAACGAGCTGCTAGATGGAAAATGAAGAGATCGAGAGAACGAGTGCGAAAATAGTGCCATCGATCATAGCCCTCTCATGGCGAGACACATTCTTTGGGCATGAGTATGTGTATATTGAAACGATGATTTCGTCTCATTTTCCACTTCCTTCCCGTTCTCCTCGAGTCATCTAAACTTGGCAAAAATGTTCGGTGTCCCCAAAATGCCAATGCCAAAATCGACCCTCGATCCTAACACACGCCTTGTCGTCGAGTCTTCATTGTCAATGCTGAGTTTTCCCCTCTTGAACCTCTGTTCGCAACGGTGACGATTTTTTTTTTTCTCTGACATTTCTTCCGAGATGACAAAGGTTTCGTCAACGTTGCGAATAAGAAAAATCGCAAGTATTCAACAGTGGTAATCAAAAATTATGCAACGGTTCATACGATATTTTTGTATGTAAATTGGAAAAAGTATCACAAAAATCTGAACGAGAAAGTTTTTATGAATGAAATTCTTCACGTAGAGAAAGAACCGAATGAAAAGAAAAAATGTAATTATAAATGAAATATGAAATACGGGGCTGCTTGGAGAAAGAAACCATTCGATCAAAACAAAATTCATTGGCTCTAAAAAAACTCAATGAAATGTGAAAGAGTTTTACTACACGAGAGGATTCATAAATCTGATCAACCATGATGAATACCCGAGTTGTCTAGCTGAAGATTTAAAAAAATCGAATTTCTAGTAGGATTTCTTGACTAAGAAATTCTTTCGATACGAACGTACTCCGGGTGACGAAAATAAGTATGAATTTGAAAAAATCGTGAAATTCTGTTTTTTGGTATGTTGGCGTAGGCGAGGTCGAGTGTTTGGACGATCAACAATACTGAGGGATGTCCTCGTGGTGTAAGTGGCGCGAGTCGATGACGAGGACGACAATCCTATCGAGAATCGAGGCAAAGTCACACGGAAAGGTTTGTCGTTGTGTCTTTTTCTGTTTCTCGTTGGTGGTAAAGTTTTAATGGCTATAGCCCCCAAGATTTTGGAAGCGTGGGGGGGTAGAATGAGATTTAGTGAGCGAGGATCTATCGCGCTTGCGTGGATCATCATTTTTCGACGGTGGGCATGGGTCTTACCGGTGCGCGCCATACGAACGACGACTGGTCGCGCACTACGAGTAGGGCGCTGGTCGGCTCCGAAACCCAGAAGAAGAGACGACTCGTTAGACGATAGCCACGACGAAAAACCACGACTAGCAAGCTCTCACCCACCCTAACCAGTCGTTCTCTTTCTCTTTTTCTCTATTTATCCGACTCTCTCACTCTCTCTCTTTTCTGTCTCTATATATTTTGTTCCTTCGAGTCCACACAAACAGATAGACGCTCCATATCTCGGGTAATTGATAAACTGAAACGCGAACAGCTTTTGCCTCATTTCATCAAGGCCCGGAGTTCCAATCGTGTCGTCGTATATGTAATTTGCATTTTTTTTGTTTGTTTTGTTATTTCTCGCCAACCCTCGTGTGATCGACAACGCCGGCACCATCGTGGTCTTTGAAACGGAAAATATAAAAAAAAATATAAAATACGTCCAACTACCGAACGGATCGCGAGACAGTCACGAGAAGAATTTCGACGGCGGAGGGACGGTCCTCTGGTGAAAAGAAAAAATCAACGATAGGATACGAGGAAAGGTGAAAACGAGCGAGGATCGAGGAGAAACAGGAAAAAATGTCGTCTTCAGCGGTGCATCAAGCTAAATCATCCAAGTACACTTACCGCTCAAGCGGGGGTGGAGGATCGGCCGACGTCAGCATCGAGTACAGCGCCGACCTGACCGCTCTCTCCAGGCTCGAGGTACGTGTTTTTTTTCCGTTCATTCTCTATTATTCCTCGTTCCATGACCCTCCGATTACCTTTCAATCCTCTGATAAACGCAATCCATCGATAGTTCATTAAAAAAGTACCTTGTACGAATAAAATAAATACAATGGCTTCGTAATAGTGTAAAAAAGTGAAAGACGCTGCAAAATGAATGAGAAAATGGATTTTCGGAGGAGAACGATAAAGACAAAGTGAAAAATTACGGACAATGTCATCGAAGGTGCAGAAAACGTCGGTGCAAAAGAAATTAAAAAAAACCTTTTGTAATCGTTGGCTTTTATCGCAAAAAAATTCTCCGAGATTCTTAAATGTGGTCAGGATTGAGTGACGCGATACGAAAGTTCAGTGACCATAAGGGATGTTAGTGCCAACGTATATTCGTATAGAAGGAACGAAAGTGAAGACCTCGGACGATGCAATGTAGCTAACCGAATAGCTCGGTACGAAAATAGTCGGCCGGATGAATATCTCTGGTTGGCCCTCCCCTGAGAAGATCGCACCAACAAGACGTGTGTGTCTGCGTGTGCGTGTGTGTTTGATACTACGATATTTGCAATGGCTATGTACGAAAACATTTATCTCGACGTTTTGTGGCGCCCTGCTCTCCAATGACGTCTCGAGCCATCTGCCATTTTCCTTTTGTATCCGCTCCTCATTCCCTTCTGACAATGAGCGCAACAAAGCTCTCCAAAATGCATTTTTTCACGTCGAGATTGAAAAAAAAAAAAATCAATCAAGACGAAAAAGTAGAAAAAGACAAATTGGCAAACTTTGCATTTTTCGATCGATCGATTTATCTTTCAATTCTTAAATTTCAATAATAATTTATACGAAATTTTATTTTCTCATGGTCGTCTAAACCATCGCTTATTATGAATTCCGATGCGATTATGTTACAGTTTCGTAAATTTATTTGAATCATCGTATCCAGATGAAAATCGATGGACATTCTAGTTTTTCTAAAGAGTAATGTTTCTAACAAATGAAAATGACAAATGAAAATGTACACGATTCGTATTCATAAATATTTTTGTGGTTTTTTGTTTATTCGAAACTCTGGTCCCCGAGTGTATTTTCGTTCACGATTACGTAAACCTATGAATCGAGGCTTGTTTAAAACGAGACTGAAGACAAGGCAAAAAACTGACAAAAGCGAAAGGAAAAAAAAATTATGCACGTTATGAGAATATGGTGTTTATCGTTACAGGACAAAATTCGCCTGCTTCAGGATGATTTGGAGTCCGAGAGAGAGTTGCGTCAGAGGGTGAGTCTGAAATATAATATTTCCGAAAAATAAATTAGTCATACGTCCAAATTTAGGGGATCTGATGGAATTTTTTGTTGAATCAGTGAGAACCCGATTTTATTTCGATATACGAAAGATACAACGAAAGTCGCGAGAGTTTGATCGGTGGACGTAAAAGTTGAAAGCCTTCTCGGTTTGAGGCGCGAGGCAAAAAGCTCGAGAGACTCGTTAAGTTTCCAGAGTAAACGGGGCAAAATTATTTTTGGAATTGCGTTTTAACGGGGATAATATAACGGGAGGAATCCGAATATTGTGTAAGAAAAGCTGAGCCCTCCTCGCTTGAGTTTCTCTTTCGTATAGGAAAAGAGACGACGAATAGTGGATTGAGTGGCAAAGCCAGAGGGTTGGGGGAGGGGGAAGGTAGCAGAGGGAAAAGGGGGATGTAGCCACTAGGTCGAAATGTCCAGCTCTCACGTCGTTTCTATTTTTGGCAACTTCGAGCTCTAGAAGACGAGAGAGAAACCAGCTTAAAGCTCCTCTCCTCTTCTCTATGCATTCCATATAAACTCTGTTCCCAGTTTGAATAAACATGATTTTGCGCCGCACGAAAATCAACGGCGTTTTCGTAACCAAAAAAAAAAATCATTAAAAAAAAAAAAAAAAAAAAACAAATTCCAGCTTCCATTTATATGAGGAAAGAATGCGCTAGTTCCTTTTTCGCGGATGTTGAATCATCCCTTAAATATACGTACGTTTTAGCATAACACACGAGGTACAGATATAAACGCATCGTCTGTAATATGAATAAAGCTACGAATATAGCGGCCGGTAGTCCCAAATTAGATCGTTCGCTGTTCCCGATGTGCCGTTCGATGTGCAACAGAGGCACATCTCGTCCCTGTGACGTCAGACTATATACGCGATCGTCTATAGTTATTGGAATTTTGGTGTCATACTTTGGGATGTTCTGGCCCCTCGAAAAATATATGACAATTTGATTGTTTCATAGTCTCCAAGTTTTTACGAAAATTCAGATTATATTGAGCCACTGGGTGCTTTCAGAATCGTGACGATCCGATGGCTGAGATAAATGCAAATTAACAAAGTCTCTTCTGCAATAATGCTGAACGTTTTTACTAATAATCTTGGTATTCATTCTGTGACAATGATCGAGACTGCTGATTAGAAAAGGGAAAGATGCAGAATAAATTTTCAAAGATGTATAAATTACTTACGAACAATAAAAACAATTAATTCTCTAATTAACTTGTGGGAATATTTCCAGAGATCCGCATGTTGAGATTTATGTTTTAAAATTGTTAATTTTTTTTCAATAGATCGAACGTGAGCGCGCCGATTTAAGCGTGCAAGTAATTCAGCTGTCCGAACGCCTTGAAGAGGCCGAGGGTGGCGCCGAATCTCAGGTCAGAATAATTATAAATGAATTATCAATTGAATTGAGCAAACTTCAAAAATCTGGAGGAATGTTTTATCGTTTTTTTTTCATTGAATTTGCTCATCATAGTTTTTCGTATCGTGCATAATTTTCATTTCGTTAAAAATGGTCTTTTTTGCATTTAAAGTTTGAGATCAACAAGAAGCGAGACACGGAACTGTTGAAGCTCCGTAAGCTTCTCGAAGATGTACATCTCGAGAGCGAGGAAACCGCTCACCATCTGCGCAAGAAACACCAGGAAATCGTGGTCGATTTCCAAGATCAGATCGATCAGCTGTCAAAGGCTCGTGCTAGGTTAGTATGAACAAACAAAACAAGCAACAAATTTTTCCTATTTGTTCAAACTGTGTGTAGTCAACGAAGTTGGACTAAGGAAACATCGTTTAAAATTTAATTAAAATTGACGATAATGCCTGAGGAACTGGCCGGATTCCAACCTAAAACCTGCTCGCTCTCTAAACATAGTTCGAGATTTTCGGCATTGCCCGGCGCCGGTTCTTTTTACACGATGTTACAAGGACGCGTGTATCGTTCTTCGGAAAACATTCTTCCGGTCATTGTTGAGGTCAGCCAGTTTGTCCCGCGATCAAAAAATCGCAGCAAACCTCGGGAAACATATTTCAAAACAAGAAACGCGGTCGAGACGACTGAAACGAATAACTTTTGATGAAATGTATGGGAAATCCAATGGACAGGAATTTCGTTTCATAAGAAAATGATTTTTTATTTGGTTTCGATTCGCCATTCAATCGTATATCCGCGTTAATTAGTAGTGAAGCAAACTCCATGGAATTGCGTCCCTGTCACGCCTGAACTCATTTATATAGCTCGGAAATAATAATAGACTGGGAATAACGAGTTCACACGTCACTCAAACATATTTTTCAAGTCTAAAGTGAAATTTTGACTCTGATGGGGATTCGTTGTGAGTTTATTAACATATTTTTTCCGGGTCTGTTTTATTCAACGCGGAGAAGAAACTGCTATTTGTGAAAAGCGGTTGCTGATCTAAGGGAAGATGATAATGCGAATGTAAACGGTTGGACAGGTGAAGAAAAGAGTCCACCTGTTGAAGGATGTACGGGGTATAGAGGGTTGGCGATGTATGAAGAGGTGAACCACCGAGTTTGTCGGTTACAGTCTCGTTAAAATGGCTCTTCACCCGCTTTGCAATTCCTATACGTATTTCTCGGTTTCTCGCTCTCTTTCTCTCTCACACACACACGCACACACACACACACATATGCAGATACTCTCACGACGAGAGTTTTGATCTCCATTCGTTTGCCTCTGTCTTTCACGTTTGCCTCGAGCTCTCTCGACAACTTCGCCGGCTTATGACTATTTTTAACCCGCGTTCGTTCGAGTCGCGAGAGTCGCGAGAAACAGAAAGAGAGAGAAAGAGAAATCCTCAACCCCGCACTTTGCCGCGCCTTATTAGTACACGAAGACCGCGGTCCGAATCCCCACTATACCCACGAAATCGTCTCGTATGACACCTTACACCCTCCATGAGCGCGTGGGTGGACCGTCAACGCGAAAAACAATTTCTTTTATCTACGTTTCTCTCTTCTCCTCCTTCCTATTCTCCCTGCTGTCGCTTTGTCTTTCCGAGCACCTTGTCACGTGATACAAAGAGACATCCATGACACCCGTGGCCAAAGCCCGCGCAGAAAATAACTGGAACATGGGGAAATAACAGTTTCGGACGAAATCCCTCGTAATGACTGTTACAAATGACTTGACGCGATAACCCGCTTCGAGCTACCTTGGCTGCACGAACGCTTCAGAAAAAATTCTCTTCAAAAACTAATTGAACATCAGATCGTACAGAATGGACCGGGAAGCATACGGTAGCAGAAATTTAATCACAAGTTCCCCAGAATGAACATTATTTTTAGAATTTTTAGCCGTTCCGCTGCACACTTGACTAATGCGGAAATGCACCGCGAATTTCCCACTTTTTCACTTTGTAACTCCACTTTGTCACTTCGTCAACCCACAGGAACACGTGGAAAAAGGAAATTTTTTATTGTTAAAATCTGGAATGCGGGAATGTGGTTTCAAAACAGGGGCCGAAAGTTGAAAAATCTCTGTAAAGGCTATAACGGCGAGACTACAATTTTAATGAAATATATTTGTCATGCCTTTCCAAGTGATTCCAAAAATTTCAACGTATACAGTTGATTAATAAAAAAAACTGAATTTTCAGATCTGACAAGGAAAAATCGAAATTCCAACAAGAAGTATACGAGCTCCTCGCTCAACTCGAAAGTGCCACGAAGGAGAAATCCCTTTCGATGAAGACGGTTGAGAAACTGGAGATTCACGTTTCTGAACTCAATGTCAAAATCGAAGAATTAAATCGCACGATAATCGACATCACGAGCCACAAGACTCGTATCTCACAAGAGAATATTGAATTGGTCAAAGAAGTTCAGGACTTGAAGGTTCGTCAATGAAAAAAATTTCACAGAGTCATCCTACATTTTTCACATTTAATTTTTATGTGCTCAATATTTTTTAACTAAATACAGGTCAATATGGAGAGCATAGTATACACGAAGACCCAATTGGCTAGCCAATTGGAAGACTCGCGCCGTCGTCTCGAAGACGAAGATCGTCGTCGCTCAATGATGGAAGCATCTTTGCACCAGGTTAGTGAAAAAAAAAGTCTAAAATCGCAATAACAGGTGAACCATCAAAATATCGATGCCAACACAAAATCATTTTCAACCACTTACTTGTAGACAAGGAAAAACGAATGCATGATAATTATTCTTGATTCATCTCAAAATTAAGAAAATTTCTAAATTTAATTACAAAAGTAACCTCAACTACATAATTATCGTCTAATTAGCCTAATGAGCATGAAAATTATTTCTACCAATGTTTATTGAGTATATGAGGATAGAAAATCATTATTTCAAACCCTGCGAAACGTTTACAGGTCGAAATTGAATTGGAATCGGTACGCGTTCAACTTGAGGAAGAGTCTGAGGCTCGTCTGGACCTCGAGCGTCAATTGGTCAAGGCTAACGGTGAAGTCTCAATCTGGAGGTCCAAATATGAGACCGAAGCTAACGCTCGTGCTGAAGAGGTTCGCAAAATACTTCTGTTTTCTTCTTTTGTATTGTTAATTAGTCGTTGAGAAAATTCAGATTTTCGCCGCTTATTTTTGCTTCAGGGAGAATGATTATTAATTGAATAATTCGGTTGACACAGGTTGAAGAATTGCGCCGCAAATACACCTGCCGCATCCAAGAACAAGAGGAACAAATCGAGAATCTTCTCGTTAAGATAAACAATCTTGAGAAGCAGAAATCTCGTCTCCAATCTGAGGTCGAAATTCTCATCATTGACCTAGAGAAGGTGAATTTTTTAGCAATAATAATTTAGCAGTTTTTCTTTTTTTTTTTTCATAGCCGGAACTGATTTTGAAAATGTTTCTTTTCAAGGCAAATTCAACCGCTCGGGAGCTTCAAAAACGCGTGGAGCACATGGAGAAGGTCAACATCGAATTGAAATCGCGCATTGAGGAAACCGTCACCCTGTACGAACAAAGTCAACGCGATCTTCGCAACAAACAACAGGAATTGATGCGCTGCAGCGCTGAATTGGAAAAAACTCGTGACCTCAAGGAACAACTTGCACGTGAAAACAAAAAGCTTGGAGGTACGAATGAGGTCAACAGTCGGTTGGGTGACCTAAATTCGAAATATTCATCCCTTGTTCAACTTTTGGAATTTGCCAATTTGAAAATAAGCGATTTCAGGGCTTATCATAATTTCCAGTAAAATAAAAATTACAGTAATGTTCGTAACTTTGGACATTATAAAAATTCTCAGAACGGAATTTATTAATGATCGGAATGATAGCTTTAGCATTTCGAAACAAATGATGAGAGTTAATCAAGAATCGTTTTCTAAAATGATTGCTTCAGATGACTTGAACGATGCCAAGAACCAACTTGCTGACATGAATCGTAGACTCCACGAACTGGAACTCGAACTCCGTCGCCTTGAGAACGAGCGCGAAGAACTTGCTGCCGCGTACAAAGAAGCTGAAGCCGTAAGTATTGAATTTAAGATTTTAGGTCATTTCCTCATCGACTCTACTGGATACTCTACGAATTGAGAATTGAATGTCGCTTTGCAGGGACGTAAAGTCGAGGAACAACGTTCGCAGAGATTGTCTGCTGAATTGAGCCAGCTTCGTCATGAAGTGGAGCGTCGTCTCGCTGAGAAGGACGAAGAGATCGAAGCTATTCGGTGCGTCTTTAATTAATTTTATCCTATGAATCTAATCAGCCGTTTGATTGAGTAAGGTTAGTGAATAATGTTTATGCCCGAGTGAAATAATCCTTGGCATCGTCTCGTTATCATCCTGACGAAATATCGGATTAGTCACTCGTTCATGTCTGCAACATCCAATGAGTATTTTTACTCGGTCACAGTTATAATTGGAGTCATTAATCATTTATTACTTTTAAAGTTGATTCCGCCTATCCAGCATTAATCATCCTTATCGTCACTCGTTAAACTTTCAATTCAATTCAATTTTTCGTCTCCACTCTCCTTCAAACAATAGTATAGGAATTCATTGAGACGATAACTGAAAAAAATGAGAAAAAGGATGAAATTAATAGGAAACCAGTTTCAGAAATAGAAATAAGTTCATGTAACCATGAAAATTTCTTGTCGTGTCTTCGGGCGACCAAAATTTCCACCGGCAAGCTTTCTTAATTGGCCCAGGCTGATGACCCGTCAACAGAGAAAAATGAACGAAATAAGAGAAGATTTTTCGGAAACTGAGGACAAAAATAATATCAGAGAAAGAAATCGTTTAATAAAACGTCCGCACACCACGAAAATCTGTTCGTGGCTGTCGATCGATCTTTCGACAGGTCGTTCATCAATTTAATCCTCCTGCATATATAAACGACATCTGAAATCGCGATTTGTTGGCCTCTGTCAATAAGACGATTATAGTCTAGCAAAGTCACGGTCTAGTTATTAGATCCGCTGATTGGTTGGTCCCGATGCGAGATTAGTGACGGGGGAACGAAAGGAACGTGCAAAAATCTACATAAATAATGGGACAGAGCTTCGATGGGGCTCATTTTTTTGTCCCCAACATCTTGTCGTCACTCGGATCGTGAGCGTTGATGGACACCTACGAGACGACGTTTGTACGTGGAATAAGAAATCACGGCTTAATGATAAAAAAATGACTGCAGTCATTCCGAAAAAGTAATAAAATTATTTGCAATCACGCGTAGTCGTGAACCGGATTCGAAATTCTTCGATAATCAACGAAATCGGTGTGTGAAGAGAACGGAAGAGAAAGAGAGAGAGAGAGAGAGAGAGAGAGAAACTTGCAAAGACTGAAAAATAGCAAAAAAATCAATAAATTTTATTTTAAAATTAAAAAAAGTGCGGAATCTTTGGAAAATTCAACAAATAAAGGATTCAACGGCATTGAAAAAAAAATAAACAATCGCCATTCGACGAGTGCAGTTGAGCGACAAAAAATATTAAATCAAATTTTGCCTTCGAAATAAAAGAAACGTTATAAAAATGCCGAACGACATGCCCCTTGCACAAATGCCCGTCGTCTCAAAATGGCGTCATTATCCAACGTACGTGTACGACAAGAATTACGCTTGTGGCATGAATTATTATCAACCGATGATCGATTATATGGATGAACGTGATAGTCGTTTAGCCGAAGGTGAAAATTGTGACAAAGACAAACCGCGGAAATTGCCGGAGTTACCATGGACCGATGGACGTGAAATTTGGGAAAATCGCGAAATTCTGCCATATACGCAAGAGGAATTAGCTAAGCACGCGATCAACGCTGAAACACGAGCCAAGGAACATCTTTCGCGTTTCAAGGTACACAAAAATGATGAATCGACAGGTAAAAATGACATTTCATGAGCGAGAAGACTGGGACGCGAAGATAGAGATAGAACGGACGAAGAGACGGGGGGACGACGAGAGAAAGGAATGGGGCAATGAAAGCGGGACGCGATAACAAGGGTTTGCAATTTATGCGAGAAAAGAGGGGGGGAAATTGGCGAGGGGGGTCGCGGACGCGAAGCGGTAAAAATGGAAGATGATTGGCGCGGGCAACTTGGCGACTGGCTGACCTTTTCTGCATCTAAATCGGTCTCGTTGAAGAGGCCAGGGCTCGCGGGAGTTCTCGATTCACGAAGCCCTCCGATAGAAGCATTTCGGCACAGTGCGCCGAATGACGGGTCAACTTTTCACTTCGCTTTGCCATACTGCCATAACCGTGAATTTACGCAGTTGATACTTGAACTTTTCACTTTTTTCAATCTGTTGCCTATTTTATTCAGTGCTCACCAGAACGACGTTTGCAACATTTCTATTCGTAGCTCCGGGTGAGCATTCTCATTATTTACCTCCGATCGAAATCCTGAAACCATTGAGATCAATAATTTGATAGCCAGTGACAATTATTCACTACGTAATTATCGTTTTTATACAGAAACGCTAACGAGTTGCTAACGAGTCGTCATTTAACGAACTTGTCGATCTCTTCACGCTGAAAATATCATTTACGTAATTTTATCGACGAAACTCTCTTCAAAAGTGACATATTAATGACGCAATTAGTTTTCAAAAAATTTCGATCGATCATGATTGATAATTGTAACGGAATGTAACATTTTCGATATTTATTTACCGTTGGGATTAAAAAATCGTACGAGTAGCGCCACCCGTAGCGGCCCCCACTAGGGCCCTCTGCAGGAGGAATTTGTCAAGTTTTTTTTTTTTTTTTTTTTTTTTTTTTTTTTTCTAGCAAGTAATGATTTCATAAAAATAACGAGTGAGAAGGATTTTAAGTTTTAAATAAATCGTATATTTCGAAGCTAGCGAAACGATCGGACTTTAGTCTGAAAAAAGCAGTTGAAGCGACCCACGTGACTAAGGAAGTATTGTCATCGAGCCAAGAAGCAAAAAAATTGAAGATGTCTTCGAGAAT
Source organism: Hyposoter dolosus (assembly GCA_963921915.1). Lineage (NCBI taxonomy): Eukaryota > Metazoa > Arthropoda > Insecta > Hymenoptera > Ichneumonidae > Hyposoter > Hyposoter dolosus. The sequence continues at coordinate 10,032,461 of OY998136.1, read as the reverse complement.
ACGAGAAATTTGTGCCTCTCAAGAAATGAACGAGATAGCCTCAATGGCTGATTTATCGGTTCAGAATATTCGAAATATGCAAATGATCAAGGATGTGAAACAGGCGCTAGAAACTGGAAAGAGACTGCGCGCGAGATCAGCAAGGAGCATCGAGTTTCACCTCAAAGCGGATGCTCTGAAAAACCTCTCAAGGTCTCAGGAGGAAGCAGATATCCGAAAACAACAAAGAGAGACCATGAACGCATTGCAAGAGGAAAGAGAAATCGAAAGTTCCATGCACGAGAGAGCGAGACGTTTTTACAAAACCGAAGAAGATTTTGAACGCTTGGACGAACTTACCGACGAACTGAAAACCCTCGAGTGCAAATCCAACAATTATTTCAGTGACAAGAGGTAGCCAAAAAAAAAAAAAAAACAAAAACTCTCCCTTCCTCGTGCTAATTCATCATCGTCGCCAATCCACATTGAAAATACGAGGTGAATCTCACAAAAACTGAAGCCTCAAGAAAAAAACAATCACGGATGCATAAGGAGAAAGAATGTTCCCTAATGTCATTCACCCTCGTTGAAGATTTACGATTAACCCCCAACGAATATTCCGAAACATCATCTCATTTACCCCCATTCGGATATTTGGAATCGTGTTGTATGATCCTTCATCGCTTGTTCCATTAATCGATAATTAATCAATCATTTTTTCCATTAAATTATTGCAGCAAGCAAACGAGCATCGAGATCGAACAATTGAACGCTCGCGTTGTCGAGGCTGAAACGAAACTCAAGACCGAAGTACAGCGAATCAAGAAGAAGCTACAGATTCAAATAACTGAACTTGAGCTTTCGCTCGATGTTGCAAACAAGAACAATCTTGATCTTCAGAAGACGATCAAAAAGCAGTCTCTCACACTCACGGTGAGTCGCAAATCTCGTTAATACCATTTCTACAAATTCAGTAGATAAAAAAATGTAAAAAAAAGACCCAACGGAGTGAGGAGGAAAATTTTATTCTGGAAAATAATCAATATGGAGGATTAAGAAATGAATAAATTTTTTTTCAGAAGATTTTCAGAGTTTTCGAAAAGTTGCTGCAATTTTGAAAGCTCGAAGTAATCTGCGTAAATATGCACAAAAATATGCAACCATAATGCGCTAATTGGGAATGTTGTAATTTCAGGAACTGCAATCTCATTACGACGAGGTTCAGCGCCAATTGTCGGTGACCCTCGATCAACTTGGCATCAGCCAGCGTCGCCTACAATCTTTGACTGCTGAGCTCGAAGAAATTCGCGGCAACTATGAATCCGTAAGAATTTTATAATCATGATTAATGAGACAATGAGAAATGACATGGAAATCTGTCATGATTAAAAAATGATTTGTTACTCGTCGAGCAGGCACTTCGGGCCAAGAGGACCGTCGAGCAGCAGTACGAGGAATCGGTCAGTCGCATCAACGAACTTACGACGATAAATGTTAACATTGCGTCGTCGAAGGCAAAGATTGAACAAGAATTGACAGCTCTTGCCGGTGATTACGAGGAAGTCACAAAAGAACTTAGAGTCAGCGACGAAAGATATCAACGCGTACAGAACGAGTTCAAGCACACCGTCGAAATTTTGCACGAAGAGCAAGAACGTATTGTCAAGATCGAAGCCATCAAGAAATCTCTTGAGATCGAAGTGAAGAATCTCTCAATCCGTCTTGAAGAAGTCGAGGCTAATGCGATCGTTGGCGGCAAGCGCATCATCAGCAAGCTCGAGGCTAGAGTAAGTGTTGATTTTTCTCTTCTATTTGCAATGAAATTTCACCGATCTCTTTGAGTTCGAATATAACCAGAAAAATGGAGTGTTGATCGAAAATTCATCCTGATGAAATGTTGACGTCGCGAAACGAAGAAAAAGTTTACATATAATTGCAATGTTGCAGATCCGCGATTTGGAATTGGAGTTGGACGAGGAGAAGCGCAGACACTCGGAGACAGTGAAGATTCTCCGCAAGAAAGAGCGTCACATCAAGGAAGTGATGATCCAGGTCGAAGAGGACTCGAAGAACGTAGCGCTCCTACAGGAATCTCTGGACAAGGCGTGCCAGAAGGTCAACATCTACAAGAGGCAATTGCAGGAACAGGAGGGTATGTCGCAGCAGAGCGTTACGCGAGTGCGTCGTTTCCAGAGAGAACTGGAAGCTGCGGAGGATCGTGCCGATACAGCTGAGAGCAATCTGACCCTGATTCGCGCGAAACACCGTAGTTTCGTAACGACCTCCTCCGTTCCCGGATCCCAGGTTTACCTTGTCCAGGAGACGAGGCGAGAGGAGAGCATGTAAAGAAACCAAAAATGATGAACAAAGCCGCATCTCCATCTAACAAAAAAAAGCAAAAGAAACAAAAAAAAACGCTCAGTCCTACCCCAAAAAGCGAAAAAATAATAATGGAATAAGCGCCTGGAACCCTCCGTGAATACAAACCTAGCGTGCAATATCGCTGAGCCGATAAATGAGATAAAAATAAAACACATACACATACACGGACTCAAGCTCCCGAGCACATTTTCAAAAATGACACAACTACGTCCTTTCCATCGTTATTATATTACTTTCGATCTTACTGTAGCGATAGTAAAAAAAAAAAAATTGAGCCACATTCAATCGAGTTAACCTCTCCTCTGCGAATAAAAAATTGCTCGAGAAATTGCCTTCAATCGGCCACGACGAATAAAGCCGCTTTTCTATTCGTTTTCTCGTCGAGATCGTGAGGATAACGCGTGAGCGAGATGGTATGGTTTTCGCAGCAGGTTTAACAAATTTTCATCAACCAACTCCGAAAAAAAAAAGCTGGATCACAGTCAGTGAATCGTCATCTTCGTTTGAGAAACAAAAACATATATCTATAAAAGAATTTGTATAATATACCCAGGAAAAATGTAAACGTGCAAACATAACTAGAGAAAAGAGAAACACAATGACACGTAACATCTTACACACACGAATACACCCTCAGAGACAATCGCCCGCTGGATTTGTTAAGAAACTATTTTATTTTTATAAAAGAGAATAAGTGAGATTTAGAGCGGAATACACACATGGACACACAGATGGTTAATTTTTGGGTGTTGCACTCGGCCAATTTTTTGAGTGTCGCAGCAGACGAGACAGAGAGAGAGACGAGAATTGACGAAAGAAAAAAATCCAACGACCACAAAATGACGGAGAATAGTAACGAGAAATAACAAATATGACAATAAAAGAAAAAGGTATCAGAAAGAAAAATCCAAAGAGCGGAAATAGGTTCCAAAAATTTTTCAATACTCCAGTAAAAAAAGGGAAAAAAAAATGTTTACCGTAAGAAAATCAGTGTACGCATTTATACATGAATATACACATATCAATCTCTATATATACGTGTATAAATGAGTACACAGAATCGACACTTGATTTTGCGACAACCTGCAACATTTCCAGCGAGAAAAAAATCCTTCGCTTGGTCCACGAGAGGGGAACACATCGAAAAATACCGTCAGAAGAAATGATAAGAAAAAAAAAAGCACAAAGATTAATTGCATTATTACTACTTACCGAACATCATCTCACTTTAAAAGAAAAACATCGCACCGACCGATGATTATATGTACATTTATTTATACATGTGTATACGAGCACAGTTATACATTTATACATAGATGTACGAATAATCCTCATTTTAATTTATCGTTAAAGTAAGGGAATAAAATGAACGAAATACGTATGAACGTCTACCAAACGTAAATACATATTGTATTTAAATAATAATAATGATAATAATAATAATAATTCTACTCTATTACTACATAGATAGGTATTATTTTGCCCATTCACAGAGTCTCGTTGTACGACATACACATTAACCTGTGTCAACATATATAATTTAATAATAAACTGAACGCGTACGTACGAAATTCTCGGTTCTCTCGTCGCTGGTTTTTTCTTTCATCTCGTTCGTCGATCTCCTTCGCAAATATCCGTTGCATGTTCAGTATGTTACGAAACTTCGACAACTATATGCTCAAGCAACAGGAACAACCATTTTTCAACTCAAGATATTTTTTTTTCGTTTTTTTCGGATACAGCGAGGTTGGTTTTCACAATTTGCGGGAGAGATGAGCTGATAGTGAGCTCATCTTAGACAACCCAATCTCGTAAGGCCGAGAATCGTCCTCGATAACATGGGCGATATCAAGAGCTGAGTCCAAGAATGATCTGCCATTTGTGCTATTGCGACATGATGGGACAGCTCATGTTCTTAACGCTTGTTCCTTATTCCACACTTGTAAATTCCAAGTGCGGTAATGAGAGCTTAGAGTATAAAAAATCGTAGAGAATGTTGCTGCAACAATGCATGCATCAGAAGGTAAAGCTGGACGCCGGCAGAAATTGAGCGGCAGGATCTACGGATCTGTATAAACAGCCTCACACGGCAGACTGGGGGTCGCGCCTTGCGTCATGTAAGTTATGGAGCGCGCCGTTGGCAAAAAAAAGCTTGACTCCCATTAAGCATCGGCGGATCAAACCCAAACACGTACAAACCTATCATATTGTACGTTGTACTGCAAGTGTTGGCTCTCACGGCACTGCGTCCAGCATTTAGTGTTTCAACACTGGTACTGAGCGGCTCAGCGATTCCCTGTGTGCGAACGTGCTGTTGCACCATCCACTTGTATGCATTTCCGTCTAAGTGTCCAAGAACCATCAGCCACTTGGTGCTCGTTCATCCCAAAGTCAAATGTCTTTCTAATTAAGAATGTTTTGTTATCGAAACATTCTCGTCTGTCCTGTTACGAGATGAAGGAACGCCTACTGCTCTTAGCTTTTGCTGTTCATTTCAGACTTGCATATTCAAGCACAGAATTGCATTTTACACAAAAATGTTCACAAGAAAAAGGAAGAATTTCACAAATAAATGTCAATTTTTTGGTTCGCTTTATTTTTTCGTTTTCTTTTCCAAAGTAAATTTCTTCATTCCAACGAATTACTTGCATTCCGACGACAATGATGTTTGTCGTAGTATCATCCACCGACCATATTCTCGTTCCAAAGATCGTCAAAACTCGAAATCTTTTTTTTTCATGGCTGCGATATATTCACAGCCAACGATTTCTGGAGAAAGAAATAAAACTACCGGTATGAAACGATAATTAGTATAAAATTCATAACTCGCGATCTCTATTGATCGCGACCTGATTTCGAGTTTCCACGAGCTCCGAACGCCTTTTTATCGCGTTACAAAAAATCGTGGATCATTATTAAATTATTAGATACGATAATATATCTATCAACGATATTCATATATCTTCGTTCACCAGTATACGCTCACCCAAACCCGCGCTTTTCTCTCGACACATATCTCGCACTTTCGAAAAAAAAGTGAAAATATGAAATAACAAATGGAAAATAAACGACGAGACAGCACGCACCCGGGGCTTAATTCAAGATTTCTACGCTTCACTTACGGAATATTTCGTAATCGTTAATCATTATTGTGATACAATAGCAGACTACAATGAATATTGTTACACAAATGTTAATTAACCGGAACGCCTTTTTGAAAAACGTTGCATTATTATTTTTTCATCTGTGAGTCACATCGGGATTCGTCTCTTCCAGCTGCGTAAATATTTCTGTTCGTGATGGTTTATGTAATTCTGTAACTATCCAGATGTGTGCGCCCTGAGGGAATTCTATTTTATAATTAAATCAGTGTGTTTATTAAAATTACGAGAAAAAAAATGGAGATTTTGTGGGAAACGGTTTGGCATTTTCAATCCCGAACCACTCGCAATATATTTGTAACCTCAAAGATCGATCGTTGATGTGACATCGTTGGTCAAATGGAAAAAAATAAAATCGGTAACTATCGAGACACGCCTACTTACGATTTGCTCTCGTGAAAACGTGCTGCCCACCCTTATCGTTGCGAATACGACTTACATTTCACTGCGAACGTCATCCTCCCATCATGCAAACGTACAAGTGGCGAAGGAAAATAAAATAATATAAGTTAGTCGTATATGTACGATGAGATTATTTTTTTCTTGCGTAATTTACAAATTAGAAAAACAAAAATTACAAAAACCATCTATCGAATGATCGGTCACGGCATTTTAATCGTTCACGTTTATTCGTTTAACGAAAATGACAAGTTCTCGTTATTCGTGTTCTTCGCTTAATAATCACTCATTTATACCCTTTTTTTCATTTTTCTTTATGTACAGAGTATCATACATGGAACAAAATACCCAAAGCAAAAGAAAGTCCCATCCAGGACGTCAGCATCAACGTAAATCAATGTATACGCATCAATTAAGCAAAAGAAATTTTAAAATTATGATTTTACGTGAATGAGCGATCATCGGAAACGCTGAGAAATTTCATCCCAAAAAAACATGTTTATTTGCATGTGAATCTCTAAGGGCGATAAGAATTGATGAATTTCAATCCGGAGACGAAAAAAAGCAATAGTATCGATCGATTCTCACGGAATATCAGGCGAAACAATATTTTCTGACAGCTGCAAACGATTCCGGAATGAAGAAAAAAAATTGGTCATAGTCCAACAGTTATTCATATACAATAGTGTTCGTAGTCGGTGAAAAAGAGCAAATAGCAATAAATAATAAACAGAGAAAGTGGATAGTACAAAGGAGCGTAGGAAGGCAAATATATCGACTAATGATTCATTTTGATTCTTCGATATTCCGGACAAGTTTGCATCAAGAGGTAGAAGGAATGAAGATTTGAAATGAAATGAAAAAAAAAAAGTTCTGAAACGCCAGGATGAAAATTCTAAAAGTCCAACACACTTGAAATGAGCCATTCAACAATTTGCTTTTTTCGGTCATTGTTTTTCGTTATTTTCTCCCATGTTTGTTGTTTGCCTTACTTCTGCTATTCTAATATAGTACGTATGTATTTATTTATGCATAAAAACTAGATATAGTAGTGCGGATATCGTTCTAGAGGTTCCTAACTCTTGTCCTAATGCCGTTGGCTCCTTTGAATAATTCTTTTTTTTCCATTTCGCTTCGTTTCCATTGTTTCTCAGTAAATTCGCCAAATCTTTGTTTAATCTCTCTATCATTTGTATCAATAATTTGTACAGTCGGGGGTTCAACGTCGGAGCAGGTAGGGAGATAGGCGTACGCGCACTCGCGTTTATTTATATTCACAATCCTATTATTATTTATACAATTTTTCGAAGCATGGGTTGTAAACTCGTGTGGTTTATTGGCAGTTTGGCTGTTTCATCGGTTACATCGAAGTTAGATAGGACTGTTGTGTATTCTGCAGGGCCCAGCAGCTTTATGTATAATTTCATAAAATCCATAAAATCCATAAGAAAACAAAAAAGAAAAGTTGGTAAAATGTTTCAAAATGCGGAATCATTGTTCATACTTTTGGACAAAATCCGAAAAATTAAATTTATAATTGAAACAGCATGAAAACCATCAATCGGAAGCATTTTTCTTTGAATACTCTTTTATTTTTTTTTTTTTTTAATAGTAAGAAAATAAGAACACCCGTGTATTAATCACCGTTATATTATTCATATGTGAATTCCAGAGCTGGAGATCGACGAGAAGAGACGCTGAGGGATGAGCCGTCTAGTGACTTTTTCTGCAAATCTACTTTTCTATCGTATACTATAAGGTTTTACGGTTTTTTATTTTTTTTTTTTTTTTTTTGGGACCTTTTCCTTTTTTATTGATCACCGTTAACGAGTTGACTGTGTATTGGAGAGAGGGAGAAAGTGAAAAATACACTCTCGTATATTTTGGTTGGTTCGGCAAACTGTTGTGTATCTCGATTGAGTGAACTTTTTTTTTCGTCAGTTATTGGCACAAGATTGTACTAAATGGTTTGATAAACCTGGAGGAGAGATTCCGTCGATACTTCACGTTATACTTGATGGAAACGATAAATATATATTTACTATTATATGATATATTACGTGTTACGAGTGTGTTATGTGTGATTACGAATACACAATGTCGGGAGAGTTGCAATGAATTATTTAGTGTGACGGTACAACGCGAAGCTTCGACGTCTCGAAATTATCGTTAATTACGTATTAAAATTAACCTACGAGTAATAGGAATGTATGAAGAGAGTTTTGGGATTTGTTGGGAGTTGAAAAAAGGGAAAAATTATCTCGATATTCGCTTGTACTAATCGTACAATTATCCCGCGGCATTCATTACGAGATTCGAGACGTGTTTCCTGTTCTCGACTACGATTTAAAAATTATGTTTTTTCTTCTTCTTTTAATTATTAAACGTACTGGTACGTATATTAGTTTCAGTCTTTGTGTGAATTGCGATTCACGAGTCGACGCCAACGCATTCCGTTCTACAGGAAGTAAAAACTGCGAAAATATCTTTGTAAATATTGTCGACAGGTTGTCGAGTGTTCCGAAACGTCAAGCTCGTAACAAGTTTTCGCTGATTGACGCCCAGAAACTTGTACAACCACATATTGATCAACGATATTTACGAAGATTCTCAATCGGTATGCGTTGTCAGACAATCGAGAAATGACGAAATGAAAAGTCTGGTATTAGGAAATTGAGATACTTGAAAAAAGTTTGCAGCTGGGCCTCCGTAGAATTATTCAGTCGAGACTGTAGTGTAAGAATTGTTGTCCAATAGAAAAAGAATGGAAAAATACGACACACGCTTATAGCTTGCGTTCTCTCGGTTATTCGTTTTTAGTTTTTGTATACTTATGTATAAACTGATGATGGAACTCTCCGAAGACTCTTAAATTTGCTATTGGATGACCAAGATTTGTTCATTTTTCTCGTGATTCTATTATTTTTTTTGTTCTTTCATATTTCACCACACATGCTCGGAATTTCTAAACCTCGAGTTTCTATATCCAGTCGTATAACGTCGCACTCTCTCACTCTCAACGGTTCTAGTACTATGTAATTTCCTTTGGGAATAACGGTCCCGAGACAAGTGAAAAAAATCATATATTATTTCTCTCGCTTTTGTGTTACTCTGTAGTTTTTCTTCTTTGCTTTTTGTTTGTTCGTTCTTTTCGCTTCTCTTCTGTTTTTTCAATCAGACCCATTTTTCACATCTTTGACTCTCCATAAAGCTACGTTAGCAAATTACATCTAATGCAATCCCGTCACTTCTTCTCTTTTTACTTATCTCAAGATTTTTTCACACATACGTTTCCAGCCAAAAATTCCAGTCCCACGGTATGTCGGTGCACGGTTGCCTGACAAACGTCTGAGAAAATTCAGATATTTGCGGCCTCTTGTCAACAGATATTTTCAATAATAATCGTGCAAATCATTTTGTCGAGAGTTTCTGCACAAAATTAAGTAGAATTAACTTTTTGGCTGGAAAGGTAAGTTTCCATAATCGTTTAATTTCATACATTTTTATACTTAAACTTTGCATCGATAAAAATCCAAATAAACTGATTGGATTCTATCGGTGAGTTGAATAATTTTTACCCCCATAGCGAAGACTACAAATGAAAAAATTCCCCGAAAATAGAGTTCTCTCTTGTGATTAAATTTTGTCATCGATTCACGATTTCGAGTTTTATTTTCGTCCTCGGTTTTATATATTCTCTCGTTCTTCCACTCACGCAGACACACGTCCAGTCACCACTCGTCAAATTCATTTGATCGTTCCTAAATACAATATTCAGCTCGCATAGCACCCTTAACCTTAGCCTTGACGCGTTACAAAGGAAACACTTTCGAAAATGTCGCGTAATTATTGCGATTACCGAGCTAGGATATCGCGCCCATTTCTTTTGTCTCGCTAAACGCTCTCTACGTGGAATTTCATGTTTTTTTTTCCCTTCAATTCTTTTTTTTCATCTTTCTCGCGATTTTTCAATTATTTTTGAGCAAAAACATTCGGGTGTGCTTATAACGCTAAAAAAATCGTATCGCTCGCACGTACTGGTGTACATTTGTTGGTATTCGTTTATTTTAGTTTTTTGTTCGTTAAATTTTAGGTCATACGTATGCCACCGATATATTGACGGCTCGAAGGCAGTGCTGCCACTCCTTTTATTCCGCGTTGAAGCCTTATACGAAAATATTCATGCGAATTAAAACCAATGGAATTTCGAGCTCGAGAGAAATGCTTGATCCAATTGATTCATTTCCGTCGAGTCGCGCAAACGAATCTGAGCACTTCCGATATATTTATCGTTGGTTCTTAAGCGAGCATGATTCGAATTTTTTGTTTAAATGGTATCGAAGCTTGACACACGATCGAAAGGAATTTTTTTTCATCTTATCGAGACGTTGAAATCTCGATTGGAACTCGAAGGCCTTGGCCAGCACGGGCACAAAATTAATATCGTAGCTGAGAAGCACTCGTTGAACGAAACGAGCGGTCCGCTAAATTAATTATCGTGTATACTCGTTAAAAACAAAAAACTTTGCCAGAAATAAAAACAGGTTTCTGGAACAATTGATCTCTCGGCACTTTTGTGCACATTTCCGGGTAGGAATGATTCACGTAACAGTTTTTAAATTGTATATTTTTTTTTGTTATCCTTATAGCTGCACACCTCACCGAAGTTCTGGCGATAAAACTCACTCGATCTTTCCAATGCGACACACGTGCATTGTTCACAATGTCACGATCTTTGCCACGAAAGTTCTCGGAACGATTAAAAAGTGAGGTTTTCTTTTTTCTTCGCAAAGCAGGATTCTTATTCTCTCGTTGATTCGCTTCGACTACTTGAGATCTTCCATGGCGCCATAATTCGCTAAAGACTTTTTAATCCTCAGTGCCGTTAGTCTCGCCGCTGCGTTGTGGTACCAACACTCTTTCATTACTTTCGACATCACTTGAAGTGCCTGAAAAATAATGGAAAGGAAAACGTTGAGGCCGTAAAGTTAGTCCGAGTCAAAATGACTCTATTTCAAAATAATGCGATGAAAATAAACTGAAATGTATACTCACTTCGATAGACTGCCATCGATTCGGTATGGACGGCCTTTGTCTATCGGTGCAAACAACTTTGCGCATTTCCTCGATCGTTGGGTCAGAGGGTACCAAATCATAAAAGGGTAATTGATACTCGTCGTGAATGCCTCCGACGTTGCATCGCCTTGCTATCTCCCACAAAATTAAGCCGAGAGCATAGACGTCGGCTCTTTTGAACGAATCGAAATGATTCATGTTTATCGCCTCTTCAAGGACCTGCACAGAATTTATTTAATTTATCATCATTTTGTTTTTATCGTGGAAGTAGAAGGAAACGGAAGTTTCTATTACCTCAGGAGCCATGTATCGCTTAGTCCCGACCCTGTTGTTCAACTGTATGTCTACCGTATCGGTAATGACGTCATGACGAACGGCAAGACCCAAATCACCAATGGCACACGTGCCGTTTGTCTTTACCAGTATGTTCTTCGACTTTAAATCCCTGTGGGCAATCGCTGGTTTACCCTGAGTACCTACAATCTCCATGTGCAAATGTGCAAGTCCCGTTGCCATCGATAGAGCCATCCTGATCATTCCATTCGTATCGACTGTAGAACGATTCAGATAATCGAACAACGAACCTTTCTCGTGATAATCTGTGATCAACCATAACTGTGTCCAAGTCCCATTATCTGAGAATTACAAATAATCGTCAATTATTTCATTTCACACGACAAATCTTAATAATCATTGTAATTAAAATAATTATATTCGTAGAACGCTCTTATTGGTTGAAGATGTCAATCGTACCTTTGTTATCGGCGGCAATGAAGCCGAGGATATTGTCATGCCTAAGCATCACCGTCTGATATATTTCCGCTTCTCTGAACCACGAGCGCTCTTCTCGCGAGCTGAATATCTTGACAGCTACGTTCTCACCCCGCCAGCGTCCACGCCATACCTCGCCAAATCGCCCTTTGCCGATTGTCTCGACGAGCTGAATTTGGCGGGCTATACTCCGTTGTACCAAGAGCGGCAGACCTACTTGATGTACAAAATATTCCAAGAACGTGCAAATGTCAACATCACAATTCTTGCATTTTTCTCGCTGGCTATTTATTAGGAAATTAATTTTTCCATGGTTGAACGCATTTTCAATGAATTCTACTTCGAATGTTCAAGAATTTATTCCGCTTTCAGGAAATTACAAAAATCGTTGAAAAGGGAAATTTCCTCGTAATTCAACGTCATCAATTTAAGAATTAATTAATTATAAAATTAATAATTTGATTGGCTAGTCTGAATAAAGTTGAACTTTGCTTACCTGACCCACTGCCACTGGTGGTCATTTCGAGCATATCTCTGATGGTAACACCACCGAGAATGGGTCGATCGGGCGCTTCGAGTGAATCGTCTGGAAAATGTCTTGCGGGTCTTCTCCTTGTCATGTGGATATGATAGACGACCATAACGACAACACAAATAGCGCAGATTGGTAGCGCTATCGTCAAGGCCATTTTCCATGTTGCCCATGCCCCGACCCCTCCGTTCGATGTCACTTTTGTTTGTATAAGTAATTTCATTATTAAAACGTCGCTTCATATTTTGCACGTTCAATCAGAATCAAAGCAAAAATATTTCAGCCAACAATTACGAGTGGCGAATTATTTTTCGTCACTGAGTAATTCCAGGCTGAGGTGGAAATAATCGATTCTGACACGATTTTTACGAAAATAGAAATTCGAAAAAAAGCCATGTGTAAACACACCTACATGCATTTTTTTACGGGGTAGCAACGTAGCACGCAAGCAGCAATAAAAATATAAAAAAAGAACAGGCAAACATGTAAAGACGTCCATCCTTGCTGGTAAATCCCGATACGTTGAGCGTTGCAACGATCGGTTGTGAAACGAGATCATAAAAATGTTAAAAACACAAAAGCAAGATACTCTCTTGAATGATAATTAATTTTGCGTATGTGCAGCAAAGCAATCGGTCGTGCAATAGAATGAGAAATGACCGAGCGGCCTGGAAAACAAGCAGTGGGGTCGTTGGAAAACTTTTTTTTCACAATGTCCTGATAAGCACCCTTCGAATGAAGATAATTTGAATGTTTCAATTGCGGAATATTAAGGACGCAGAAATAATGAACAAACGTTAAGTGATGAAGGTTGGGAGTGTCAACTGTGAAATTTCAATTGATTGAGGTTCGTAGTACAGAGAAATTCTATTTCATCGATGTTTAGTAATTCCTCGATTTATCTTGGGAATCCAGCATTTTAGTGACATCATGACCATCAATTTTCAAAATGAAATAATGCTGAACCAATTTTCAAAAATTGTTACACAAACAATTGTTCAGCAGACATTTTTCTTTCTGTCATTTCGAACAACATTTTCTACTTTTTTAAACTTTCCCATAAAACTTTCCAACATCTGAACCCAACGATCATTTATGGCGATTTGGAATTGTGTTTTTGCAACGAGGATGGGGAATGACGGATGTGATGTTGCCACATACCACGATGTCGATAATTTGAAGAAAAAGAAACTGTATTCTTCCATATGATTGCCTTAGAACTGAGGCCAAGACGTGAACTGAGATTTTGATCTCACTCACATTTACCTTACCTGTGAAAAATCACCGTGGAGAGATCGGAGTAATTTGATTGACAAACGGGGGATGCGATTAGTTGGTTACTTATTGTGAGAGAAAATCAAAACTCAAAACACAACAGCTTTGGAAGTTGTTAGTTTTCCGGAGGAAATGAAAATGGGATATTCCCAGTTTTTCATGAATTTCGTTCTGTATGTAGTTCTTTTTTTTTCGTGTTTTTCTGGAGATGCATGAAAAACGAAATTAAGGGGCTCGAATCGAAATCGTCGACGAAATTGATGATTCGAAATTTTTGACTGATCGATTTTTAATTGTGTAATTAGAAGATTATCATTTATGGATTCCATTCGAGAGAAGGACCGTTCGAACGATACGAGCCACATGATGAACTAGTAAAAATTGATCGTTAGAAATAATACGAAAAGCGTGCTCCATGTGACGCTGTCCCATAGAAATGTTTGCAGTCGACTTTTCCAATGTGTATCGGAGCACCAGAATGAAGATTTTAAAAAATGCATGCGTCTCACAAAATCCCTTGAAAAAATGCGACGTGGAGGACAATTTTGACGGGGAATATTTGCCTTTGTTGCCAATCGCCGTTGGTGATTTCATGCTATAATTTTCTGAATGAACGAGACAAATGGAGTCGATTGATCGATAACCAGTCGACGATTTGAGTGAAGAATCATATCGAGATAAAAAATGCCTGTGAGGATCCCATGGGCAAATGCTTATGAGAAAAACCTTTTTTCGACTACGTGCACCGAGCTGAAAAGTTTTCCATGAGAAATCGTGGAAATTGAAAACTCGTCAGGTCCGAAAATGTTGATCGGTCGTAGGCAATGAGTAATTTAGACTATATCCGGTACTTGGCGCGTCTCGACTACGTACATTTATCGTCGTTGCTCGTATTACATATACACAAAAGGTTTTGATTGTAATTGGCGAAGTAGACTGTCTCGGAGCGCGAATATACTCTCCGTATCGTGTCTGAAAGCAAACCGCGTCGATGCGATAATTTCGTGATTTAGCAACGTGGGCGTGGCTACGATCATTCGACACTTTGTGAACTCTGATAAACCCGCGTCATCGGTTCTTCGTATACACATAAATATATCTATATGGATAAGTTCAAAAATAGGTTCGAATAAATTAGCCGTAAATCTTGTCGAGGGTCGTATTTTCACATATCAATTTTTTTTCCATTTTTTACCATCATCCATCAAGATATTACTCTTCAAAGTTATTTGCATCAACGTCATACGAATACCGACGTCATTGTGAAATATGACTCGTGTAATTGTAAAGATCGAGGTGAAAATGCAGACGGACAAAAAAAAATAATTGAAAAATAATGCAAGCGAGCTCGTTCATTTCGTTAAAAAAAAAAAAAACGCACACATCGCTCGTACGTGCGTCACAGTCGAAATTTTCCGGGCTGAATAAACTTCGTAGCAGCTCGAAATTGGTCACGAAACCGATGGCTAAAAACTGAAAAAGATTTTTCTATGAACTCGAAAAAAGTCAAGTCCATGTCTGGACACCCAGGAAATACTACGTTCGAATCTCCAAAGCTGTCCGTCGTGAAAGTTCGCAAAGAGTACGCCGTCGAAATCGCCAAGAAATCAAAACATCACAGACTCAATTCAGTTGATAAATTTCGATCTTTCATTGAGTGGGGTCAATCGGATATTTTTCGAGACTGAAAAAACTTTTCTTATCTCCACAGCTCGGTACATGTTAATCGATCAACGTGAAGACCACACAAATGAATTCTCTGATGACGACCGAATATACAAATAAAAAAAAAAGGGAGAACCACTGTGAGGAAGGGTCTGATATGGACCAAAAAAAATAGAGCGAGAGATAAAGGTCGACGGGTGAACATAAGCACCGAACGATTGACAAAGAAGCGTCGATTCTAAAATAAACTTCACAGATGTAACATTATAGTGATTTATCCGAAGCGAACAT
The DNA here is from genome assembly GCA_963921915.1 of Hyposoter dolosus. Lineage (NCBI taxonomy): Eukaryota > Metazoa > Arthropoda > Insecta > Hymenoptera > Ichneumonidae > Hyposoter > Hyposoter dolosus. The sequence goes on along the minus strand of OY998136.1, from coordinate 10,016,930 downwards.
TTTGTCGATGGAGGGGAAGGTGATTAGGTGTTTCTTAAATTTCTTTGCTGCGTTCTTTTTCCTGGGAATATTGGTTCGTACCACGTGGAGAAGAATCTGCAGTAATCTGAGAGGAAAGGGATGGCTTGAGATGGCGATTGCAGTAATCGACGTTATTGCAACAGGCTACGACGAATTCACCGCCTCCTGGAGTTTTCAAGGTGTCATTTGTCGTACACCATACGGAGTACTCTGGCACTGGGAAGAACCGCGTCTTAGAATAACACCTGAGAACAATTTTCTGCGTCTCGTCAATAATGTAAATAACAAACGATTAATAAGATCGTGATGATGATCCTTGAAGGACGAAAAATAAAGGAAAGGGTTGCATTTTTTCGAGGTTAAATGAGAAGCTCTTTTCTCGTTCTCGAGGCACGTGATGGGAATAAATAAACATGGAAATCTCTGAGAAAGGAGAATGATCGAGAAATAGAGGAAATTAGAAGAGGGACTTAAAGTACGCACACTCAATAGCCAAGTACTGAAAAGAGAAAAAAATCAACGAAAGATATTAGTCGTACTCAAGCATTATTGGTCGTGTATTATACAGATATTTGCGAATATAAATACGTAAGCACTGAAAAATAATATAGAAAGGTTATTTACATCGTTGGAGAGTAACTCAAGTTTTTTTTCCTATTAAAAAATTTCTTTACAACGAAAATTGTCGATAATTTTAATTTTAATCATTCATTGGCTCACTTTTCAAAGTTTCAACGCGTGACGCGAATGTCTGGGACGAAAGAAAAAAAAACGTTACATTTGTATAACGATATCAATCACGAAGCCAGCATAAAATGATGGGGAAAATCGCTGATCTGTGTTGAAAATACAAAATAAACAAAAAACTTGTAATTCGATCGTTTCATTTATGAATAAAAACTCTGAAACTCGTATCGGCGATATATACAATTATTCGATGGAATTTTAATTGCATTTAAATTTTGATGGAACGAAGCAAAGTTTGTTCTGAGCGTCGGTGAATTAATGATTGAAAATGGTGGTGCCACGCGAATGCAATGAAGGCGTATGGCGCATCGAAAAGACGGAAGGAAAGAAGGAAGGGGGCAATGAAACGAAGCTGTGTGGGGGCCGGCAAATAGATGGATGGAAAACGAGAGAGAGGAAGATGATAATGATGAAAAAATGTGGGGAAGGGAAGGAGATATTTGAATTAATCAAATTTCATAGTTTAATGAAGGTTTATCAGTTTGAGCTGAGCATCTAGTAGTGAAAAACGATTTTCTCTTCGTCATTTGAGAGTTAAATGATTTTGCCTCGATTTTGCCACCAATTTTGGGATCGCTGATTATTTATTCAGTCGCATTGCCGGACTGAGTCAACGATAATCAAATCTCGATGATTATTCTTCGTAAAGTGTTTTTTTTTTCCGTTTTTCTCTTTCACTTACCGTGAACATTGACGTCACTTTTCATAAGAATTTAATCAAGTGAACGAAACGTCATCGCCCATTTTCATCATTACGACGATTTTCCCTTTTCTCGTTTTTTTTTTTTTTTTTTTTTTTTAGGTCAGTGACGAGAGAATCGAACAAGATAGAAATAATCGTATGAGATATGAAAAGAACCGGGAAATTTACATACGGACATCCGCATGATTTACGTACGCAAGTTTTTTTGCAGCTTCTACGATACTGTTTCGCTTCACAAAAAAAAAGGTTTATTTGTCGAGAATAATTTATGTACTCAACGATTCTTTATCGAGGATAATTGATGCGATTTGTGAGAAAAAAAAATTGTTTTCTTTCCTGCAGCATAAATCGCCGTGGAATAAAACTGTAAGGAGTAGCATTTTTCTTTCGTAATTAGAACATCGTTATTCTCCATATACCTTACAATTAAATTCGCATTAGAACAGGCATTCTTGACACCCGAGAAATTTGCAAAGTTGGGTGGAGAATCTCGATAGGAAAAAGTGGACATGGGCCTCCGTAAGAGTTTCGTAAATTTTCAGAGTTGGGGAAATTTCGAGGGAAAGGATTGGCAAAAAGGTTGAGTTTTTCCGTCTTACGAGGCGGCGCTAGTCGCAAAACTTGTATAAAACGAATAAAAAAAAAAAACACGCAATCGAGCTAAAAGTATAGTGTACGCATGAAAAATAGGGAGTGAGAAAAAAGTGCGAAAGTTGTAAAGAGCTAGAAATCGAAAAATGCAGGCAGTATAGAAATAATACAACGTCTCCGTGTGTGTGTGTGTGTGTGTGAGAGAGAGAGACAGAGAGAGCGAGAGAGAAGAGAATCGTACGACTACGAAAAGTGCAAAAATTTTGTATTTCCTGTGCCACCTCCCAAATCTTAGAATTTTTTTTTCTACATTAGAAATAAATTAAAAAAAAGAAAAAAAAAAGATCAATTCCCAGGGCAAGGAGGACTGTACCTTCTCTGGTGCTAGGGTGCAGCTGGGGTTTCAGATCTCGATTGCAAAAATCTTCTCTGCAGCACTCGATGACAAAGGTTGTGTTTATCGAGTCGCTCGTCATGCAGAAGATGAGCGGTTCGGGCTGGGACGACAGCTGTTTGTTCACGCACCTTCAAACCCCAATTTGTTCGAAACAACATTTTTTTGTGCTCTTTGTTTTTCATCATCGACTTAATGAACAAAAAAAGGAGAAAAAAAAACACACACAAGCCCTGTGATCGTGAATAAAATGTCTGATCGTGGCGAGCGAGGAGCGAAATATTGGCGTGACGATTTGGGACTCACGCGATCGGTGAATAATTGTTTTTTCTTTGTTTCACGTCAACATACTCGAACCTGGGTGATGAAACGATTGCGACTGTAATGTTGTTATTGGGAATACGATTATTCGTGTGAGATCAAGGAACAAAAGAAAAACCCCGAAGTCAAAATCACGCGAAAAAAAAACGCAGGAGGAAGAGAACGAAAAATAAAAACGAAAATGAGTAGCGATGAAAAAAAATTAAAATAAAAATCAATAAAATTCAATCGAACACCGTGCAACGTAGAGTTTGATGAATACCTGGAAACTTTCGTGGCCTCTCTTATGTTCCGATTCGATTTTTCGTTCTTAAATATCGAGAAAACATGGCCAAGCTCAAAGAAATATTTGAAAATTGAAAAACGGTTCCACGTCGAAAACAGACAGATGGCAAACATACTTACGCGCGATTCTCATTGAGATGGCATGAAAAAAAGTGAAACAAAAAAAAAAACGACAAACAAAAGAAAGAAAAAACTCTTCGGCCTCAAAAAAAAAAATGCAGTTAATCAACACTTGTTCTTTTGTTTCATTTTTATTTTTTAATTATGTTTTTATCTTTAGGGATAGGAATCGCGAGAATTTGAACCAACTCAATGATCATTATTAATTTTATTAAAGTCTGCACGAGGTTATGGAGAAATAAGAAATAAAAACAAAGTCGTGAAACGTTAAGAAGGGTCGAGTTATTTTTGTTTTTTTTTTTTTGTTTTTTATTGTTTGTTTTTTTGGGTCGGTAAAAATGCCGCACAAACATCGCTGGCCAACCCGTCGTAGCACATTATTATGCTTTGTACCTTTGGGCGATTCGGGTGCCTCGGGAGATAGTAAAACCGGATATAAATTCTCGTTGCAGTATTCTTTATCGCAGCAGACTCCCGAATAATCGTAGCCCTGCTTGCAGCCGAGGGGATCTTCCGGTGGGAACCAATTTCCTTGGTCGAGACACCTTTTGATGGTTTTTTTCGTTTTTTGCAATGTCACATTGATTTTTCATATTTTGTTTTTCACATAAATAATTTTCTTTTTTCTATCTAATGTTATTGCAAAGAAAAAAAAAACGAAACGTTTTTTTTTCGCTATCGTTGTCGCGACTGTTGATTATTCTGCCGATATGAATGTCGAAATCGATCGTCAATTCGTTTGAATATACGTGGATGAGAACGAGAAGGAAAAAAGAGTGAAATTTTTGGTAAGAGGATTTTCTCGTTGACGAACCAAATGTTCCTGACCCTGACAAATCTTCCAAGTCCCTCCCTCGATTCGGTCATGAATGCGAACGTTATCATTGGCGACATTAATAGTCGTATCTCGTTATATTTTGGACGAACGTAAAATTCGTGAGTTGGCCCACACCCGTTTCTCGCGTTTCGTCCCAATGTATCGGAGTTTCGCGGTGCGGGGTAAAAAAGGAGGAAAAAACGAGTGTGCGGGCGGGGGTTACCATCGCGACGAATCGGCACAGCAAAAGAGATAGCGGTACTCCGAGCCGGCCGGGCCGTGGGATCGCGCGAAATTACTCGCCGCAACATAAAAAAAAAAAGTATAAGAAAGAAAGAGAAATGAGATATAAAAAGAAAGGTAAAAAAAAGTCGACTTGGTCGATTCTACGCGTTCGCGTTCCACCAACTATTCGATCGCGACGAATTTTCTAGTATATATTCGTACATCAGACTTTTTACGTCACTGTTACATTCCGAAACCCTGACCCTCTTTTTATCCATGCCATTTCTTTCATGTATCTTTACATACGAAATACGCGGCAACGTATTTTTCTCGTTTTTTCGATCGGATCAACTTTTTATCGATTTTTGCAACAAGTTGAATTTTTTTTTAATTTCTCTACTTTCCAATGAAAGCCAATGATACTAGGCAAACTGTAAGAATCGACAAAAAAAAAAACAGGCAGCAGCCTGAAGCAGTTTATTTGGGCAGAAGAGAGAAAAATTTCTGAAAATTAAAAATCTGTCACGGTTCGTAAAACTCCACAAACAGGACCAAGGGCTCAGGGTTTCAGAACGTTCGAAAATTCGTGTCAACGACACGAATTGCCCTGGAGACCGAGTTTCCCGAAATCTTACCAAGTGACAAGGATTTTCACGACTCTGAGAAGTCAAAGAATTCTGGCATTCGAAAGAATAAGGAAATTGGTAGAAAAATAGATTTTTTTCCTTGTTTACGATGCTGACTTAATGGCACACAGACCGGGACTTTTAGTCTGATCGAAATGATATCGAATCATCAATTCATAATGATGTCGATGAATCAACGGCTCAAGAGTATCCTGTCAAGAAGTTTTCAAAGCTTTTCGCGCGTGGTATAAATTGTCTTGTTATGTAGTGTTGTTTTTCTTTCGTTGTCAACTCACCTATACGCGTGAGTTATTCCATCCTTGTCGAGGCTCGTACTCGCGAAACAATAACCATCAGTCTCGCATGTGTAATTAGTATCGGCACAGATATCGCAATGGCACTTGAGACCTGAAAAAAAAAGGTGGATGCTTAATTATTGTAGAAATAATAATTAAGAAGGTCGTGACACGCCTTCGTCGTCAGAAAATAATTGTCACGGGCTGAAAATCCAGTTTTCTTGAGAAACGTCGATTCTAGCAGTTACAGGCTCGAGCGAGTGCTCTTGTGGGTAACGATTATACGAAAACTGGACCAACTGCTTAAAGTCAAAATGGGGCAATGGAGGAGCTTGAATCGTCACCGTGTTTCGTGATAAAAAAAATGAACACCGAATCATTTTTATTGCGTTTGTTAATGAAAAGAAAAAAAAATTACGAGCCTCTTGCAGGCACTTAAGAATTTCTATCGCTTTCGCTTGGAGATGGCCCACCTCGTGGCGTTGCAAACCCCGCGCACGGCAGCGATAGAAAGACGAAAAAAAAATCAGTCAGTACTATGTGCAAAAACCTTAAAATTCGTGTACGAAACGAGAATGTATCGGAAATTTAAACACACAACGTTACGTCATGTGCGAAATGAATTTAAAACGTAAAATAAACACTCTTATCTCTGGCATCATGAAATATTAGCGAGCAGGATTCTCACCTGCGTTTTCGTTCGGTAATAAAATGTTTTTACGTGTACGAAGCAAAAAGATACTCCGCTGACTGCAACTGAAACGAACCTGCTTGTTCTTTTTCTTCTCTTTTGAACGAGCCACGTCTTGTCACTTAGTATTGTGTTTATTATTTCCTGCTAATTACTAAGCGCTCGCTTTTTACCGATTTTCGCGGAATCAACAAAAAGAGTCCCCGATAGCGTTGACGCAACACGATCCACGTATCGTTTGATAAATTGATCAATAGGCAACAGAAGAATGTGGAAAAAATATAAACGATCATCAGGTACTCAGTGTAAATGGAAAATTCTCATGGTCTGCCTGTGTGGCATTCCGAGTCCCGTGGCGAAAAGACTTTCGAGGAGACTCAAGGCAGAACGAGTTTAATCAAGTTATTAGGCGGTACACGCCCACGCATCATTGGCCCAGCAGCTCATAGCAGTGGCCAGCACTGCAAAGACTCGCTTTTTCCTCAGCTTATTCAACAAGTCGTACAATTTTTTGAAAATTCTGCATTTTCCCATCCCCAAGTGTAGTGTCGTCGAGGCGAGACAAACTTTAACAATCTTGAGTTTTTCATAGCAGAGCATAACATTTTCCATACAAAATTTCTTAGAGATCAAGAGACAGTCTTCTTTTGCCCTTTAAAAACTGAATTTGCTCCAAAAATTGAAACGACTTCATTAATTTTGGAAATAATGAATAAAAAATATGTTTTTCGTTGCATTTCAACGATGCAATCTTCGGTATAAATTGAGTTTCGATATCCAGCAGAAAAATATCGAAATTATCGATACGAAAGTAGTGAATAAAATTTTTTTAAGAGTCTCGATGTCTCGATCGTACATGCTGACTGAGTTATCGCAATTCTTACCGAGGGATAGGAAAATTATTCGGCCCGAGTAAATGCCTTCGATGGCTCTTGCCTCTCGTGACGTCACGAGCTTAGCCGTGTCAGTTTAAATGACACGATACAGCCAGCGCTGTCAGCTGTTTCAACCGGTGACTGTATATCTATAAATAGCATCATCCCGTCTGTTGAGTGTCTCGCCAAATTTTTCGGCCGACGACGCCATTTTTTGAAAGCAGTTGAAAGCAGAAAGCAGTTGTACCAAATATTCGGAAACGATGTTTCGGGGAGCAGTGAAAAATTGATAATTCTATGAAACTTTGAAAATTTGTTTCGAGGGAAAATCATTCGAAAATCATTTTTAACAAACTTGCTGTGGTTTCCTGACCTACGGTCTTCTCCTGGGAAACGTGGACGATCGTATAGTCACCCGAGGCTATTTTTGCATGCCACAGATATTTTTTGATCCCCGCATCTCGTTTTTTTTGCACGATTTCCGATGCTTCATTTTATACATTTAATTCCTCAAATTTTTGGCATAGAAATTTGGCATAGAAAAAAAATAAAGAAGCGAAAAGAACGAGAAATAGTTTTGAAAATCCAAACTTATAAAATTATAAAGATCATCCCGATATTTTGGGCTTCTCTGAAAAAAAAATGAAAGGAATTTTGTCGCAGTCCGACGATTCGAACTGCAACGACGAATACCCGATGTGTAAAAATTCGTAAGCGCTGCTCAGCAACGCAATTTGCAGAATATTTTCTCCGGAAATGATTCGACCCAACAGAAGCATCCAACAACGAAGAAATCGCGCTAGAAGACGGCAGGTCGAGGCGGCACTTGCCAATCAATTTTTAATTCGCTCAGACATTGAATTTTCGATGTTACGGAACGTCTCAAGCACAAGGCACTATCGATTTTGCGATGGTTCGGTACGAGAAGCTCGAACAAAAAAAATTCTCCTTTCCAACATGAGACGATCGCAAAATTAATTAAATATCCGTATCATCGATAAGAAGCTCTACTTTTTTTTTTAAATATTTCACGATTTTCATGTTGGAAAAATAAAATATCAAAAAATCGAACTGCACAAACAGCAAAAAAAATTCAATATTTCGTTTTAAGTGAAAGAAATTTTCCCTCGACCGGAAGTTCAATTATTAGAGTCTCGCTGATTACGTATTCAACTGAGGTAATTAAAAAATGGGAATATAGTTCGCGAAAATTTCAATTTTTACTGGCAAGGTCGTCCGTAACAGCTGATACATTGGGCAGACCTAACCTCACTTTCCTATGGCTCCCGAGTCGTTGGAACTTCAGTGTTTAATTGTTTAAACTAATCAAGTTTTTTTTTTTTTAATGAAAATTTACTTTCTGCGAACTGAGAATTGCCCGAAACTGTGGAGGTCATAACGCCGATTGTGGTCAGTAACGGTGAATTTTGGATTTTGTTCCTGTAACGCTTGAAACTGTCCGAACGGTTTTCTTCCCGAACGTAATTTCCTATTTGCCGGGAACAAATTATTTTTTTAATTACGAAGCTTGGTCGGTAAAAATAGAACGAAGAGTTGTTCATTGTCGAGCCAGTGCCAAAAGTTTATTTACTATTTTGGCTAAAAACGTAGCAGAAAGAAGAAAAAAGATTTAAATTTTTTCATTTTGATGCTAAAAGATGGTAGCGAATAAAAAAATTAGACGAGGTAAAGAAGAAGTAGAAAATGTGAAGAAATCTCACCATCGACTGGGCACAGGATGTGAATTATCGAAAAGATGGCCAGGCCTATTATGCCAGCGGTCCCGATGCTCGTGACGCTTCTCATCCTCGCTGACGGAGATTTATCCGGTGTTTGGCGAAATAAATAAAAACGCGCAAAAGCACGTACACACACGCGGAGATATGCACACACGTGTATTAAAAGAGAAACACGAGCCAATGTAACGAGACTGGGAATCAGTAGGAAGAGTGTCGTCGACGTGAAATCCCAAGTCGTCGACGTCCGCGAAGACGAAGAAAATAAGACGATGCTCCCCCAATCGACAAAGTCAATATCATCATGTCGTTGTACGTTCGCCAAAACAACCTGTCGATCGACGTGCAATAATCTTTTTATTTTTTTCATTTATTTCTATTTCTCATGGATGAATTTAAAATCAACAAGTTGGTGCAGATTTGTACACGAAGCGTTAATCTCAACGCGATATGCATTTGTCACGATGACAAAGTTTCAATCGTCAAAATTCAGCGAAAGTCGTTTTTTTTCTTTAAACGAACCAAAAACTGTTAGAAACGATGCTCGTTCCATTGTAGCGATTCCAACGACAATGTCGTCGTTTATTTACATGTATTTGAGAAAGTGCGAATATTTCTATGAAATCATAAAATGGTGGTCGGAATGTGCATCAACTTCTTTGACACATATGCTTCGAAATAATGAACGTGCGATTTTAATCGATCGATCGTAAAGAAAAAAACAAGGACAGTCGAAAATGAAGAAAAAAAACAGAAACGTCATACCTATTGTCGAAAAAAATGGCACACTTGGAAAGAAACACGTAAATACTCGTTGATACGTGTTTTATTTTGTTGGCTGGTTTCTGTCTCACGTAGTTGCGTGTTTTTGCGATTTTCTTGGCGTTGATTGCATTAGTAAAAAAAAACGGTATCGATTCGGTGTAGTGTTATTTTTTGTTCTTGAAATATTCCATTGACGCACTTTCGTAACCACCCGTCCGCGTAGAAGGAAAGGATTTTTGTATTGTTTGGCGAAACTCGGCGTCCGTGGTCGGAGAGCCAAGAGCAGGAGTCGAAACTCCGAAAGACTTTAGTTCGCGTTTATTACTTCGAAAAACACACACACGCGCTTTTTCGCTATTCTCCTTTCTCTGTTTCTCCGGTACGCGCAATAATATTCTTTCCTTTTCGGAGAGACTCGTGCGTTCCACGATCGATCGAAGCTTTTTCGCGCAACGCACACAACTTTAAATCTACGTTCAGCTTCAATTCACACGCCGGCACTTCGTCAAAGCTCGTTGACGTATTTTCACCCTTTATCACGGATAATAACCCATTATTCACCCCGCGTAACTCCACACAATCGCTAAAACTTTGTTATATTCACAATCTTTCGTGGGGCAACAAGACGCCGCCATTTTACACGCGCCGATAGGACACTGACATATACATAGATATTTTTACGAGTATCCACACGTATGTATGAAAAAATTTGCGAACAACAGAACGAAAAACTACACTGTCATGTTATGTTGTTCATCGACATTTGTCCACAATTGTTTTAACTATACTCCTGGAGAGATTGAACGGCCCGAACATCGCAAAAATCTTGTCAAAACCTCATGACGAACGGCACTGCTATTGAATCCCCTCATTTTTTTCTACCGTTCTACCTGATCTCTCCTTCGTGTCTGGCCACCAATTGTTGCACTCTCCTCCACGATTTAACTTTACGAGAATAACTAAACACCCGCGAAACAGAGAAGGGGTTTCTCGTCACTACCTGACACTACTCGCACCTAGTACGCGGCCATATTACACATTACACGCACACAAACATCGAATCGCAACATTCAACTGGTGGCGCCGACTGCTGGCGAAAATGAACGTTTCCATCGATCAGGTACGTAACTAGATAATCGTTTCAGGCGTTTTGGCACGGCCATTCGCAACTATATAACAATCATCAGAACACGATACTAATATAACCCTCAACGTGATTGGGAAGAAATGCAACATAAAAAAAACATTTCTAGCATAGTCTTTGAAATTTTATATCCCACGCGTTATATCTTTCATTCCTGGCCTTTTTTGCATTTACATCGCCCGACGCCCGCTCATTTTTAGGTTAAGGAAGAAGCAATCACGTGTTGCGATTCGTAATTCGTGGATTCATCGTAATTTTAGGAAATCGTGAATTACTGCATATTAATTTCGTTGTACCTTTTGCTATACCCGACAACCGTTTGGCATTTCAAACCAAACACGACTCGGAGCTCAAAAATATTAAAATAATTGTAGAGCGGGTTTGCCTAAAAATAAATAGAGGCGAGGCTTATAATTTTCATCGATACGTCAGTGGTGTTTCTGACAACAGAAATAACATTGACAAAATTGCCACGAGCGGCACACTGGTTGTCTGGGAATAAAGGAATCTTTAAAGATGTTGAATAATTCTGGGATACTCATGCACGGGAATGAAAAATCAATGAAGTATCTGACGTTAAGAAGCGATATTTAGGGATTCGTGGGAGGAAGACACCATTAGCGAGCCGATCACGCGTTTTCTGCGTAAATAGTGACGCCGCGAGCGCGCGGCTAGCGTCAAGATGTTTACAGTCGCTATATGGTAATCGGCACGGACGGGAGCGAGTTACGATTTTTCCAACGTATCATTGAAGCCCAACGATAAAATTTTTGTACATGATCCCAATTTCTCTGCATCGCGTCGTATCGTCGGTCAAACTTCCGGATGCGTAGATTCATTTTCGCGAATAACCGCAACGAGGTTTCGTAGGCACCAAAGAGTCAAAGATTCTTGCGGGCATGCAAGTTACGATATCCACCATTTTTTTCAAAGTGATAAGCGAAGAGCATTAGGCTTTGTAACGGGTCAACGAACTCAACAAAATTGTGGTAGGACGGTTGAAAACAGTAATTTGCGAGTTGAACGCGCAAGAGCTTTGCGCAATTCCCTCAGGAAGTAATTTACTCAAAAAATTCGTTACTCTTCCGTCATCAAAACGTTAACGGCAAATCTTTAATATCTCTCTCAGTAGTGAAATGAAAGTATCGACGAGAGAATAGAATTATCGAACGTGAAAATTCATTTCTCATTTTTGATCACCGTCACTCTCTTATGAATTGGTCTCAAGGTCATACATGTTCGTAATTTTAAACGCAAAATCGATTGTACTTATAATGATGATTTATCGAATAATGTCGAGAATACAAAAAAAAAACATCTTTAAAAATTTCAGATCTTTCACGTACTTTCTTTACATATCGAACGTACACTGGCTCGATTAATGATCTCTTACGAATTATACAAGTGTTTATATTTACAATTATCAGTAGCACCAAATTTAAATCTATAATAATCTCAAAAAATAGAATTTTGTATTTATGGCTATATATTCTATTTTCTAGCTCTGTGTCATTTGAAAAAAAGCACGTACATGAATTCCAGGATTTTTTGCATCCAATATTCCGAATCGTTGAAACAATTTTTAGTGTCACTATTAAAAATCAAGTAATTGTATGTAACGTGTAATACTTAGTAAAAACTGGTACCATTTGTCACACAAACCTCGTGAGAAATATTGTCATTCTGTCGTATTTTAAGTCTGTCGTATTCAAAGATTTTTTAACACCATTTTTAACAACTTTTTGATCGAAATTCAAGCGCTCAGCGATTCCATGAAAATCTTGAGTGAATCCTTACGGATGCTATTGAGTTTACAAATAATTTTCACATTTCACGGCCTATGATTCATGCTCCATTTATCGAATGATTGAATTCCACTACGGAGACTGTTAATTTCAGTCATTTTGAGGACCATGTGGCCGTCAAATCTGAATCCCAATTCGCATCGGCTGGATCCCCGGAAATTACCTACTAAATTTGTTGAATTTACGTCCATGACATAGATTTTAAAAACTCGTTCCGCACTCCAGGAATGTTCTTGAAGAATATTCCGTGTATAAAGTCTCCCACAAATAGAAATTAGTCTGATCCCAGACGCGTCAGATTTTCTTTGAACGAGCCTCATCGTAGACTCCGATTTCACGAACGGTTCGAGCCTGTTTTTTGCGATCAACGATGATCTTACGGATCCGAATCGATCCGGGAAATTCAAGTTTTCGTCCTTAGGAAGGAGATTTTGAGAACGAAGGAATTTTCGGTATTCGCCAACGATCAGGGCGTGTCTCACGTATTCGGAGAACGCAGTACTGACTCGATACCAATTACTAAAAAGGAAAAGCCAGCTCGGAGCCTGCCGCACACTTACAAACTCGAATCTGGCAGTTTCTGCCAAATATTTTCCACAATATACATAAAAGTTGTCGCGATCGTTTAGTGAGTGGCGAATCTCATTTTCGTACTTATGTAAGTTAAGAGTATCAATCAGTCACCCAACGCAGCTCGAGTGTTCGATCGAGAAATATTTTGACAACGTATTGCCGATCGGAATGGAAAAGTGAGAGCCAACCCAGGAAAATGGCAGAATGGGCTGAAATTTTTTCCTCTCGGTGAGACGAACGAACCGGAGTAATTTGGATTTAAAAACTCGCAAATCACTCATGGGTGGCACGTACTGATCCACTCCCTTAAAAATTACGCTCGTTCGTGTATAAAATTACGTGTCTTTGCTATCTATAGAAGTGCGAGGACATTAAACCTGCGTCTGGCTTCCCCAGGCTCTCGAAATGACGTTCCTCGAAAGCATTTTACCGATTGTTTGTACGATGAATCCTATCGATTGCAATCGATCGTGTACGAGAATTTTTCTTCCGTCAAAAATGTACGCGGGCTTTTTCATTTCCTTGTATATCCTCTTGTAATCCAATTCCTGTTGGGACAAAGAAAATTGTTTCCTCAATCGTTCAAAATTCCACATCGATTTCAATCAAATTTTTATTCACCATGAACTCGTCCCATTCGGTGCATACGACGATGGCATGCGTGTCCCTGGTCGCGGAGTAAGCGTCCTTGTAAATGCTGATGCGGCTCGTGAGGTTCGGGAACTCGGATACCGACAAGTCTGCCATAATTTGTGCCTCTTCGACCTGGAAAAAGAAAAAAATTAACAACAAACTCGATGGCTTCGAAAAAAAGAAAAAAAAACTTTTAATGGAGTTTTGTGGACTGACCTTGGGATCGTAAATGTGCAAAACAGCGCCTTCATCGAGGAGAGTTTTGGCGACGTGAATGGCCGGAGATTCACGAGTATCGCCGGTGTTCTTTTTAAAAGCAAATCCAAGCATTGCTATGCGTTTGTCGGTGACAGTGTTGAACAAAGATTCGACAACTTTAGCGGAAAATCGTGATTTTTGATACTCGTTCATGTCGATGACTTGCTGCCAGTAAGCAGCAACTTCCGGTAAATTAAGTCCCTCGCATATGTAAACGAGATTGAGAATATCTTTTTGGAAACAGGAGCCACCGAAACCAACGGAAGCTTGAAGAAATTTCGAGCCTATTCGAGAGTCCAAACCAACCGCACGAGCCACCTCCGAAACATCAGCACCTGTCGCTTCGCACACAGCCGACAATGAATTTATGCTCGATATACGTTGAGCCAGAAACGCGTTGGCAGCCTGAAAAGTAACAAAACTTGGATTTATCAAAGTGCGTTGAGCCAAAATTCACAATAGTTTAACAACCGAGTGATTTTATAAATAGAACCCTCAAGCTGCACTTAATCGACATCGAAACTGGCCCTCGGACATATTCACATAAATGTCAGAATGTAGGTCGAAATTCCTTGAGCTTGTAGTTGATATTTCAAAAACCTCTTTTCAGTCTGTACGGAGAATAGAGCGAATGTTTGGAATTTTTCTCGGTCAATAAATTTCAATAACTGAAGCGAAAACATTTAATTTTACGATTTTTTCCTCGCACTATGAAATCGTTCAAGAAAAATCAATCGGTCTGAGCACTCTGGCTTCCCAACGGAAACGTTATCCGGCTCTTACGTTTTTTTTAATCAATTTTTCTCGTTGATATGAAAGAATTTTTTTTGTCCTATTCAAGCAAGATTTCGTGACTCATACACGATGGTAAAAAAAAGGAAAAAGGAGTTTTTCGTGGCACGTTTGTTTTCAGGCCCCCGATGCATTATTTACGCCCCACTCTGCCCCATTAAATGGGCATTCGACATGCAATAAAAACGCCGAATAGCATTGGAAAAATTGAACAAATATTGAATGCTGAATTTTATCTCAATGCATTTTGTAGTCGTGGAATTGATATTGGAGCAGGCATTTCGATTATATTCCTTATCGACCCAGTTTCTCTTGAGAATAAAAAACGAGTTAAGGTTGAAAGTATAAACAATGAGCGAGTTACCAATTTTGAAAGCTCCGAACTCCACGTGTTAGTCGTCAATATGTTTTTTCTTGGTATCCAGTGTTCGTAAACTTTACAGAGTTCCTCCATAGCAGCGTGACCACTCGGAGAATCTTCGCCGCCTATCAGCACTCGATCGGCTTCCAGTAGATCTTCAATCGCTGTTCCCTCGGCCAGAAATTCAGGATTCGAGAGAATCTATCAAAAACAAATATTCGTTATCGTAAATCGATATTGAGCTGTATTTTCGTGATGAGGGTTTCGAAAAATAGAGAAATATCGGAATTTTTTAAAATTAATCTCGCGATTATCCAGCATAGCAACGTTTCTTTAGGTTTTGACCAAGAATTCCGCACAGCCAGCATCAACTCGAGCTTTTGACACGTTATTTTGACAATACAAAAATTTGTTTTTTTCTTCTTTTTTTTCGTCATCGAACGATGGTCGTCAATTTTTCCTCACCTGATAAGAAACTCCAGGCTTGTGGTTCGCTCGTAAAATATCCATAATACGTTCAGCGGCTCTAACAGGAACTGTGCTTTTTTCCACAACGATTTTGTCACTGGTTGCCACTTCGGCAATCATACGTGCAGCGCTTTCGACGTATTTGAGGTCGGCTGCTCTACCTTTGCCATTGCCGAATGTTTTCGTCGGTGTGTTTACCGATATAAATATGAGGTCTGCTTCATTGATCGCTGTGTCAATGTCCGTGGAGAAGAATAAATTTTTGCCGCGACATTTTCGCACGACCTCGTCCAGGCGAGGCTCGTAAATTGGCAGTTTTTCCGAGTTCCATTGGGCTATTCTCTCCTTACTTTTGTCAACTACGGTAACTTGAATGTCGGGACATTTGAGAGCGATTACACTGCACGTTGGTCCACCGACGTAGCCAGCTCCGATGCAGCAAATCTTTTTTATCGTCATTTTTGCTCCCTTTTACAATTTCTCCACCAATCGATCTATTTTCCTCCCGCAGCAACAATACGTGTCTGAAAAAATTAAAGTTTGAAAAATTCAAATTTGTTCTCTGCTCGTTTTGTCGACGATCGGGAAAAAAAAGCAGAACGATGCTCCGTGCAATGCTTTCGTTTGAATCAGCGAAACCAAGGACCGGATGTTCTCGGTTCCGTACGAACGAGCGATACAAAATGAGGCTCCTACTTAGCAGAGCCTTTACTGAACGTTATCAAATCTATTCACCGACGATATCAAATATTATTCCCGAGAGCAAAGATAAAAAAAACTCACGGATACGCTTTGGCAGTTTCGTCTACCGTAACAGAAATAATAATTCCTAAATTTTCCTAAAACTATTCCGAAATTGATATTGAATTTTCACGTTTAATTATTCTCAAATGCCGAACGGTAAATATAGTTAAAAAAAAATTGTCTTTATATTTTGTTGAAATTTTTAGCTGAAAATACGAGGAGACAATGCTTGAGAAAAGCTTCAACACTTTGTCAGACCATGCAAATTGTCAGGGAATCATATTTCCAATAACTGCATTTCAAGGGCACCGCAAACTCGATAAATGTTTTTTACGTTTTCTTTTTCCAATAAATATTGAATTCTTAACACGAAAAATCTACAACGAGGCGGTTCCTTGCGAAATGCAACAACATTGCTTGATATTTGTCTACGCTAATCGGACCATCTTCTTGGCGGCTTGGAAAATGAATCTAAAGGAAAAAATGAATGGAAATCCAGAAATTACCAAAGTAGTGAATAAATGGAATATTCTTCGCTTCCATTTCTGATATATTTTGAATATGTTGAAGCGTAAGATTCATACTATTTTGCGATATACGATTGAGCTAGTCACAGATGCGTATCTCCATGCATCGTAAATACATCACTATCTTAATTCCATAAAACTTTCTGTACATATTTGATGGCAATCTTTCTATGCACGGGCAAATAAAAAACAGCAAAAGTTCGAGTTTGCTTTGAGCTATTCCAAGGACCATCGAGCATGAGTCAATAAACATATTTTATGCTTTAGTAATAACTGGTAAGCGACGATATAAGATGCGTTAACATTCCTCAACGTACAATTGGATTTTATCAGAAAAAAAATCATTTCTGCATGTCTATCAATGAAAACTCCAAGATTTGAAATTCCCTGCGTAACAAATGATGGAAATTTTATAGTTTCCAGAATGATTCTTCTTACTCGTCGCAAAGATTTGCTGAACTCTTTTGACCTTGAAGTCAGGACATTCTGAATGTGAATTCAAAACCAAAGAAAAACTGCAATCCCATCGGTTTACAAAATTGTCTACCGTGCGAATTACCGGCTGCGTGGAAAAAGAATTCACATCCAACGTGGGTGAAAATAGTTCATTTTGAAACAGCCTGTGTCAGTGGAATGACAAATTATCAAATCGTGTTGAGAGCAATTCAAATTGAAGTAAAGAAAAAAACCTGAGACACGTTTGATTTTCTGAAAAAATAAAAATTAAAAAAACTCTTAATTCATTCGAAATAACATTTTGCACGTAGCCAAAAGCATCACGATATAAATTGAATATTTAGAAAAAATAATCGCGAATCCAAAAAATTTCATACGCCAAACAAAACTAGACGTTTTTATCGGATAACGCTAGTCCTGGATTTTTCGTGTATTTAATGTATTATGAACGTAGTTGAATTATCATCTTCGTCTCGTTAGAAATTAGTAGGATGGAAAAAACTGTGTTCGAAATATGAAATGTTCGAGGCGAATGATGAAATTTTTGTGAAGCACGAAGTCACTAATATTGATTTCCAACGAATCTTCTCAATAAAAACTAATAAGATTCTTGTTGATATTTCACTGAGGCACGTATGTTTCATAGACGTATACACTAGATATAAAAACAGTAATATGTATTCGAATCATACCTCAATTTGACACCGTTTACTGGAACCGAACGTGCAGATATAAACCAACTGTCAACACTTGAAAGAACGCTAATGAGTTGAAGCGTGATAACTAACGGAGAATTCTGATGCTCCGACCGCTCGGGTTACGATCTAGTCGCAGACTGATTCACGATTCACAATTCCTCCTGGGCTGATGCGATGGGATGAGGGAGGAGAGCGCTTGCGGAAAGGCTATGCGAAAACGTGACAACATTGCAAAGTCATGTCGCAGTAAAAGTACAGGCGTGGAAATTTAAGGAAACTTTAGTCTGCTGTGCCATCGTAATGTAACGGACAAGCAAACCGGCGTTTTTTTTTTTTCTTCGAAAATTTACCTTTCTGATTAACGGAATCTCACGAAATCAAAATATAATAATATAATTCAGGCAAATAAATCGAAAATAATAGATTATCGTCTTGTCGTGAATATTCAGTTCACGAAACTGTGATTGATCTCAATCTTTTAGTTTATTCATTGTTGTTTTTATCGTATTGGAAAAATTGGTCAAGTGTAAATGTTGTTATTTTTTCTATCAATGCACCAGAATTATTACGAATTTCGAAAACTTCGCGGAGAAAAATGCATAATGTCTGTCAATAGAATTTTTATGATATCATTTCGAAAACTTGCTATTTAGAAAGTAAAATATCAAGCATTGTAGAAAAATCGTTTTTGAATTTTCTTGAAACGTTCGGCACATTATTTGTTCTCGCATCACAAAATGAAACTCGTGCGTCTGAAAAATGTGGCAACATCGTATTCAGCATTCAGCAGAATCCCTATAGCCCATCCGTGATTGTCACACGACCGTTTTTGCTCATATATACCGTGAACCTTCCTGCAAATTACACTAAACCCCACATTTTTTTTTGTACCCGGTAAACATGGCGTTTGGCGAACTAGCAATAATTTCTCGCATGTCGGTTGAATATTATATTTTTTTCTAAGCAGCACAGACGAATCTTCAGTCAAGACCTCAGAACTCTGACATAAAGTGTTTCAGTATTTATAACCCTGAGATAATGTATTATGCTCCAGTTTTTTATCATTTCCGTATGCGAGATGAAAGAATTTCTGAGAAAGCGAAAACGAGGAATCGAATTAATTTTTGCTTGTATTTTAATGAATTCCGTCCGGTGGCCTGCTTTTTTTTTGTGGATTTCAGATCGCGCGTAACTCAATTTAACTCGGTATATAGTGTCGAAATGTACATGTGTTTAGCATATTCGAATGGATCACACAGTGTACGGTGTTAGTACGATCAGAAAGAAATGCCTATAGAAATAGCACAGGGACTGACAGACGAGATTGAACACAGTACGTTTGTTTATACTGGAATGAGAGGATGAGAGCCGGGGACTCGGAAACCCGACGTTCCAGCTTTGACTTTCGTTTAGTTTGCGATTTATTCACTAGGGTTCGAAAGAGCGCTGTTTACCAAGAGTGAAGACTTTCTGGTGTTACGAAAATGTCACCGAAGCGCTGAGATCGCTTTCGCACGTCGCAACACGCACAATAAAATTTTTTGTACGTGTGCTTGGCCGATGTTTTCAATGGTTTTCAGTGTGTCGCGCAGCATCCCGGCATGAACGAGATTACCGGGTTTGCAGGACAGCATGATATATTAAATACAATTAACGTATGTGTATATACAACGAAACTTAAAGTTAACGAAATTTGATGGGAGAGCTTTTGTTTAATTATTCAGTCTCGTCGATCGACGACGATGCTTCGTAATGCGAAGATAACAAATAAGACACAACGAGGGATAATTAAACTTTTTCGATAGCTAGGAAACTGTTTGTAGAAACACGACAACGTGAAAATGAAGTTGGTAAAGCCGAATTGGGTTAGCCACGATGGTTCGTCAACAATTGTTATTTTTAAATGTTTACTCTAAACTGGTGACAAATAAATGCAAAGTGTTATCGTTACGTTTTTGTTGTGAAATCTAGATAACCCAATATTCTCCGTGGATATCCATCCGGATGGCAAAAAATTTGCCACCGGAGGTCAAGGTGAGTCGAATAAATGTTTTGTTGCCCATGGAAATATTATTTTTCTCCATCGACGCTCGCGTTACTTTGCCGCTTCCCGTGCTTTTTCGTAATGAACTAATGAAAATAAAAAACCTTTTTTCCTTCATTGAAATTGTAATTCTTTCGCAGGAGGCGATTCCGGAAGAGTGGTTATTTGGAGTATGGAGCCCATAAAAAACGAGGCTGCCGAACTCGATGACAAAGTTCCAAAAATGCTTTGCCAATTGGACAACCATTTAGGTATCTACAATTTTCCTTTTATGCGTCTCAGAAACACAAATTTTCAAAACCAAAAGAAAAAAAAACAATTTCAAAATGTTTGCAAACGGCTAAAATATTGACAAAAAGATTTTTTTAAGTGTCCCAGTTGTTAATATGAAACGGTGAATAAAAATTTGTAATTTTTTATCGTAGCCTGTGTAAATTGCGTACGCTGGAGCAGCGGTGGATTATTGGCTTCCGGGGGAGACGACAAGCTCATAATGATATGGAGACTAGCTGGCGGAGCCGGGGGAAGCTCAATTTTTGGAGGAAAAGCAGGCGTAGAGACTTGGCGCTGCATAGCAACGTTGCGCTCTCACGAAGGAGACGTATTGGATCTTGCATGGGCTCCTCACAGCCCGTGGTTAGCATCGGCATCCGTCGACAATAGCGTAATTGTCTGGGACGCTTCAAAGTTTCCAGCGATCGTGGCTGTGCTAAAAGGTCACACCGGGCTGGTTAAGGGGATAACGTGGGATCCCGTTGGGAAATATCTGGCTTCGCAATCGGATGACAAAACCCTTAGAGTCTGGAGAACGACTGACTGGGCCGAAGCTGCTCTTATATCTGAACCGTTCGACGAATGCGGCGGAACGACTCACGTTCTGAGACTCTCGTGGAGTCCGGACGGACAGTATTTGGTCTCTGCTCATGCTATGAACGGCGGAGGACCCACTGCACAAATAATAGAAAGAGACGGATGGACACAGGATAAAGATTTCGTTGGGCATAGAAAGGCTGTTACGTGCGTTGTATGTTGGTTTTTTTTTTTTTTTTTCATTCTTTTACAAACGAGCTTGTAGAATTTACGTTCCGACAATTGAAAATCCGGCACTTTTCATGGCCGTTACTATGAAACAATCCCTGAAAAGGCAGTTTCAAGAAAATGACGAATACTTTTCCATGAGCAAAGAATTATTGATCGTTTTTTGTTTCAGCGTTTCAATGGTAACATATTGCAAAAGAAGCAGCCAGGAGCCTCAAAACCTCAGCAGTATTGTTGCGTAGCGATTGGTTCTCGCGATCGTTCGCTGTCCGTGTGGCTAACGTCTCTAAAGCGTCCGCTCGTTGTAATTCACGAGCTATTTACACATTCTGTGTTGGACGCGAGTTGGTCTCCTTGTGGATTGAGATTAGCAGCTTGTTCTTGGGACGGTTCGGTCGTTTTTATCGAATTTACGCAGCAAGAACTCGGCCAACCTCTCGACCCAGGGGAACAAGTGTGTTTTTAAGCGTTTATCAATTACGTAATGGAATTCGGAATCGAAAAGTCGTTTGTCAATCGATTTTCTTTTTCATGAGCCATTGACAATATTTGCAAGCAAGTAGTTGCCACAAAACCTGATGAAAATTCGTTCCTTCCGCAGAGTATTCTTCACGAACGTTTGTACGGAAAACCCTTGGTCCAGGGCGGCTGCACCGTTATGGAAGCACCCGAATTATTAAATCTAAAACCTCCGATACCCTCGCCCCAGACGATAACAGTCAGCCAAGAACCTGCTTCGAATTGCGTCGAAACTCCAATGCC
Organism: Hyposoter dolosus; assembly: GCA_963921915.1. Taxonomy (NCBI): domain Eukaryota; kingdom Metazoa; phylum Arthropoda; class Insecta; order Hymenoptera; family Ichneumonidae; genus Hyposoter; species Hyposoter dolosus. The sequence goes on along the minus strand of OY998136.1, from coordinate 9,995,414 downwards.
CATGTCTAACGCAAATACACCAGTCAAAGGACCTATCAACAAACAAATTGAGACGAAAACTTCCGATGGTAGAAGAAGAATTACTCCGATGTTTATTCCTGCTCCACCGGATACGATGTGAGTCAAAATTCATGAAATTATTCATGAAGAAAGTTTAGGATCAAACAGTAATTTTTCAACATGATATTTTAATAGTGAATAGTTCTCCTTGCCATTCGAGAACTTTATTCAAAGTGATCACGTCGTGTTAATACGATAATTGTTTTCAGGGACACTTCGATAGGTGGTGGTGTCGGTAACCCAACATTTACGAGTACGTCGCAAACGAAAAGCACGATAGTAATCGAGAAACGCGATGACATTGTGAGACCAAATGTTTCGTCGACGATTAACTCAGCAGCGACAAATTCTGTTGGCACAACATTTACTCTTAAACGTCGAGAACAAACTACAGCGAAACAGCACCATACGCCACACAATAAAAGGCCAAAAGTCGTTGCCGATAGGAGCGGAAGTCACATAGTATTACCGGCTTTAAAACCGTCCAGTTCGTTGTCACAGCAAGCTGGTCATTATGCGATAACCGTAACGAGCAGTCACAATTTGGCGCATTTACAAGTTTTCCGCGGTACCGACTCCGAACCAACTTGGGATTTGTATTTGGGATACAATGCCGTAGCTCTCGCTGCTTCTCCTTCCGTTATTGCTCTTGGCCTGGAAGATGGAAGCGTTCATACTTTTCATCCAGCTAAAGGATCGAGGCCGGCTCCACCTTTGGCTCCGCCTGCACCTTTGGCCAAAGTCCACGCAGTTGGCAATGCGGTATTAACTTCATCTTCACTTCCGTAATGTTTGCTTGATCAATGGAGTTTTAGAGGAATAATTTTTTAACGAAACTATTTTGTATAACTAAGCAAAACTCGGCTTCGCCAATTGTCGAACGGATCTGACTGTTTTTAATGTCAGGTAATGGTAATCTCGTGTTGCGGAGCTGTGCGAGTTTGGGAAATCGGAAATACTTGTCGTCTGATTGTTTCGACATCGGCTAGTCATCTCGCAGCTCCCGGTGCATCTCTTTTGTCCTGTACGCTGTACAATGGAATGCCTCACTTGGCGTTCACCAATGCCCGAGCTTACATTTATCACAAGGAAATGGGTTCGTACAATTTTCTCTACTCGTGCTCAAGAATTGACATCGAAGAAAAATGAAATTACAAAAAATCTCTGTCTCATTCGGTAATTCGAATTTGACAGGAACTTGGCTGTTGATCGGCGACAGTCACGATCCCGTGTGGCGCTGGTCGTCTCAAAATGCATCGACGGTGACAGGAGGAAGAGGACCACGAGGGCCGTTGTCTTCATTGCAAGAAGCGTTGCAGAGAACCGCTGGTAGTGCATTGCCGAATCCCCGTCCACCTCACAGTGCGCCAAGCGTAGTATCGTATCTGGAGCAACAATTGCTCGCATCAAAAGCACTCGGTAGTTCCCAAGAATTCGTGCATTGGTTAATGGCGATCGTTTCGTTTCTTTTAACGCAAGACGGTCTTGAAAAACGACTGAGAATAATCCTGGACGATCTGATGGGACCGAGTCATGGATCAGCTTCAAAAAGCTCATGGGATCCGATGATCCTCGGTCTCCGAAAGCACAAACTGTTGAACGACGTTTTAGGAATTATCGGTGGTCATCTCAGGTGGCAAAGATTGTATCTCGAATATTCGGAGCAATTAGCCGCGCTCAAAAATCAAACCAATCAGGAATGAGCGTTTGAATATTCTTCAAGTTTGCGTCGTTCAAGTACAACGTTGAATATTTTTCAACTAATCGAGTTGAAAGAGAAAACTGCCAAGAAATCCTAATCAAGAAATTTTTCTTTGCTTTTCAAAACTTGTGAATTTCGTAAAATTAATGATTCCTGAGACGAATGAAATCGATATTTTCTTTATCTGTATATTGTTCGAGCGTGAGAGCCGAGTGAGTATGAATTAGGAATGAACCGACACGAGAAATGAGTTATGAGACACGAAGAACGATTGTCAAGACTGTACAAACTTTTTATAAATTACTCATAATGTGTGATAATTGAAATAAATTATTAAGTACGAACACATCATCGGTTACGACGTGCCTCGTTTATTTATCGTTTAGTTTTGACCCAAAGAATTTTAATGCTTCCAACAAGTGTTTCGTCTCCCTCTCGAATTTGTAAATTGGAATTCGTCCTCCGAGAGGACATTCGACACTTTCATTGGGCTCCGTAACGATGCCACGTATCTTTGCTGGATTCCTTTCGTCACTGACGGGCCATGAAGGTCTAGAAATTGTTGTCAAGGTAATCCATCAGTTGCGGAATGCGTGTGATGGTAAATTAGTCGAACGGCGAATCGAAATGTTTAGACATAAATAGCTCGATGGTGTTTTAATGGTGTTCATCGCAATATATTTGAATATTGAATACATATACATCTCATTATAAGCTCTTTCTTTATAAAAATACACAACGAAGCTCACTGTGCGATAAGCGAGAGAAATTTGTTAATAATGAAGCGTATACAAGCGGACATTTTGAAATATCGTCTCGAGGTATATATTTATATATATATATATATCTAATATACTTTGTTTATTTATTTTCGTACGTCGCCAGGACATGTAGAAAAAACCTGTGCGTTACAATGTTTTCGTATTCGTTCGGAATCACTTGAATAATTTCGTGTTGCTTGCACGTAGGATTTGTTGAGTTAACAATTAGTTTATCTGCTTGTTTCTCTTTTGTTCGTTTCGGTCAATACCATAGTCGTATCAGCAGCAGTTGACTGTTTAATGGTTTTTCGTAAGTTGTCGTTAACAGCGTGTCGAGTCGAAATTTTCCTCGGATGTTCCACTCTCCGAGGAAAATGTAAAGAGGAGAAATAATATTGTGGGTGAATAAGGGGATAAAAAAATAGTGTCAATCGTACAAGTACGTTTGAATCCTGAGCAAGTTTGCATCGAGCAAACTTAGGAACGTTTTACTAAGTGTTGTACAATCGTCAACAACGTAATATTGTATTTTATTTGCCGAGCAGTATCGATCGCTCATCAAGATTCAGGTCGTTACCGTCCAACGTAGGGGGAAAAGGCTTTGCGATTATTGGTCGCTAGGTCATTACAATATTGCACAACAAATAATAAACATTCGTAAGGAGGAGGATGAGAAGAGAAAGAACAAATAACATTAATAAAGTAAATAATAATAGGAATAAATAAGGACTGGTCGTCGGACCAATGATTGGTCTTAAATGTTTAGAATAAATTTATGCATATGTACAAATATTCGCGGCAGGTTGAGACCAGCGAGTTTTTACCTTGATTAAGTGAAAGAGCAGAAAAAGATGATGACGTAGGCCAGTAAAATCGATAAGGAAAGTTACTCGCCTTTTCGTTTGATTGGCTCACTCTCCGATAATTATTTAACGACCATGCTCGTTACGACAAGGGAGGTAATTTTGTTTTCTTCGTTTTTCTTTTTTATTGAGCTAATTCGCTCGGTTTTTTTGTGCGATTCTTACAACGGTGGCGGACCGTTCGGATAATCGACCATCGGTGTAAAAGTTCTTGCAAAATTGTTGGTGAGCATACAACTGTAATCATCCTCGGCTGCTGGCACCAACGAAGCAACGCCCAGCAGGAGCAGCATTAACGCTTGAATCGGAAGGGAAGCCCGTAAAACACGTCCGAGGAATCGATATCCACGCGCTAATACCCTTCGATCGCTCTCGTCACCACTGGAACAAAACATTCGTCGTGCCGATCAAATATCGCTCCTTTTCCCAGCTCCGCTCAAATCCAACATCATCAACGTTTTTTTTTTTTTCAATTTCTACAAGCTATCGTGAAATAAAGAAAAATCGTTTTATCGTACTGGAATATTTCAACATACTCTGCGTTCGATGCGTCGTGAGCTTGACCCGCTGCCGAACTCGCTCCGTCAAGTAGCTGTAATTCAGCAAAAGAAAAAACACAAACCATAAAGTATACGGTGCAAGTGTGGTGAACCTTTCTACACTATTTTACGCTAATAATTTCAGGCGCGACGCTTCAAAGTTGGAACGATCATCGATGAATCTCCATCATTCAATGAAAATAAAAAATCACCAAGTTATCCAAACTTCTTAAAGTTCAAAAATGTCGAGACCCGCGAATAGTGCAGGGGATTTGCTCGATCAACGTTCAGATTGTTGAAGCGTTTAGCGCGATACAACGACGTGGCTCTAACAACAGTGCTTTCTATAATAAACCTACGATGAATTTTTCATGTCTCAATGAGTTTCTTGATTACTTCTTACCTAAGTAACAAATAATTTGTGTAAACTTGGTAAACTTACGTCGTGCGACAGGGAAGCGAGGGACGAAGAAGTCGCCGCGAGACCGACATCCTTGGGATCTAATCCGAGAGCTGCGCCCAGTTTGAGCGCGTAAATGCCCGTTAATCTTCGCAGCGATTGCAATCTTAGCCTAAGTTCCTGAAGGCGATTGCGAGTCTCGGCGTGCTCCTCTAATAAGTGATTCGCCGCTTCTTGGAGCGACAAAACTCGGGGTTCGCACCGCTCCAAATCACTTCGTAATTCCCTGAACCGAATATTTTCATTATCATTTCAAAGATTTCGTCACGATGCAAAATTTTAATAATTCTGTTAATGGTAATGTAATTTCTGGCAAAACAATTTACAGGAGATGAGCAAGGACGTTAAGAATGTTTTCAAGGTCATTGTTAATTGAAAATTGGACATTTAGAATTACGGAGAACGACTCACCGGAATTTGTTGTATTTAGCTTGAATAACCGCAATATCCTCGGTCAGGTCAATGGGTTCACTAGCTCGAATGGAAATTTCAGTTTTTTCTAACCAGACGAGTAATTCCTCGACGATACGATGAAACTGTTGATTGCCCATGAGAGAAGATTGCAACGCAGTTTGCCACGTGCCAGCGGAATGGCAAACTCTTTCCCATCTTGAATTCGCAGTAGCGAGTCGTCTTCGTAGCTCTTGAGCTCGATCGTTGTCTTCGGTGTGATCGGCCAAATGTGTACCAACGATATTCAGACTAACGACTATGCTCTTGTGACTGTCGAGATCGAGGAGAAATTCACGATGGTCTTGAATAATGTCTTCCAAGTCTTCGATCTGACTCGGTGGTGAAAGCTGCTCGCTCTGTGTACCTTCAGCAAACTCGAGCCATTTCTCCAAACGCCACAAGTCGATGTCTAATTGTGCCCAATTACGATTCGAGCACAACGGACAGGTCAATCGGCCACCGTCACTGGTTTTTTGAAAATTGATAAAAAAGTACGTTTCAAAATTTTGTTTATTTTTTCAGACAATTGATTTTGTTTTTTGTCGAATTGCAACGTAAATAAATGAATAATATGAAGAAAAAAAATGCAGAGAAAAGTTTCGAAAGTAGCGAAGCAAAAATAGAAACAGAAAAGTCGCATTGAAGTTTGTATAGTTGGGATGTGAAAAAGATTCTTCCGCTGTTTTGAAAATATAATTTTTGTTTTTTTTTTTCCCGAATTTTCTCCAACCGAAACACAGCAAACTTCAATAAACGTTTAATGCAAGCGAATAGGAAACTTACTGTTCACAAGGTATTGAATAAGCTTCGATAAGTGGTGACCTGCGAAGAGGATAGATTATTGAGAATTGATTAGTGCGGAAATTTTGATTAGATTAGTTTGATTAATCAAAAGGCATAAGAGTTCAACTTTTAAGGGTTAGAGGGTTTGAAGAAATAGTGGTTTTTGGTGAAATACCTTATATCTCTGATCTGCTGTTCACGGGATCTCGCTCGAGCGAGAAGGCTCTCGTATCGTGCAACGAGTTTCGATACTTCGGTTGTTCTTGCTGTTTCCTTACTCATTTTTTCGTCCTGCACGAGCAGAGAATGCAAGTGTCGAGCCAGTTCGATTGCGGACTGACAGCTCGCAATTAGTTTGGCCTGTCAGACAAATTTTTTCATTTGATTAATAAATTCGTTTAAAAAATCCTATGAAAAAAAAGACGACTGTAAAGAATTTGCCTTGGGACATTTTCCTGCCCAGTTAAATATTTCGAGGACGAATTTAGAAAAAGGTTCTTCGAGTCGAATCGAGTATAAATTGATGATAAACAAAGAACGTACAATATTTTTGGCAGAAGCGTTGAGTCCAGTTCCAGGGGTGGGTTCAGGTTCGATGGCAACTTCTAGAGAATCGAGTGCGTTTCTGCACTCTGTGAGGGCAGATTCGAGTTCCATGAGATAAGCATCGCAAGAGGTGATTCTAACAAGTTTGGGCAGTGTGTCAACCTGAACAGCGGAGTCTTGTTCGAATTTGAGTGTTTCAACTTGAACGGCTTCGTCGACTTCGTTACGTTGACATTTGGCTTCGAGATCGGCGCGTAAATAATTAACGCGAGTTTTAATATCGCGCCATAGTAATTGATACTCGTCGACGAGTTCTTGAATCGCGCCGACGTCATCGGCGTGGCATTCTTGCATGACAACGAGGGCGAGTTCATCGGCTCTCTGTAGAGTTTTGCACTGTTCCGAGAGCTCGTTTTCAACGCTGTTAATTCTTTGGAGAGTGCGTCTTGGCGAAGCTTTTTCTTCGGGCGATGTCAAATGTTGAACTTGAGTCAATCTCACGTCAACCTGCGTGAGTCCAACGACGGCAGCCCCATGAGCAGTGACGAATTCTCTATAAGCTTTTTGCTCTCGTTGCACAGAAGCGAGTATGGCGTTGCCACGAGGCTTGAGGGCTTTCCATCGTTCAATGAATTCTCGGACGTCGGCAGTGAGGATCTTAAAATTATCCGGTTCCAGGCAGCCTTTGGCGAGGCGTCCATAGCTCTGTTCGATTATTTGAAGAGCAGCTCTGTGAGCCTCGATGTCTTTCAGAACTCGACGCGTTTTTGCCAGGGTTTGTTCAGTGTCTTCCTTGCAATTTTTATCCAGACTGTCTTCCAACATTTGCAACGATTCCTCGGTCTCCTCCAACCATTTTTCCTGCTCACTCTTTATCCTGTCCATCTCTTCGATCAGTTTCCACGACATCAAGATTTTCCTCTTGCGTTCGGCGGAACGTACACAGGTCGCTTTCCAACGCTTCTCCAATCCTTCCATTCCCGACCTGATGGCATCGGTGTTGAACGAAGCTTTCCAAGCGTCGCAATCGTTCAGTAAAATTTCGCAAAGATTCAACACTTCGCCAATGTTGCCGCTCTCGGCTTCGATGACTTTTTGCAAAGACTCGTGATTCAGTAAACTTTCATCGACCGCCTCGCGTGTCTTCTCCTCGAGAGACATCGGCTGTGAGAGTTTGAGCTCAACACCGCCTAGCCAGCTTCGAATCTCTGCTATTCTACGTTCCAGACAATTCATCGTTTGCATCAAGTCGACGAGTTTGTTGGCTCTGGCTCTGCCAGCGGTCATCAAGCGCGTCCATCTCTCATTGACCTCCTGCAACGACGTTTCAACCTCTTTCTTTTCCTGATTATCAGCAACCTGGATGAGCTGTTCTCCCGTTGTCTGTAACCAGTCGAGCTCGCGTTGTTTCAGAGCCATTTCCGCCTGCAATTCGGATTCTATCCGTCGCAGAGCTTCCTCGGGTTCTTCGAGGCTGGTGGTCGTCGCGTCGTCGCAGTTGTGGACGCGATTTTCAGAGTCTTGAAGCCAAACGAGCAATCTACCGAGTCTGGCGTCCCATCGGCTACGGAGAGAGCAACGTTCCTCAAGTTTGTACGAAAGTAAGGCCAGTTGATGCTCGAGATCGCCGTGTTGTTGCCAGAGTAAAGAACTTTGCTGATTGAGGGATTTCATGTCGGAAGGACTGAGACATTCGCGCAATTGTTCGGTCGTTACTCCGAGATTCTCGAGTTCGCTGGTTGTGTCGGCGAGTCGAGATTTTAATTCCTGAAGGGAATCCAATTGACGTTGAGTCTGTACGAGACTGGCAGGTGGAGCATGGAAAGCTTTGCTGATGGATTGACTAACATATTGGAAAGTGGTTGTGACACTGGCTGTTTGTTCGACATGTTGGCCGTTCAATTTTCGTATTCTCAGCAGAAAGTCCTTCCACGTTTCCAAACTCGCTCGAAGATTCGCAATCCGCTGAGTGTTCGCGGCGTGTTCCATTCGTATGGATATCGCAAGAGCCTCGTCACAGTCGACCAACAAACTTTCCTGTTGACTCGTCAACGAATCAATTTGTGCTTCGCCGGCCGGTACTTTCTCCAGCAAGGACTCGATTTTCGCGAGTGTCTTGTCCAATCTACGCACGTGGATGAAACGCAATTGCAATCTGCTTCGTTCTCTCTCGATGTCTTTGAGCCAACCGAGCAATTTGCTCTGATCCTGTCTGTATCGGTCCCAGGAAGCAAGCCTGTTCCTAACAGACGCGTGTCTTTCCATGATTCTTGCGAGGGTTTCATTGTGAAGATTGGTCAGTACGTTGAATTGCTCTGCCACCGACAAATCCCGTCCTTTTTCTGCTCGTATCGAAAGAATCAGATTTTCTTGATCGGTTAACAAATTTTTGTGAACCTCGCAGAGATTCCGATGCTCCGACAACCCGTTGTAATCCGCTGGCACGTCGTTCGACAAAAATTCTTGGACATGTCCGAGATACTCTTGCCACAAGCGAAGCGCAGCTACCACGTCCTCCGACCTGACAAGACGCGCCGATAAACGATGATACTGCTGGAATGTTTCGCGAAATACACGTTGCCAAAGCTGCAATACTTCAACCACCGATGTTTCTTGTGGAACAATTTCCAGAGCACGATCTTTTATCGACTGCAATTGTGGTTCCGTTCGAGTTAGAGCCAACAAATGATTTCTCAGGAGCTGCAACTGTTCCTTCGACTCTCCCTGACCCACCGTTGTCAAGCTCTGCAAAACATCATTTTTTTTCTCAATGGAAACAATCTTTCGATCCTTTCGATCAATTTTGAAATGTGAAAAATGAAAAGAAGGAATCGACATTTTTTATGAACGAAAATTACAGTTTATCTCATTCGGCTATTAATGCAATTTGAAGAAAAAAAATGGTAAACAAGTTCTGAAGGAATAAACAATCGGACCTCGAGGCAAATTTTGCTAAACTGCATTCAAATTTAATCGTAGGCGCTCTATCTTGCAACGTAATCGGGATTTTGCCACGATGTTATGGAACAATGATGTGTGTAGTTGAATATACGAGGCGAGGCTTAACAAATACTATTGGTAATGCACAGAGCTCTTGCTCTCTTATTATCTCTCTCCCTTTCTTTCTCACTCTCTAAACTCGACTTGGAAAGTTTAGTGCAAAGTAGTTGTAAGCGTCGAGCTTCCAGACCACCATTCAGCTGTTGCGGATTTCGTGACCAATGTAATTGCAGGATTGGATAAGCCCTTCGACCTTGACACAACAAATTGTTTCGAAACTACAATTAAAATATATCGCCTCGTGCGAGGATGATTGAGCTGTGCCAAGCACCGTGGCGTTGGGCTTTCCAGAAAACCCTCCAGTCAGTTAAATCAAGAGAATGAGAGAAAAAGAGACACCGACGATTCGCTCTCCGTAAAGAATTAAATTATCATTACGATATCAAACTCTAGACAATTTCTTGGAGTCAACAACGTCGAAGATCCCCAAAAATTGAAATAATTGGAAAAAGCGAATTATTCATAGCGATCGCGTTGAGAAAACGATGAAAACTGAAAAATAAAGAAAAAACAAATGACTGCAAATCGCAGTCGTACCTGCTGAACGGAATCGAGGAAATTCTTCGTCTGATAAAGATCTCCACGAGCGAGTTCCTGATTCAGGGCTCTGGCGTCCGCCGTATCGGCAAGGGTTGACAAAGACTCACGAACATCTTCGAGACGCCGACCAAGAGCCTCGACTTCGCAGTGAAGAGGTCCACCGGCGTCGAGACCGACATCCGAGGCAATCTGAGCTACTAGGCCGCGTAACTCGGCCAATCGTTCTTTGTGCTCGGCCAGAGTTTCCTCGCAAACCTGAAACAATCAATCGCGTTTTTTTAGCATTCATAAAAATCGAATTAAAGGGTTTGAGCGATTTACGGCTTAACGGATTAAGGGCGGACTATGAAATCTTAAAATTTTGAAATTTTGCTCCGTTTTTCGTTCAAAAAATCGTAAATACCATTTAATTATTATTTACCGGTCAGCTACGCAGATTTTTTTCGAAAAATTATTCGACACAACAACCTTCGAGGAGGTTGATGAATATTTTCACATTCAAAACTCTTTCATTTGGAAATTGCATCTTTTTCGTTTTATAATAAAATGAAATTAAACGTTTGCTTTGCTACATGAGATTCTTCAGGGTTCGTTCGAAAAGCTCGAGTAAAGATGATGAGGGGAATAGGAGCTCTCGTAGCAACAAAGTTAGGTTTGTACGTTCCAAGGGAAAGCGCGTGAACCGCGTTGGAGCTCATACTCCGTTATAGCCAACTTTGAGTATCTACACGTTTGCAAGATCCGCGTTGTACATTATGCTGCAGCGATGCGGTATTTATAGATCAACATGGCATTCCCACTCTTTCTTCATCGTCTGCGAACGGGCATAATTTACACTCGAACTTAGACCACCATTATCCTCTTTTTTCATTCTTCCCTCGTCTCTCTTCCTTTTCGTATTCATTCCATTCCCATTTCCACGATTGCTATTCGCAAGAAACGTTTACTCGGTCCATGCAATTTTTCAAACTGTAGTCCTACGTCTCCGAGCGATAAATTCAACGAAATTTCGATTTTTTAACAAAAGGAAAATCCCAGGTTCGAAATAACCTTCTAAAAAAATTGCATTTTGCCATTTTTTTTCAGCAAAAATACGATGGGAAATAATACTCCTATTTAGTGCGCATGTAGGCAAAAGTTTCTTGGTATTTTCCATCGAATCCGTAACGCCTAAAAATAGCGAAATTCTGTTCTGCGATTTTTGAAGCAAAAACAGATTTCTGTAGAAATTTTTCGTCTTCCTCCGACTGATAGCTAACCGCCACCACTAGTGACGTCTGGTAATCTATTTATAAAAAAAAAATTAAGATAAAAATTAAGTGTATGTTTGATTTTTTGTTTTCGGATGCAAAATTTGAATCTCCATAAGAATACAATGAATTCGTGGCCAGAATTAAAATAAACGAACAAATAGTATTTTTCGTAACCGCGCAAATCGTAATCGTGAAATCGTGGAATCGTTAAATATTTTTAAAAATAAAACATTCATAAATGACGAGTGATCGAAAAATACGCATACTCCAATAAAGATTTGTTATTTTCACGCGAATCAATTAGCAATTTCTTTTCGTGTCTGCTGAAGTAAAAAAAAAAAAAAAAAATCGTGACGTTCGTGACCCATTTACCCACACAGGGATTTATTTTTGGTTGAAGATAAAAAACACTCCAGTTGGACAGAACATTTCAAGGTTTTTAGAGTGTGAAAAAAAGGTCGAGCTTGCTAAATGCGAATAATTTTTACCTTCAATTCTTCCGGAGTGCACATTGTTATAAAAAAAGTATTAAATATTAAAATGCCATCGTCGTAATTGTGAACACAATGAGTATTTCTTTGTTTTTTTGGTTTCAAATTGGCAGCACTTTGGGGAAGACCGCTCGCACATGGTGTCAACGACGCGTGTACCACGTTGACTCTCGTGCCACTCGCATAATCGCACATTTCCACGCGCTCGAATGCATTCTCCGAAAACAAGGCAACATTTTTTTTTTAAGTCCTCGTGAAACGATCGACGTACAAATGCAATTTCAAGTTTAATTTTCACTATATTTCATTTCGGTTTTTCATGTACGACAAAACTTCAAAAGTATTTTTCATTGACTAGAAATTTTTTCGTGGCTGACGCTGTAATTATTTTAAAAAATCCATAAAAATGACTCGAACGGAATGCACAAATTCTTCATGCAGTTCATTTGGTTAATTGCACTTTGAATGACTCGATTACTAATTAATTCCGACCCGAGAACATTAAAAAACTGTTTGTGATATTTTTTCGATCGTAAATTTGCCCAAATGTCAATAAACGCAGTCGTATCACTTTTGAACAATGTAAAATGCACTTTTTCATGCACAAGTCGATATAAAGATAAAAATATATTTTCCCCTGCAATATTTAAATGTTGTTGCAACTCCCGGAGCAGAAAAAAGTGTTTTTAGTCACGTTCACGTACAAAAGCTACTGTAAATATCCCAAAAAACCGGATTTTTTTTTTCTGGCTTTCGTATACAAAGAGAACACGTGCGGGCGTTACGGTAGTCTGGACCGAACTGGCGCGTCTGCGAGTCGGAGGATCGATGCCGAACACTCACAGAGAAACATTCTGGGGCTCCCTGCCCTCGCCCTCGTCCCTATATCTGCTGCTCTGCTATCTTTCTCCCTCCCGTACCAAACCACCCTCTTCGACGGAAGGGTGGAAAAACGTCATCGGAGTTTATCGCCCTGTGTTCTTTCGAAAAATATATGCAGCGTTTGGGGCAACTTGACATTCTAAAAAATTCACATTAGAAGAATAATTTTCATAGAGTGGCTTGTAAATAAAGATTTTTTAGAACGAAAACTTTTCAATTTTCCTGGACAATCTATTTCGCTCATCAATTCCTTGTCGATATTGTCAAAGAGCAAAATTATTTAAAAGTCATTTATTTATCTGACCTGAGAGGATCGAGAACAATGGGTAGGACATGGTTGTATCGAACATCACAAAGTTCGAGGCTTTACTGACCGCCTTGTTTATCTGGCACGCAACGTCCGAGTAGGACACCCTGAACAAAAGAATGGTGATGCATCATACGTAAACTTGCCCTTCCCCCAAGATCGCCCAGGCTTATTCAGCGTGCTCGGATTCCAAGAGCCTTCGCTATAGGGGTGAGAAAGTGGGATAGTCTCGACAACAAACGTTGAGGGGAGATAACTCTCGCAATCCCCTCTCCAACGCCCTTCCCCAATGCGACCAGATGTCGTACGGTTATCGCTCTCTGACTATACGCATCTTTCAATACATAGATATTTAAACATACAAAAACAATTCTGTCTCAAGTTCGTCGTCAGAAACACACCAAATTGCCAGTAGCATCAATTTTACTCTTTCAACATTTACAGATTTACAAAACTGAAAAAATCCATAAGTTCATCGACGACACCAGAGTCATCGGATAATTAATGATGATTTTTATTTCTACCGATTATTTAAATAAAATACACCAAGAGTAATTTCTCAACAAAAAACGAAAAATTCATTCAATCCACGATTTACTGATAAATAACGAACAAACGAGCCTCCAAAAATTAAAGAAAAAAAACGGATATTTGTTTATGGGGGTTTTTTAAACAAATCCCATAAGCATGTGAATCGAATCAGACAATTGTGTGTTCTAGAAATTCTCTAATAGCACATTCTTTCTGCGATTTGCTTGGAGCATTTTTTTTTTGTAGCCCACAAAGAGGAACAATTTTTTTTTGGCACAAAAATAATAATGTCCTGATTCAATGAGGAGCATCAAGCCTTACCATGATTTTTATGACCTCAGGAGAGTCACTTGGCCATCCTCAAACAGACGATGAGTCAGTATTTGTATTTTACCTGATAATTTGCCTTTCTGCTTAGTTTCTCTTACTCAGGCTTCTAAAGCGATTCGCTAATGTTCTCTTTATTTAAATAAATAATTTTTTATCGCAATACGACCAGCTCTTCGTCACGTGGAAATTATTTTTCAATCCTTTCATCAAATATAACAAACCAGCACTTACCGACTCATAATAACAAAATATCAGAACGCTAGAAAATTTTGCATTCACTCCAGAACCTATCTGAGCCACTAACTTTTGCTTCCTATCGAATCATTTGAAAATTTACATTCAGAGATTTTTTACATTTTTTTTCTCAATTTTTCCAAATCAAAACAGTGCGAAAGATTTCATAAAAAATCTGTCAATATTTTGGGTTGGATTGCTCTAAAAAAAATGAATGTTCCAATGTTCAGAATAATTTGGAAGCAAATTTATGGTTTTTCATAAAATGTTCAAAATCAGATTATTTATGAATTTTCTGCAGTAGTTGTAAAAAATTCTACAATGTAAATCTGTATGTAAATCTGCTCCTGTTTTTATGATTGTCAATTTTTTATTTATCGGAATTTGCGAGAAACTTTGATTACAAATATTTCCCAAAGGTTGGACTGTACGAAGGAACGTCCACTATTTCTCCATTGACGTTGGAGACAATGAGAATTATTGCACGCCTACAATGTATTGCGATTGTTTCTTTCTTCGAGAAAAACCGGATTTTCAATGTATGCCAAGTTCGAAAAGCAATGTTGAAAAAAATAAACGAAACTGGACGCCGATGTGAATTTTTCTACGAATAATCGTTGGAAACATTCAAAAGTTTATTGTTTTCCAGAACGAGAAATAAATTTTCGCTTCCGAATGTTGCGTACCTCGATGACAATTCTCGAAAGATTTAACAGGTCCGTATCAGCCATCATCAACTTTTATGTTGACGAAATAAATGCATAGATGAAATAAAGAGGAATTCGAATTATCATACGCGAATAAGCATTGTTACGGTCGTTACAAAAGTTGACAATTATTCATAATATGTCAAAAGATCGCGAACTGAGTGAACTGACACGGATTGAAATATTCAACCGATGACCGAGTACACTAGAGCCACTGGCGCCGAGCTTGGAACTAACTTTCGGGCCACTGGCCGCCACCCGTGGCAAAATCAGGAAACACAATTTCATTTGAGCGGGCGCCGCGTTGCGTGTGTTGCCAAACAATGATTGTTTTTCGGTTCTCAAAGATTTTGCAGTTTTCAGTTTACCGGTAACGCTCATCACCGCGACCGCGGCAGTTTTTTTTGGCGCGTTTATAAGAAGGACCGCCATTTTTATTTTACGATCCCGTGAATTCGAGAATTAGCTTTTCGGATGCGAAAGTATATACAGAATAATTGTTGACGATTAGTAACGTGATTTGCAAAAAGAAGATGTGACCGTCTCACCTTGACTTGTTTACGGGCTTCCTCGGGTGGTAAATTAGTGACGCTTCCCATTTGATTGTCGACCCAGGCGTTAACAGCAGCGGTTGCGTCACGGTATTGTTCCCAAAGTCGAACAGCGTGCTGATATTTGGTGCAAAGAGCGTCTAATTCGGCCCTCGTATCTTCCCAAGCTTGGACGGCTTCATTGACTGCAGCATCGACTCTTTCGCCGACCTCCGCTGTGCAACTCTCCCGCAAGGGTTCAGCGGCAGCTCTCAATTCGCAAATGAGGACCTCCCGTGCACCCAAATCTCCGTTGAGACCCTAAAAGGTTAGAAACAAAAACAAATGCTATTTAATTGGAAAACAGTCAATTGTTCTTTCGTCAGAGCAGATTTTCGATGAAAAAAATGTCCGAAATTTCTTCAATAACATTGATTCGTTCGTTTCCCTCGAGACTTTGAACGATGCATGAAAATTTGAGAACAAAGCATGAGAAAGTATAGAAAACAGATCGTCAATGTTGAAGTACCGTGTGGCCTAAAAATACGTGGTTGGTACGGGAAACGTTTTTGCCGAGTGAACTCGGTCAGCTGGTCAACTAATTCAGTAGACGCTTGCGAAGCGCCCACTCGAGTTCGTTGAACTCATCGAATGTTTCGATGTTTATTTGAACAAAGTTAAATATCGTTCGATTAAGCAATTATCCAAAATTACCCAACGGAATAGCGGACTTTCTATTGATGAAATTAACGTGCACTATGAGACCACGTGTTCGCTACACACGTGGTCTCACGCGTCGCGGCTTAACGTTTTCGGCATTCTCCGTACAGACGCTTGCATTTATCTAGTAACTGAATTAGCTCGTTCGCGCTAAGGAAGGCGGCACGTCGACAAATGATTCTCCCTCCTCCCCAAAGCGTTATTCAGCAGATTTTTTCCAAATTTTCAGAAAATACACAATTCGTTGAATAACCTCAAAACTTTTTCACATTTTTCTTTGCCGTTTTCCTACGTTTTTTCGTACGTCTAGAACGTAATATTTCGATTTTGAAGACATGAAAATTCTGGTGTTTCTTATCACGAGCGAAATATTGATCTTTTTTCTCGATCAAGCGTACAACATACTTTTTTACTCTTGAAAAATAATTCAATCACAGATTATTATCATCGTTTCTCGTTGATCCGCGAGCTTGCTCGACTCTTTATCAGTTGATTTGCAAAATAGCTTACGAATCTCTCCGCAGATTTGATTACCTCAACTGATAAGTGTAAAATACAACGATGTCGCGTATTCGTTGATATTTTTGGCAGTTTGTAATTAAAAAAAAAATTCTGCACAAAGTTTCGGAAAATGTCAATAAATTATCGAATTGAATGTGCGGCGTACGATTTAAAAAAAAAAAAAATTGGAAACTCATTCCGCTAGTTCGACGCAGTTGCTTTGTTTTTGGTAGCAAAAAAATAAATAAATAAATCGACGTAAAAACTGTATTTTCGATTTTTCGTAGAAAAAAACTTGTTTATTCCGTTAGAATTTGTCTGAGCGACGTTGGTTATTCGATTGGAAAATAATGGAGAGCAACGTCGAGTTTGCAACGTGATTAAACAATGAACCGGTTACAATGACCTGTGGATATGCAGTATGCAGGTCCCGCACGAACATCCGGCATTCTCGTAAATTGCTGCGCCTATAAATAGTTCATTAAACTGAAAAAAACTGCGGGATGAGCTGCGATTCGCGGATTCTTATACTTTCTCGTCATTATTCGCGATAAGCTCTGATTTTTGACGGGGATACGTTTACGGTTCTTCGTATCAAGAGTCTAGACAGCTCGGTACACTTCCTTTTATTTTTTCAACTCGAATTTTTTTCTTTCAACTCGATATTACGAACAAATATCCTTCAAAGTTGAAATATCCTTCGGAGGAACGAGATCTCTCTTCCGGAAGGGAGAACCCAGACGATCAAACGTACAAACACACAAACACATAGGAAAATACGTGTGAGACCGAATCGCGGAAGCCTCGTTTCCGGACAGGATGTAAGCGCGCAACTTCTCAGCACGAAGGAATTCTGGCTCGTGTGCACGAAAGACGATTAAACAAGCAAATGAAACAAAAATCCACCAAATTCCCCCAAGTGTCATAGTCTCTATGAAATATCTTCGTCGATTTTCCATAAAGCAGGTTGCCAAGAAAGTTTCGAATAATCAAATAAAAATACAAACAAAAAACCGTCAGCCAGTTTTCGATTATGCGAAGAAAGGGAACTCGAAATATTCCTCAACACTGCCAGCAAATTTTAAAGGCTACGAGGATCTCTTACTCATCCACTCCGTTCTTGATTCTTGTCCATAAAATATTTCGGCAAGGAACGCGTGCTTCGAATACCGATTGCAGATTAACTTCGAGTTATTTGTCAACTCCTTCGTATTCTGGTATTTTGACGCTGAACAATAAATCGCCAGGCCAGGAACAAAAATATTTTTTAAACGCGAGAACCAAGCGAAGTGAGAAAAAAAATCGTATTTTCACGATTTTTATCCGCGCACGCCAAAGTTATGCAACGTGCGCGTCAACAGTGCTCAGCGGGCTCAACTGACAGTAAAAAATCGGAGCGCGCGCCAAGCGGTTCGTCGAGCTTGGAAATTTGAATGAACGATAGGCGCCTGCGCTCCAAACCTTCCCACGTGTGCGAGAACCCCCACGCGATAGTTGCCAGTCCCCACGTTTCATCGAGGAAAACGATGAAAAAAAAAAAAAAAACAATTGAAATATCGTGAACAGCTGTACAAATTGTTGTTTCTCTTCGATAGTTCTATCATTTACCGAATGCAAATGTTTGGTCGTTAGGGCACAGTTTTCTCTTTCATTCAACAATTCACAACATTTTCGCTTCCCAACTCTATCGTCAACGACGAATTTTGAATTTTGACATTGCACAGAAAAAATTAAGCTCATATCTTTTGATAAAAAAGAGAAAAAAAAACTATTAAAAATTGTATCGTTGAATTGTTAAGTCATTGATATCAACCTAGGAAATATAAGACGAACATAATTTTCAGAATCGTGTCTCAATTGAGAGCCCATGGGAATTGGAACGTTTTTCACATGAAAAAATACACACGATCGACTACAAAATTGTTTGTGGTCACCGAAAATCATTATTTTGTCATAAAGCCAGTGATTACGAAAGCGAAATGTTTGGAACGAGAGAAATTAATCAAATTTCATTCCTTAATTACGATACAAGTAAAAATAAAGATAAAACATTTCGTTGGACGCAATCGCATATAATCTACTCGCGTAATCGCGAAACACAGGCAAAAAGCTTTTTCGCTCAATAATTGAAGTTTCCGGCTGTGTATTTGATAATTTTTCATTAATGATTGGTAGTGTGAATATTGTGCACGATGACAGCAGTAGAAATGGGAGTTTGAAAAACATATTTTTAATTCAATATTTTGATAATTAATGCGATCGTTTCAATTTTTCTAGTTAATTGAGTTTTTTCAATGGCAAAAAAGACTGTCCCATCATCGTTGACAAATGCTGTATGAAAATTTTGCGTTTCACTATAAAAAATGATGAGTTTTCGTTGCATTCGAACGATGCCAACTTCAACATCGTTGAGTTTGAAAATACACCCCGAAACGTGGCAAATTCAAGTTTCATTAGTAACGTGAAGAAAAGAATGTGTGGATTGATAATTTTCTGGAAAATCGTTTTGTCCTCAGTCGCAAGAGCCTTGACAAATCAAAGTGTCTACTACGATACACGATACGGTGTATCGCGCTTAAATAATTTGTGGAATTCAGCGAAACGGTTTGTCAGGGATACGTTAGAAGCTTGGCCGTTATTTACCCGAGCCTATATAGCTCAGCTGAATACCCGTTATTCGGTCAAACATACGAGCTCGAGGGAAAGACTATTTCGCACATACGACGAGAAAAAAAAAATGCACGGGTATGGCAGAGTTTCGATCGAAGAATCGGTGACATCATGCCTAATGAAATTATAATAAGTAGCGAATGGAATACCCACAGACATCGACGTGTTTGTCAAGTGCAACAAAACACGAGAATAAAAATAAAAACAATAATATTCATAGTCGAGTGATTCGCGTCTAAATAAAAATGAGCGTGACGATAATCTCAAGATACATGCGTGTGCATATCGAGCAGCAAGTCTTTGAAAATGTATGAATGCTTCCTGCCTTTTGCAACAACCAAGTTTCGAACAGACATGTGCACTCATGGTTGAAAAATGTTAAGTTTATATCGACCTTACCCAGCACAAATACGTGTCACGTCTTTAAATAGATGATGCTGGAGGAGTCTCGTCGAAGGAGAGAACCGAAGTAAATTTTGCCTACCGCGCAAAACCCCATCCGCGAGCCACTCGGATATACTTTTTATATCATCGCTTTTTTTAGATGTGCTTTTTATTCTTTGTGTAAAGCTCCATCCAGAGCTTTTACATCGTAGAAAACATACGTCACTGATTTTTATTTTTCAGATATTTTTACTATCCTACGAGGATTTATTTTGGGAGATCGCACGATTTTTTTTTTTCAATTTTTTTTTACAGTCATTTCAGTTTTTCGTGTTTTAAAAAATATTTACTCCGGAAATATTTTGATTTACAACTTTGATGATGCTCGTCATTTAATAGCCCAACGATTGATTTTTTTTTAATTTTGTTTTCTTTCTATATTTATCACACGAACTCCAGGAGAAAATTAATAATAATTTAATTATTAAAATGAACTTTGAAAATTTTTGTGTTTGAAAAAATTCCAAGTCCTGATCGTGCGAGCTTGAGGCCCCCAAAGGCTATCGAAAAACTCTCGAAATTACACATCGGTTTGATAAAAGCACGAGAGGCCGGTCACTCTCAGCCAACTCGTGTTTGTCGCGCTTCTTTTTCCACTGTATCGCTCTCTCTCTTTCGCTCCGAAGAAGTGACCCCGCACGAGGCTCGTCGGTTACTGATACCACCGAGTGCGATACAAGTGTTGCTTGATAAAAGTTCCTCCTTGAGTGGCGCGCATGCGTTCATTTACTTACACTTGTTCCGCATATTTCAGTTCCTACTCAAACGCATTTGTAACTGTGTACACGTAAACTCGAGCTTACGTACGTTTGCATGCGTGCAAAACAACGATGAATATTTATGAGATCCGAAAGCTGAATGAGTTCGAGAGATATAGAAAAGATTTTCTTAACTATTGCTGTGTCAATATAACTTCCGATTGATCTGACCGAAATAAACAGAAAAAAATTCGGAATTCACGTCGTCGTTGACACACTGGGTCATTTTGACCCGAAATTATTTTGTGGTATTAATTATCCTCATTCAAAGTTACGATTTTTCAAATACCATGCTCGCTTCTCGATGAATCAAAGTTCTAAAGAATTCAATCAAAGATTTTCTTAATTTTTATGATCGACACGAATTGAGAAATGTTTCGAGGGAAAATCTGACTTTTTTCGATCGAGAGCGATCGAAAGGTCGCTGATGATTCGGATCCAAATGACCCAGCAATTTGCTGATTTCTTGGCTTTCGTCGTGAGGACTAAAGAGACGAGACTCGAAATCATTTGAGAAATTTGTATTTATCTGGTAAATTCTATATTGCAGGAAATCTTGAGGGTCCAAATTCGTGTCTACTTGTGATTGCGATGTCGAAAACCGTGGGATCGGGGTCATTGGCACAAAATTATAGAAATCAAAAAAGCAGAAGCGAAGCAAGGATTTTGTGTGTTCATCCGAACGAATCCCATGAATCGGAGAGTCTGAGGTGAAAAACAAAAAAAAAACCTTACCTCCAGTCGTTCAGTAGCTTTGAGAAGTCTCTCGTAATCGACGGTTCCCTGGACTTTTAGAAGTTCCATCAAGTAATGAGCCTCCTGAACGGAGATCTGAAGCGTTTCGAGTTTTTCCTCGAGATGTCGCCAGTCTGCGAGACGATTTTTCAAACAGGCCAAGAGTCTGGCGCATCGGGACTCAAGATTCGTGTGAATGTCCTGGAGCTTGGAAATTTCCCGTTCGACACCCACGGGCGAAACGGTGACTCTCGTGCCACCCGGAAGCGTGTGTAAAAGTTGTCGCAGGCCCATCAAGTCTTGCCAGAGAAGAGCGAGTTCATCGGCGACTCCTTGGCAGCGTTCGACACCAGCGGCGACTGCATCGCTACCGTGTTTCAAACACTCCTCGCACTTGTCGAGTATCATCGATTGTCTGATTTGGGATTTTCTTACGCGGCCTAATCCGCGCTGGAGCGCTTGCAAACGTTCGCGCAACAATCTTGCGGTATCGAGTTCTTCACCGATTTGGCATTCGATGCGACGAGCGAGCGACAACAAAAATCCAACTCTCTCGCTCTCGGTGGCCGGTAACATTCCCAGTCTTCCCAGCTCGTCCTGAATCAAGCAAACGCGTTCGAAAAGGACGCTCAATCGTTCAACATAGAGCTCGAGTTCTTCCTCCGTTTTGAAAACTCCGTGAAAACCATCGATCGTTATCCTCAGCTCGTTGAGCTCGCGTTCCAGTAAACGCAGCTTATCGTTGACCGGCACGTTGTCAGAGGCCAAAGTATCGACAACGGCTTTCTGTATAGATGCTATTTTATCGGCAGTTATTCGCCAACGATCTTCCAATTCTCCGTGAAATTGCCGCTGCAGCATCTCGTCCGACAACGGCACCATTCGCAGGGCCTGTTCGAAACAATTGTTCGCCTCGTTCCTCATATTGTTGTACAATTCGTATTGCGCCTTAAGTTCCTGAAAGGAAAACAGAACAAAAAAAAAACGTAAGATCCGATATACCACACGCGAAAACAGACCGTGAATTATTTCCTTTGATAAATATATAAAAGGACCGCGGTTGCGGATCAAAGTTTTAAAACACTGCAGGTTGTTTCGTTCGATGTTGGGCTCTCGGTGTATATGCAGCTGAGAAAGAGAGCGAGAGAGATCGTATCTGTTTGGGACTCGGTATATTCGTGGCAAGAAGCCAAAGCTAATGGAATTATTTGACCCAAATGCAAAGTCTGCTGCTCGAGGGCTTTTTTGCTATCTCTTCTCCTCTCTCCCTCAAAGCACAAGATACAAAACAACAGCAGCTTCGTTTAATAAACCACACTGTACTTTATTTTAGATGGAGCTCTTTGCGATCCTTACCCAAAAGTGACGCATGTGTCCATCCGGTTGCAGAGTATCGAGCTCTCTTTCGGCCTTTGTCAGCCATTGCTCTATACGAGTAAAAAGATTCTCCTGGTTGTACCAACTCTCTCGGAAGGCCAATAATCTTCGAAGCGACGTTTCCACATCTTCCTGAAGCTTCAGAATAACATCCAAAGCGTCGCTGTATCGATTCTCCTGGTCTTCGATGTTTATCAATTCTCGCAATCCACTCGCCATCGCCAATAATTGAACGATGCGAGCGTGATGAGTTTCTATGTCCGAGGACAACGACTGAGGGAAAATAAATGGGTCAAAAGTTACACACACGAGAAAGAAACAAAAAAATAAAAATAAGAAGCATGCAAGAAACTTTATCTTATGCAAATTATTCGTTTTTACAATTTTTATAGAACTTTATTGAACCATTTGAAATAAGCGTCTAATTGCTCAATCCCAAAATTTGCATGGGCTTGAATTTTCGGTTGCAAAAACGTGCAGACAAAATTTTAAAAAATGCCAATAATTCGGAGAATAAGTAGAAAAATGATAAAAAGTAGTCTGAGACGTTTCCATTATTTTCCAGGTTCATGTGCAGGGAAATGAAAGGATAATGAGCGGAAAAATTAGTCTCAAGCCTGGAATAGTATGAGAAAAATTACCTGATAGAGCGATATGTACTGATCGTAGTCGGACGAAGTGACGGTCTGTAAATCGGGAACTCTCTGATGTGCAACCTGCAGCCATCCCCGTTCTTCTTTGACGCCTTGCTCGAGGACGATCCATCGAGATGCGGCGCGCGACATTTGTTGCGACTTTGAGGCTGCCATATCCAGAAGAGCGATAGCTCGGCTGTGTAGTCGCTCGTGGAGGCTTGAGAATTTAAAACGTGTCTCAGGGTCGAGGTTTCCCTCCAGCGATTCCAATATCGCTCGACAGTGATTCAAATTTACGAAGAACTTTCGATGCTTCTGCATCTCTTCCTGCAATTGTTCCAAGCTCATAACGGATATCGGGCTGGCCAAAAGTTCTTCGGCTATTTCCGTTATTTGGGCAAACTCCTGAAGGGTTTGTTCGTACTCTTCAGCCAGAGACAAAAGTTGGTGAAGGTGTTCTCTCTGCGTGCAGATGTTTTGTTCGATCAATGTCGTTGTCTCGTGAGCCGCATATGTCTCTTCCGGTATAATCTTTCCCGGATAATCACGAAGAAGTCCTCTGGCTGCTGCAACGAGCTTGCCAGTTTTCCACATATGACAACGATTCGTATTCTCCAATTTTTCCAGCTCCTCGAGCTTCCACAAGGTTGTTGCATCGCTCTCCACTATCACGTCGAACTGACGTCGTTGCTCCTCCACCAACCTAAACATTACATTACCGATTCCTTTATATCGAGCAATCAACTTTAACAATTATTTCTGGCAAGAAATTTGACTTCCAAAAAATTAACAAAATTGCGATAACGTCTAGTTCAACCAATCAGAGTTATTCGATGTTCAGAATTGGGAAAAATGGATTTTTTATGCTACCAGGAAAATTAATGGACTTTGCAGTGGTCACTCGATCATTTAGTCAGTTTATCAAATCTTACCTGTAAATGTTGGACACTCCGTTGATGAATTCGTCCCATCGAGCGAGCTCAGCATTGGTGTATCTTTCTCCATCGCTGGTGACGTCGTCGATGGCTTTTACTTGATGTTCCAACGCTTCCATACATTCGCGAACTCGTGATCGCTCATCTTCCGGGTATTTGGGTTCGATATCGTTCCAAATAATGTCAAGTTCCTTGATGCTTTGTTCAACGTGATTGACTTCGTCTCGAAGGTCGATGAAGGTGCGACTGTCGTTGTGGCTAGGCCCGCTTGGGCTTTCTCGTCCGAGGAATATTCGATATTCAATGGTTTCCAGCCACGTCGAGATCGTTTCGATGATGGTGATCAAACTTTCTTCGACAATCACGACGTTTTCTTCTTCCACGGCGTTCCTCAGCTGCGCCAATTCTTTTCTCACTTCCGAGGCTCTTTCTTCAGCAGGTTTGCCAGTTTCGACATCCTCGAGCGATGCCACGTGAAGAATGTTCGACAAGTAACTGGTTTCCTTGGCTTTTGGTAAATTGGTCAAACGTTCTGAAACTTTTCGAGTAGCCTCGGTCATCAGGATCATTTGATTGTGCGGCTTGTTGACGTATTCACGTACTTCGGACATTATGAAACTGTTGGACGTCGAACTAGGATCGGACAATCTCTGTTTCGATGAATTCTCAAGTGTTAAGAGTTCTCGCTCTTCCCAGGACTCCGATTCGCCAATAGCTTCGGCGTAACTCTTGATCTCATGTTTCTTTCGTTCCTGTGCGGGGTTTCTGGTTAATATCGATTCCGTGGGCGACAGCGGTTCTTCGCTAGTGTCCATTGGTTCCGGTGGCTCCTCTATGCGGATGGTCCGAGGGAAACTGCTGGAACCTGCAATCGTTGGAATTTTCTCTCTAGGTTTTCTTCGACGTAACGACTCCTCGGGTTCCCTTGGAGAATTGGCGTTGTCGTCGGCACGCGTGGACTCGATGCGTAAATTCGCCTCGACGATGATTTCCTCGTCCGTTCCAATGCCTTCATGGCCTTGGGACTCCAAAAATTGCTGCATTGGTGCTTCTTCTGGTGATTCTCGTCGATGCTTGACGTTGGTTAGTTTGAGATCAGTGTGGACTCTCCCAGTGGTCACATTATCAGGACTTTGCGCCTCTTCGCCACTCATTGATTCATAACCTGGATGACTCAGCCCTTCCTTGCTCCCAGCATTTTTCTTGGCTACTTCGGAATAGGAAAGCTTCCAAAAGACAGCTCCGGATGTCGAAGGTGTGCCGTCAAGGTCACGATCGCGTTGTTCACGATCAGCTGGCAGCGGTTCACGAGTCTCGCTCTGTTTGTGTTTTCGCTTCCGCTTGTGACGTTTGCTGGATCTAAAAACCACAGAATTAAAGAATTAATCGTTAAGATTTAACAAAGTTCCTGGTCAGTGATTCAAATCATAGAAGTTTATCAATGAGAAGGAGAAAAATGTACCAACCTCGTCGAATCGATGGAATCTTCGGTGACTGTGGCGCTGCTCGCCCTGCTCGGCTCCGTAGTGCACACGCTGTCAATCATCGAAATGTCAGTTGTCAAGCTGTCGCATACTTCCACGGTGGCGCGGACGTGAATCTCGAAGGAAGTTTCGGGGGTGGAATCTCTTTCAGAACAAGTTTGTATGGGTACTCGTTGTTCGAGTCGCTGGGTTCCTTCTCGAGCTTTAGCCATTTCCGGAGGTTCCGCAGGCCAATTTGGTTCCACTTTGACTTTGTCGGGACATTTTTCGGGCTGTGATTCTCGTTGTTGCAAAACTTGCGTTTCTATCGGTTTATCAGAAATTCTAATTACTTCTGCGGCAGAAAGAGGTACAACGGGAGTTTCTATTGGCTCAGCGATCTCCGGTGAAGTTGCAGCATCAATTGTTTGTAACTCCGGGCCGGGCATTGTGGAAGCATCGACAAATTCAATGGGCACGGACATGGTCGCGGAGTCCGTTGTTTGAGCTGCGGGAATATACATCGTGAAAGTCTCGACGGACTTTACGACTTCCGGCATTGTAGCAGACTCGGTGGTTTTCACTTCCGGCTCTGACATTGTGGAGGTTTCGACGGATTTTACGATTTCGGGTATCGTCGCAGCTTCCTTCGTCACTGCTTCAGGTTCCGGCATTGTGGAACTTTCTGTAGACTCAACGATGTCTGACATGGTTTCCGTCTCGACCATTCCCGCCGTAGGCTCCGGCATGGTCGCATTGTCAACAGTATTAATTATTTCTGGCGTTGTTGCAGTTTCGACAGTTTCTGCTGCAGCTTCCGGCGCCGTAGAACTATCGACGAATGTGACAGTTTCCGGTGCTGTTGCGCTTTCGGTCGTGTCTACTCGACACTCTGCCATCGTCGATGTTTCAACTGATTCGATGGTTTCGGGCATCGTGGCAGCTTCGCTCGTTTCCACTGTAGCCTCCGGCATCGTTGAACTTTCTGTGGAATCGATGGTTTCCGACATCGTTGCAGTCTCTGTCGTTTCTACTCCGGGTTCCGGCATAGTAGCAGCTTCAGCTGATTCCACGAAAGTTTGTTGTTCAACGGACACCACTGGTTGACATTCGGCGGTTGCTTGCATACTTGTCTCTGCAGTGTCTGGAATAATCTGGGCACTTTCTTCGGCTGTTGGTATTAATTCGTCAGTTCGCAATTGTACCGAAAACTCGGAGGTTTCGGGCTTCTCCGGAACCATCGTTTGTGATTCTTCCTCAACTGTCGTCACGGGCTCTTCGTCGCTCGTTTGGACGGAAAGTTCCGCGTGTTTCACGCGTTCGGGACTAGGCATAGGGCTCGTCTGTACCGTATTGTAGATCGTAGGTTCCGGTGATGTCGTTTGCATTTCGGTCTCTTGAGTATCGATTTTTCTGGGACTTTCTTTCGGTGTCGTTTGCGTTTCCGCGGTATTAACCGAAGTCTCTTCGACTATGTTTGCCTGCATCTCAAAGTTTTCAGTAGCCGGTGGCTCCGGACTAGCCGGTTGGCTCGTCTGGACGTTTATTTCTCTGGTTTCCGTGGCTTCCGGTTCGTCCGTCTGAATCGCATTCTCTTCTAGGCTTGTCTCTTGGGGAACAGGTGGAGGTGTCGTTTGCGTTCCTAAGAACACTTGTTCAACGGTATCCGTTTGAATTTCCGAGCTTTCCATTTTGGGAACTTCCGGACTTGCGGGTTTGCTGGTTTGAATATTTATTTCCACCATCTCCGTGAGCGCTCGTGGCGAAGTTTGCGTGATTCTTTCTTGCATTGCGATTTTTTCAGGGATCGGTGACGGGGATGTCTGTTGCTCCATATCCACAGACTCGTTCTCGTTCTTTTGCGTCTGGGTCTCGATCTCTGCGGTCGAAAGCGTCTCGATGGGTGAAGTTTGAATTTGTGTCGTGTCGACGAAAACTTCGATCGTTTGAACGTCCATTTCCACAACTTGTTTCGGCAGCTCGACGGGACTTGCGATTCCAGGAGAACTTTCCATTGGGCTCGTTTGAACGGCCCCTTCGATCATTGCTACCGGGGACGTCGTTTGCATTGAGCAGTGTTCGCGTTCCGGTGACCTTGGGGCGATAGTTTGTATTCCAGAATCGAGACCCGGGGTGGGTGAAGTTTGAATTTCTGTCTCTATGTCTTGTCGGGCTGATGTTTGAATGTTGGCTTCTTGAGTTTCCACATTAATTTCCAATGATGTTTGCAACGAGCTCTCGACGTTTTGTGGCTCCTGCGGGCTCACTTGACCCACCGATATGTCCCGCGTCTCTAAAACAGTTTGACTATCCATTTCTATTGTTTGGCAAGTTTGTCGAGATTCCACTGGTTCGGTTTTCTCCTTTCTCGTTCTTTTCCCTTTCTTCATCTTCTTCGTAAGATCCCCTGGTCCTGGCTCTGCCACACCGGACGTAAGACTTTCGTCCTGATCGGTTTTACGATCTTCGCTCGTACTGCTTTTTGGAACTGTCGATATTTCGTCATCTTCCTTGCCGGTCACCACTCTCTGTTTCTTCTTCTTCTTCCTCCGTCTCCTTGTCATGGTGTCAGGAACTTGTTGTTCCAGAGACAGTTCGTCGAAAGTTTTCTCATCAGGTTCGTAGCCGCTCTCTTCGTCCAAACTATCGTCTCTCTGTATTGACAGGGTCAACGAGGAATTATCGGTCATTGCTGTGACATCAGGTTGGGGTTGTTCACTCGGATACTTCGTAGAGTCGGTCAGCGGAACATTCAGGTCTATGGATTCGGCAATTGTGGTGGTAATGGAACTCGTTGATGGACCAGGCTCGTCCACGGTGAGCCTTTCCTCGGAGTCTGCCTTTTCTCTTCGCTTTTTCTTTTTCCTACTTTTCCTACTGGCTGAGCTCAACTCCGTTTCGCTTATCGGTTGCACGGTCTCGGTCTCTTTGTCCAGGGTTTCAACAGCTTCGGTTCTTCGCGTAGAAATCGTTTCCGTTACTTTCTCACCGGTTGCAGGTGAACTCGTTTGGATAATTTTGTTGTTTATGGTCTCGACGATTTCCCTGTCGGTTGGAATTCTGATTTCAACGTCCTCTTTGACTACGTGATGGGTTTTTGACTTTCCAACATTTTGAGGTTGTGTGACCATGCAGACCGAGGATCCAGCGTCGTTGTCCTTGTTCCCTACCGATAAACTGATCTCGACTTTTTCCATAACCGATTTATTGTTTAGTTTCGACGCTTCGACCGTTGACGAAACTCTCGCGTCTTTACGCTCGCCGTCAGGCGAGTCGTCGTCGTTATTGATTTTTCTTCGTGGCTGTTTTTGTTCTTTTTTCGAAGATTTCTCCGAATCATCCTTCGGTGGCGAATCTCCTTGTCCAGCAGCACGTTCCGAGGGTTTACTCTCTACGCTTGACGTCGACGATGTCGAGTCTGGTTCGCCTTGATTTCTCTTTTCCTCTAACATAACGGAATCCTTTTGTTTATCATGAACTTCTACGGTGCTGCTATGGGCTTTGTGCTCTTCTAATTCTACCGTGCCTCTTTCTACATCTTTACCCTCCGTGAGAACTGGTGCAAGGTCAGACTTACAGCTTGCTCTCGTAAAATCGAGGTGAGAATCGTCCGATTCTTTGAGTGATTCTCGCGAAGACTCGGCCGGTGTATCGAGCCTCGATACTTCTCCCACCGGCGTCTGTAAAACGTCACATTTCTCAGCGTCTATGAAATTTTTCAAGAACAGGGACCCGCTAAGTTGAGTTCTCTCTCGATTTACCTCGACGGGGAAGTATTCGCGTTCGTGTTTGTCAATCGCGTGGATTTGTGATTCTTTACCTCCGAATTCTACGCTTTCCGAGTGTGCGAGAGATTCTTGTGTCATGGTTGTTGTTTCGACGGATCTTTCGGTTCCAAGAGATTCACTTCTTGGGGACGAGGTAGGAGAGCGGACTTCAGGTTCCGGTGAATCTTTCTGGATCTTTCTCAATGGCTCGTTTTCCTCAAGGGCTTTGCTCTCTGTTGGTGGTTTTTTGATACTCGTTCCAGCCTGTTTATATTTACCGCTGCGGTCGACGTTCATGTCCTTGGCAAATGGACCGAAAAATGGTCCCTGCAGCGGACTTGCTGGTGTACCACGGAGACTCGAATCTGGAGGTCGTTTATCCTCAAGGTCAGGTTGCAGTTCTCGCTCATCTTCTCTCTTTACGACGTTGATACTTATGTGAGGAATGTCCTGATCGTCGATTTCCACTTCTTCCGGTTCTTCGATGATTTCCTCGCTGGTAGTTTCTTTTCCGTCAATGATGGTGACCTTGCGAATGATTCTTTTTGTTTTCCGTATAACGCGTCTAGTAACTTGCTGAACGGTCGCATGGACGGTCGATGTCTTGGTCGAGTATCCAGCCTCCTCGGCTTCGCATTCCGGTCCCAATTGGCTGAAATCTGTCGGGTCTACATCGCGTATTTGACCTTGAATGATTTTGTGACTATACTGGGTCGGTGCTTCGAACTCCTGGACGTTTACGTCGTCTCCTGGAGCGCCCGTAGTGACCCTGCCCCCGTAAGTCTGTCTGGTGGCTGTTTCGATACTACCATCGGGTCTCGTTCTCGTAACAGTAACCTGTTGGCCTCTCATCATTGCTTCGGAGAATGCCTGGACGCTCGGGCTCCCAGAAGGGTCATCGACGATGGTGGAGACTGTGGAAACTCGCGCTTGGCTGGTTTCATTCGTAACGAGAGTTTTGCGCAGTTTTCTAACAATTATTCGTTTCGTTCCATCGGCATCGACGACTATCTCGGTCGTGACGTCATCCGGTTCGACGAGGAAAGTTTCGAAGGATTGTGGAGCAGCGTGTTGTATCTTTAGCTCGGAGGAAGCGGTTTTTTGTACTTGGGCGTCTTGGTACTTCATGTCGACGACAATGTCGTCCAAATTTTTTGGAGGGAAAGGACGTTCGATCGTGGCAATATTTTTCGTTGCAATTTCGATGACGTCGTGACTACCGTCGGTTCTCTTAGTCACTTTGATACTCTCTTGCGTCGTGGCTTTGCCATCGCAACTGGCAGCAATTGGCTCCGTCATCAGTCCCTGGCAAACGGTCCTAACATCACCGATTTCCGAGGTCGACGTCTCTTTCGTCAGTTGATTCGGTTTTTTAAATTCTAATACTGGAGCATCGTCGATCAGTAGACTCTGACCGGTTTGAAGGGAAACATCTGCACACGAGGGCACGTCTTCCTCGTGCGAATGAATCGAGGAGGCCTGTTCGAGAGTGGCATCGTCACGATCGATCGTGACGTCGTGAGCCTCCCCGGATTCATCATCCTCGAGTATTTCCTGCAAAAACCACGAGCTTGAGGATAACGAGGTCGTTCGTTCTTAACTAATCAACAACAAATACGCCACCCTGCCCTACCTCCGAAAACAAATATCCAAATTTCACGGTATGAGAATTATTTGTTCTACGATGAATCGATGCGTTTTTTGATGACGATGACGAGAATGATGCCAATGTACAATTTTTCGTAATTAACTAACGAATGACGCGGTGCGCTCGATGATTATTCAACAATGATAATGAAACTGAGTGTGCGTTACGATGGCACATGATTACACTGGAAATGAAATTTTGTTAAAAATCGTCGATATTTTGTTGAATTCGGTAAACTAAATATTTTTTGATAATTACAAAATTTTCCTTATTTTGGCAGTATATTTCGTTTCTAACGGAATTGTCAGCAAAATTTACGAGTGAAACGACCAAAAATTTGCTTCCGAAGAGACTTTCTACAATATTTTTTGCTGCAATTACACAATTTTTGGGTTTATTCAAAAAAACGTTTAGTCGAACGTATCGAACAAAATATCGATCTTTTGCGACAAAATTTTGTTTTCAGTGTACGTGAAAATGATTTATTATTATCGTTGGCACTGAGACGACAGTATGGAGGGAATGGTGACGCGAATAAACGAACGTACCAACTTTCGACAGTTACAAGTATTTTCTTTTTTCGTTCGGAAAACGGTACAGATCGAGATTTTCTCGAAGATTTTATTCAATCTCAGTAACAACAATACTAACCAACAATAAATCAATTCAAAGAAATAAAAAATGGAGTAACGGTGAAAGTTTAATGATACCAAAGTACACAGGTTTTTCCATGAACATTCCTTAGATACATGCAACGTCTACGATACATCCATCACCTTAAACTAGTAACAATTTTAAAGATCTGTAGATTTATTATTTATTCTATATAAATAAATAAAACGTGGAGTTTATTTACGTTCGCGAAAAGAAGAGTGAGCTTACTACAAAGAAAACAAATGATGAAATTATACAGATGACGTTTAGGGTACGATAATGAGTGCACGATGTTGATGAAGATGAAGATGACGATGTGCTCGCTATGAGGATGACGATGAGCGTGATACGTCAAGCTACACGTGTGTGCTCAGTGCCAAGTTTTTCGATTATTTAGTCATCAAACTTCCAATCGCCACATTCGAGACGTCTGTGAGACTCTAAAGTCGTTTGGACGAATAATCGAAATAAATTTTGCCCCAGCCACGCACATCAGCTTTACGTTTCGTTTTGCAATAATTTCTGGACCATCCCAACAGCGACAAAGTCGTAGAGACGTCTTTACGACTGGGAGGTTGTACGAACGATTCGGAAATTATTGCAAAGGAAAAACAAAATGAACGTTATCTGATTGTACAAGCATTTGTGTTTCGATATTTTCTCTCTACTGTCAGAGTTCGGTCGTAAAGCAAAGAAAAGAAAAAACTAGGTTTCGTGTGATATTTCATAAATTTGAAATATTTATCATTCTCGAGAGTTTTCGTTAAATTCTTTCGTAACAGTTTCGATACAGACACGAAATGACTGTCAATCTCCCGACGACGACAATAAAAAGAAATGATAAATAAACGGATTGTTAATTGATATTGTCGCGGCAAGCAGTACCCACGAAATCCCAGCGGCTTGTCAACAATTGCGTAACAAAGTCAGCCCTCGATCGTAAATACCACGAGAACGTTGGCTTCGATTTAATGAATGAAAATTCCTCGATAGACATGCGCCATTGTGAAACGATGGAGTGGAATGGCGACGAGATATGAGAAAGTGAAAAATATACATGGATACATATATTACAAGAAATTAGAGAAATAGTCAATGTGTGCAGGTATGTGCATATAGGTCCTTTCTTTTGATTGAGAATTCCATCGCTAAGTGGATCTACGATACTCTTCAGAGCGATCTTGCCCCAGCAAGGTGCCCGAAAGTTCATGCTCCAACTTTTTCAGTCCGATTATTATTATCTAAAGCTAGCCCCGCCACCGCAGCGTGAAGTGCAACCAACATTGCGAAAGCTCCTGAATTCTGGTTAGCCTCGAGTACCTTCTGCTTGTGTCGTAGTCGCAACGACATTTCCATCAACGCTGCCTTCAAGCTCTTGGCCAGTGTCTTCACTTCCGGTAGCTCCTCGAGTTCGGCAACTCTGTTTGCACGCGTGGAGAGTTCTTCCTCCAGGGCCTGTGGATAAGGAGATTATTTTCGATTAGAAACTCCTCAGTGTCGACCTTACGTGCCAGAGCTCGATTGCATTGAAAGAAAATTCACGAATGCTGAGTCTGCTCGGTGAGAGAGGAAGAAAAAAGCAGATGCAGCGAACCTTGTACGTCGATATCGACAACTGCTCGTTCACGGTCATCATCAATTTTCTTAACCAGGCGTCAGTCTCATCGAGGAATTGTCGATACGTCACAATCTCGAGCTCTCGTTTTTCCTGGACTTTTTGTGCCTCCCTCAGTACCGAGTTGCCTTGTTCAGCTTGATGAAGCAGTGCAACTATTTGTGACCGAACGCCATCCAACGTAGTTGATAACTTTTGCCACTCGATGTCCCCCGAGTTCTGGCTCAGAGTCTCGTTAAGCTTCGCAGCTGACTCTTCCAGGCGATGGAGTTCTTGGATGATTGCCTGCATATTTACATTCCTTTAAGGACGTTGTATGCTACATTTTTTATCGATAGAATTCCTTCAAATTTCCACCACACAAAGACAATAGTGACATCTAATAGCTCGCGCAATTTTTAGGGGTTTCACCATGTAGAAGTCGAGATATTTATTTATAAAAATTACAATTTTCAGTAGTTTCTCATAAGAGCATCTTTGCAATTTCCAACATTAAATATTTCGATTTCTAAATGGTGAAGGCTTTTCAAACTTTGCATACACTTTTATGTAACATCGAAGAAGCTTCATTTAGTTTTTCACAAAAATGGGTCGTAAAATTTTTTCGAAATTATTTTTATTATACGACAAATACCGATTACCTCGGACAATCTTGGATTTGGAGTATGTTGTTCTATGGTCAATTTGTAACAACTTTTTTTTTTAATAAACTTAGGCTCGCAAACCATTTTGCATGTGAAAAAAAACTGAAAACAAAGGTTTAGATTTGACCGTCCCCATACAACGTCCTTGAGTTCCAAATTTCGCCAAGAAAACAATTGATCACGTGAGAATCGTAATCGTCCCACCGAAATCTTTAAAAATCAATGATTGCGCGAACGTTTGATAAAAAAATCGTTTTTTGTCTCCAACGTTGTCTCGATTTTGGTAGAAAAAAAAATCTTACCGTGAGGGCATCGAGCATCGATCGCAAGCTGTCGCATGGCAAGTTGCCCAAAGAACTTTCCAACCGTAAGACCTCGGTCGTCAAATCATTTATGTCAATTTCCATGGTGACCTATAACGGGCATACTTTCTCGTTAGAAACGACGTTTTGGAAAATGGCAAAAATAAAATATTTGTAATTAAGTATGAAAACAAGGTCGACCATGCCGTGCACATGGCGAGCACTCTCCGACAAAACTCCGGACGACGGATTAATGGTATTAGCTCGAAAAAAAAAAATCAGCAATCCTGTGAAGAACGCAAAGTTAACAAAAACAACAGAAATACTGGCGAATGGATAACACGATGACGATTCATTGAAATCCGACACATCGAGGCCACGTACGTTGACGAAATGATTCGCCAGAAAGAAATTGGCACAATTTCACTGTAACATGGACAAATATATTCACGAAATGCGGCCTCGTCGTGTCGAATGGATCTGCAAACTCGTTAATTCTGAAAAAAATAATACAATTCGAGCTGCGAAACGGTAAAGACGACACAACAACGAAGGTCATAAAATTGTATACGTTTGAGTTAAAACTCGACGTGCTTATTCAAGGTGCTCCGTCGAGCCAATAAAAACAAACGCAAAGACTCGAGACTCGAAATATTATGTACAGAGGGTTAAATAATAAAATAAAATCGTGTAATTGTTGAAAAGGGCATGCTGGCATGGATGTGAGAGATACGTGGGTCCCATTTATAGAAGGAAGCGAGATGACGCCTAATAAACGAGCAACACACCAGTGGCGACATGGACAAATGATAGAGAGAGAGCGAACAAATAAAACCAATCGAACAAAACACATTTGTAATACTAAGAGTATTATAGTAATGAAGAAAGAGGCGGCAAGAACTCTTCAAATTTGATAATAAATATAAATAATAATAATAGAAATGATAGTGATAATGCAACAAGACCGAGAGGACTCGCGGGATTTGTCGCACCTTGATCCCTTGGATCCTTTTCGCTTCAGGCGTGGCTGCCTCAGTTTCTCTTTCAACCTGCCGTTCGATGTTCCACTGCTGTACAGATTCTCCTGTGTCTATACCTAAATGCATTGCGGATTCAGGAGCAGAAGGGATGGTCACGATGTCGGGTTTGTTCTTGTCTAGGGTTGAGGAAGACTCCGAGCTCTTTTCGGAGCTCGTCTCGATTGGATCATTGGAAAGTGAGGCACTGGTGAATGTTAGTTCGTCGGAATCGTTGATCGAGTCCAAATCGGTTATAAGATCTGTAGTTATTTTGTGTACTAGTTGGGAAGTATGATCGAGTCTGGGATCAGCTTGTGTGTCATCGCGTTCGAGCGCCAAGTACGTGCTATAATCGTTCCAGCTACATATTCCACCGGGCAAATCTGCAACGAGTCGTTCGGTTCGCGGGGTCGATGAATTAGAGTGAGACGCATTCGCCGAGTCGTTTCTAGATCCGCCTCCGCCGGATTTATCGCCGCGAGAGTCGTCGTCGTCGTCGCGATCGCGTTTGTCATCTTTACTCGAATCTACTTTCTCTTCCGCTGGCACTTTCTTCGACAGTGCCGCCAAGTTCTCGAAGAGATTACGTTCCGCTTCGTCGTATGATCTCTTGTTGTACCAAAAGCCACTGTCCAATGAAATGTCGTTGCATAATCGGACGCTGGATTCTTCGTCGTCCGAGTCAACTTCTCCCTTGGAGATTTCGGGCTCATGACTCACCACGACGATGTCGTCTTCGTCGATGTAAAAATGAACTTTTGACCGCGGCTCCGCTGGAGCTTCCGGACCGGAAATCGCGCCCAGCGTGGCAAGGTCCGACGATGCTTCCGATTTTACCAGCGGTTTCTTGTCTGCTTTCGGTTGAAGATCCTCGGAGGATTTACCGCAGAGCTTCGGGGCACTGCCCTTGTCCTCTTCCAGGTGAAGATTTTGTATCGCTGCGAGCTCCGGTGAAGAACCTGCCTTCACGCTTTTCGCATGTGGACCATCTGCTTCAGATTTTTCTTTTGGTACGACCGAATCAACTGGTTCGCCTCGTTGTACCGATTCGATATTTGCTTCCGCTTCAAGTTTCGCTTCTGGCTCGACAACCTTCGGATCTTTGGGTTCAATCGTTGGGGCTTTTCCTACGCTACGGGATTTAATATTTGCTCCGGAGGTGCTAGTCTTTTCGGCTTCGATTTTTATTCGCTGTTCATTCTTACGCTCAGATTTTTCTAACAAAATATTTTCCGCCTGGATCTCGGGTTTCTCAATTTTCATAGCAGAATCAAGTTTTTCTTTGCGTTGGTCGCCAGATTTTTTGGTCTTGTTCTTAGGTTCTTGCTTCGTCTCAGAATTCTTGGGTTTGTCGGGATTTGTTTCCATCTTCGCTGCAACTTTCGGTGCCACCGTTACTGAAGATTTCATTTCCTTTTTCTCAGTTGCCTCAGCCTCCTTTACGGTGACGCTTGATTCTGACTTGTTGCTCACTTTCTCGTCTGGCTTCGATGTTATTTTTTTCTCAGCCTCTTTGTTCTCGACTCCTTCCCTCTTTCCATCTTGTTTCTTTGCATCGATGTCGAGTGAGGCAGATTTTGATTTGTCGTCTGGAGGATTTTCATGTTTCATCGAAGGCTTTGTGTCTTTCGAAGATTTTTTACTTTTCGTTTCATCAGTTCCTGTTCCTGTTGTTCCAGATGCAGTCTCAGTCTTTTTTGCAAGGACGCTCTGTTGCGGAAGGAGAGGCTTTGACTCTTCTGTCCGATCGCTCGATCTTTCCTTTTCCGAAGTAACTTTTTCTTCTGACTTTGTATGCGAATGAGTATCTTCTATTTTTTCCTTAGACAACTTGATCGTCGGTTCTTGGTCCACTTTGGAATCATCGACAGGAAGTTCAACGAGTTTCGATTGGTCTGGCGTGACATTTTCAATTTTTCCTTTCTTTTTCGATTTTTTCTGATTTTTTGTCTTTGCCGCGACGTCGACTGGATTTGTTTCTGTGGTGCCCAGCGTCGTGGTTTGTTTTTCGTTGGTCGATCCTTTCTTAATATCCTCGGAGATTCCTTTGGGATCCTCGGACTGAGCCGGCTGACTCTTGGGAGAATTTTGTTTCTCGTTCGTCTTCATCTCAGCAGGCGATTCTTTCGGTGGAAGAGCACTCTGCTTGGACGATTTTGCAGAAGTTTTTGTTTCGGTGGATATTTTAGTTTGATTCGTCTTTTCTGTTTTTGCTTCAGTCTCAGTGATTTTTTTTGACGAATCGATTGATGGGGACTTCTGTGGTTTCGTAGTTTCTGAATCGGGGGCCGATTGTTTGCTGGAACTTTCCGGTTTGTCTGCGAGTGCTTCTTTCTTCCCGATTTTCTTTTGTTTCTCTGTCAATGTATTCTGCGTTTTTTCTTTCGATTGATTTCTGGTTTTGATCTCAGAGTCCGTCTTGTCGGTTTCTTTAGCTTCAACTTTGTGTTCATCTTCCTGTTTTGGACACTGTTGAGAATCAGATGCTTCCACTTTGTTCTGTGCCTTGGTTTTAGCTTTTTTGCCTTTAACTTCTTTCAAATCTTTCCCACTTTTGTCAACGTCAGTTTGGTCATCAGCGAGTTGACGGATCGGAGACTTTTGTGACTGTTCTCCTCGTCTGCTACTTCGCGATCGCGACCTTGAACGCCTCGAGCGTAATTCTCGCCTGTTGACAAACTCCATGAAACCCTGATCGTCCACTTGCACAATATTTTCGATTGGCTCTGGTTCTTGAACTTCTTCAACGACGATCTGGACCGGATGTTCACCTCCGATCGGCCCTTTGCTTGTGCCGGTTGGTCCGGAGATAGTAGCAGTCGGATCATCAGGAATATCGCCTTGACTTTTAGCCACGATCGCTGCCCAAGAATTGTTTTCCAATGAGGCACCAGTCGATACCGTGGTTTCCGGTTTCTCGGATTTGGGCTTGCAAACTTCAATAGTGGAATCTTCGGTGTCATCCGCCCAGGCCAGTTTAGCACTTTCCATCGAATCCTTTTCAAGCGACACCATTTTTTTAGCCACACTTGACAGTACGCTTTCGACTGGCATTCCGACTGGATCTTCTTCTTGTTTGGAATTATGTTTCGCGGGTTTCAAAGCTTGAGGTTTCAAGAGATCTTCTTGTTCCGATTCGAACGGTTGCGGAGAAGAACTGTGGGACTTGGCGACAACTTCGGCATACGATGTCTTGGAATCTGCAGTATCTACCAGTCCTGGTGATGTGCTGATTTCTTGCTTTTGAGTATCCGTCGTTCCCTCCTTTCGCTTTTGTTTCTTATCTTTTTTGCGACGATTCGTATCTTGCTGCGACTTTGTGGTGACGTTGTCCTTTCCCGGTTCCTTGACCGATGCCGCAGATGACGTGGGACTGGAAACAGGACCCTCTACAGTTTTCACTGTTTTAGAGTCGATGACCTTGACAATCTCGGCATCATCAGCGTCATTCAATTCTTTCGTACTGACAATCGAGGCCCATGATTTCGCGTTCGGATTCAATCGCCTATCCAATTCTTTTACTGACATTCTTTCCTCCGATGTTGTCGATTTTGCTTCGACAGTTTTGCTCGTGGAGATTGTAGCATTCGGAGGCGTGGACTCTGCTTTCGGCAAGACTTTCCCTTTTACCTTCTGTCCTTTTTGTTTACCTTTCTTTTCATTCTCCAGAGCCATTTTTTTTTCCTGTTCCGTTGAAACACTTTTCTCGCTATCGAGCTTTGCAGAGTTCGCTGCCTCGTCTTTCTGTTCAGATTGCAAGGCTTTCTGACTTGATTTTCTTGTCGACAATGATTGCTCAGCTTTCTTTGTCTGTGCAATTGCTCCTTCCAATTCAGAATCTTTTTCAAGTACGGAATCTTCGGCAGGAATTTCGAGGAATTCAAAATCATCGTCCATGACAGCGTCTTCGTCTAAAATACTTTCCCAAGTACCTTCAGAGGGTAGAGTAACTTTAGTCTCTTCGTCTTTGAGCTTAAAACCTGCGAGTTGTTCAGCAGCCGGTCCCTGAGTTGGTGTTTTTTCTGCTGTGACGGGAGATTTTTTATTTTCTTCCACCGTTGAAGGACGTTGGACTGGTATCGATATCGGCTCTTCTACTTTTTTATCTTCAAGCTTGGATGTTGTCGTTTCTTTCTTCTTTTCTGTTCGTGACCATTTTTTATTCAGCGTCTTGGGCTGCAACTTGTTTGTCGTGGGAATAGGCTCGTTGTCTTCGAAATCGTCATCATCGTCAATTGGAATTGGTTCGTCAAGGAGACTCAGCCAGGCATCGTCAGCGACTAAATGAAATGGTTTTTGTTCCATTTTCGCAACTCCCACGCTTCCGGCATCAGATGCTTGTACCTCAACAACGACAGGCTGTTTCGGGGGAACTGGTGTTTGTATTGATGCAGCGGGTTCCTGTACTTCCGGCTTCGGATTTTTCAGAGTATCAGGCTTTTTAGACTTGTTCTCTTCTTTTGGCTTTACTTCAGATTTTGCAACAGATGCTGTCTGTATTTTCGATTTTTCTACAAGTTCCAATTTCCTTTCAACTTTCGTCTCCAGCGTTTTTTCTGTCGTGATCGGTGTATGTTTTTCATCTTTTTTTGATTGTTCAACCGGCTCTACGGGAACATGGGATTTTTCAGATTTCGCAGGTGCCTTGACACTTTCGACTTTTTCAATTTCCGGTTTAACTTTCGTTTCACTCATCTTGTCGCCAACGGTTGAGGTTTCTTTTTTAGTGGCAAGGACCGCAGGCTGGGCGATCGGTTGTTTTTCTTGTTTGGCTTCCTTTGTTTTTTGATTTTTGGAAACCACTGGATTTTTGGCTTTCTTTGCTTCTTCCGGTTTTTCATCCTTTATCGTCGGTTTGCTTCCTTTTTGGGCTCCGGATGATTTTTCTTCCGCACCTGAAGCAACGGCGAGCGCAACTTCCTGAACGGATTCGACTTTTTGACCCTGCGATTCTATTTTCGTTTTAGTCGTTTTCTCTTCGGCGATGGAGGTTTCTGGAATTTTTGAAACGGTCTGACCTTGAGATGCAGCTGGTAGTTTTTTCGTTTCAGTTTCCTTGACTGCTGGTTCATTTTTAAGGACGGGCACGACTTTCGTTTCTTTTCCAAGTGAAGTTTCAGCGGACTTTGCCGCTTGCTTTGGTTTTCCAACCACATTTGCTTTTTCCGATTTGGCAGGTCCACAAACGTCTTCGACTTTTTCATTCTGCAGTTCAACTTTTTTCTGACTTTTCTTCTCCTCCACGATTGAGGCTTTTTGGTCTTTGGGAACGACTGTTTCTTTGGGTTTGGCTGACTGCTTTTCAAGTTTTGCATTTATCACTCCATCTTTTTTCTGGACCTCGCACGTTTTTTCTTTTTCAATTGTTGGCTCAGCGGGTTTGATTGCTTCCGTAGGCTTCAGAGGGGCTTTAGAGTTTCCAGACTTGACAGGCGCCTGCACTGCCTCATCTTTTTGAATCGGTGCTTCAACTTTCGTCGGTGCTACTTTTTCTGCAGCCAACGCGGTTTTTTGCGATTTGGGAGCTATGGAATCTTTAGGTTTCGACACTTGCACCTCGTTTCGCCCTTTGACTGTTGATTTCTCTTCTTTTTTCGATCCAATCGGTTTTTCCTGTACAACTGGAGAAGGAGCAACTTCAACGTGTTTCGGTTGATCTTTTCCCGCAACTAGTTCCTCGGGTTTGGTAGAATGTTGAGGACTTTTCGGTTCCTTGGGATTTTGCTTTGCTTCGTCTTTGGTTGGGCTGTTTTTTGGCACGACTGCCGATGCCGATTGAGATAAGGTATTTGTCTCAATCTTAGTTTTTGTGACCAGAGCTTTCGCTTCATTGATGCTCGATTGATTGAGTCTTTCAGCCTGTAAACTTTGAACCCACTGTACTTCCGCTTGCTGGATATCCGGGATCGAGTATTTCGATGATCCCATGAGGAGATTCAAGACTTCAGAAGAGTCAGCGCTGTCAGAAGACTTGCTACCTGGACTTTCGACTTGTTTGTCTTTCATCACCGATGCTTGGACTATCCGTTCTATGCTGCTGGATTTCTGCCTCTCGGATGACATCGGTGGTTCTGCTTCTTTCACAACTTTGACCACGGTATAGTTTTCGTAAAAATCTCGTTCTGCCTCGGCGTAACTACGGTGGTTGAGCCAATACGGTTTCGTAAGCTCTGACGGAATGATCTGCAGGTCACTATCGTCAGATTGTTGCATACTTCCCGTTTGCGTAATTTCACTTCCGGAATCTGTTTGTTGTTTGTTCATTGGCTGTGACTTGATTATCGCTTCCGGACCCTTGGGTTCAGAAATTCCTGCCAATTTCTCAGATACTTTTACGTCGATCGTCTGGTGGATTTTCTGTCCAGTTTCGGAGTCTCT
This sequence comes from Hyposoter dolosus, assembly GCA_963921915.1. Lineage (NCBI taxonomy): Eukaryota > Metazoa > Arthropoda > Insecta > Hymenoptera > Ichneumonidae > Hyposoter > Hyposoter dolosus. Next base: position 9,954,117 of record OY998136.1, on the reverse strand, counting down.
CGTTGCAGTGGCAACTTTTTTCACTTCCGGTTGACACTGTGGGCTTTTTGGAACGATCGCACATGTCTCGATCGCTTTTTCCGTACCGGAAGTTCGAGGTTTGGAATCAGTTTTCTCATCGTTGCTTACCTGAGAAGCTTTAACCAACTGGGTCGTCGGTTCTGCTTTGTGTACCTTTTTCTGGTCGGCTCGAGTCTGTTTTGGATCCGAGCTTATTTTTTGTGTCCTCGAATCTTTTACAGATTCTGCGGTTGTCTCTTTTGCATTAGTCGCTGGAATCTTTGCTTCGGATTCAGCCATTTTTACGTCGACCTTGCTTGTGTCCGGAAGAGCAGCCTGGGACTCTCTCTTGATGAATTCTTCGGGTAAAGCAGGTCGTTTCTTTTTCTTCTTCAGTTTGTCTTCCATGGTTTTCATGAGTGTTTCTTCTTCCTGAGTAAGATCTTGATGACTCGCCTGGACAATGCTCGACACCGATCGCTCCTGCACTATGGATTGTTGCTCGTCACCACGTGACGAGCTTTCGGACGAGTGACTACTAACTTTCGAACGTACCTTTTTCCTATCTTGAATGCTACCGAATAAAGGCTCGTCGCCAGTCTCTAGAAGTAATTCCGATGGCTCGATAGCCGGGGATTTATGTTTTGGTGATTCATCATCGCTCGTCTGTTCGATACTCGAGCTCGTGGAGCCGCGAATTAGAACGGGATCGATGGCAACCCTAGCGTAAGTGGTGGTTAAACTAGCCTCAACACTCTCGGGACGCAAATTCACGAGTTTTTCCAGCTTAATGCTGCCTACATTGGTTTCGATCATGTTACCGGAAGTTACAGATTGGGCAGCGGGGGATTGAGTCAGTTGGGTAATTCCGGTTGATGTTGCGGAAGTTACGGTCTTTACAGTTTTTTCAGTTAACAACGATTTTTCAGTTTTACTTCTCATTGGGCAAGAAGTTTGCGTAGGAGGGACTTTTGTAGGTTCGGACAAGGATTTTTCATCGGCACGTTTGCCGACATTTGGTTCTTTGGCGACCTTGCTCTCAACAGGCGAATCCGAAACGCCTTTTTCATCTGATTGGATCTCGTCGACTTTAGGCTTTGTAACCTTCTCCTTCGTGACCTTGGGCTGATCTTTTGATTTCAGATTTTCTGTTTCCGCAGGTTGGGACTTGCTCTTAGTCTCCGTAGCTTTTTCTAAACTCTTAGGAATTCCTTGTGGTGCGGCAGTTTCAACAGGAGAATTTGGACTACTCTTTTTAGCGAAATCGTCAGTTGGTTTAATTTCCGGTTGTGGCAGGACGTCAGTCGTTGCCTTTTGACACTGCGGGACGGTCTTTTCTTGGCTCTCGCCATGGGATGCTAGAGCCGATGGAGAAGTTTGAGCTTGCTTATCGCTTGGCGCATCTCCTGCAGTTTCTTTATCATTTTTCATCGCTGCCTTGTCTTTCTTGTTCTGTTTCTTACGCTTAGGCACTAGTGGTTGGACCGAATCGCTAGGCGTTGACGCTGCAACGGATTCAACGGCCACGACATCCGTTTCTGATTTCAAACCTTCCGGTGGCATTGTTGTGCGCGTTTCCTTCGCTCCAGCCGTCTTATCGCCGAGAGCTTGATCAACCTTGCTACTTTCCAGGACTGCAGTCTTTTGTGATTCGGCAACGATCAACGTTTCTTCCGGTTTCTTTTCACCTTTTTCGATCGATTTCGCGTCTGCTTTTTTACCAGATTTTATCTTCTCGACAGAACCTTTTTCCGTATTTTCTGATTTCTCAGCAGAATCAACTTTGTCGACATGTTTTTTATCAGTTTTTCGTTCTGGTACGCTTGTCACGGGACCTTCAACAATTTTTTCAGTTTTCTGCTGCCGTTCCTGTGGAACCTCCACGGTTGGGCTGACCTTCTGCTTTTTCTCGATCTTACCTTCAGTGCTCACTTTTTTCTCCAATTGTTCTGTGGTCTTTTTACTTTCAACGGATTCTCCCGCATGGACAGATTTTTGTGACGTAGTTGCGGTTCCTTCGCTCAATTCCTTCTTAACTATCGCGGTTGCCTCTTTCTTCTGTGCAGCTGTCTTTTCTGCAAGTTTTTCCGTACTCTGTCCTGTTACACTGATTGCAGACTTTTTGTCATCGGATTTTTCAGCCGACGCGGTCGTTACATCGGTTTTTTCACACACAATCTTGTCAGTGCTTGCTTCTGGAATCATTTTACTCTCCGGAAGCTTTTGATCTTTAGTGATTGGTACACTCACACCTTTTACTTCGCTATCCTTGCCCTTTGCACTGGATTTTTCCAACTTTCTTTTCGCAGCTTCCGGTCCGTCCGAGGAGGGAGCAGCCTTGACTTTGTCCTGTTGTTTCTTAAAAGTTTTTTCTGCAGCTACTGTGCTCGTCATTTCCGTGATGACTGTTTTACTTTCTGTTTGTATTTTTTCCGTAGACTTTGCAGTTTTCACAAGCTTCGGTTCTTTTTTGATTTCGCATTTCTTCTCTGATGTGTCTTGCTCGTTATCCGGCTTGAGCTTCTCCGTGACAGCAGGATCTTTACGTTTTTCCGGTTCGCTCTTCGGCGCTTCTTTTTCTTTAGTCGATTGTTTGTCATTTGTTTTTACGTCAGTTGAGGTTGTCTTTGATTCTTCAAGTGAGGCTGTACTCTCCAATGCTGTCTTTTTATCAGATTGTGAGATGTTTTTGTTTTTTGGTTTTTTACCTTTGACTTTTGCAGGCAATTCTTCGGTTTGTTTTCCGCCAATTTTTTCTGACACTGTTTTGATCGTCTCCGTAGCCGAGACTTCTTTTTCCTTAACTTCTGCTACATTTTGCACTTTTGGTTCTTCCGCCTTTTTATCTGTCGGAGAAGACTTATTCACAGCTTGTGCAGCAACAGCGTCTTTCGAAGTTTCTGATTTCTCTTTAGACTGAGTTTTCTCTTTACTGACATTTCGTTCAGCAGTTTTCTCCGGATTAACCATTTTTGAAGGTTTCTTCTCGATCGTGGTACTCGTGCCTTTTTTCTTTTCCTCGGTATCCCCTTCGCTCTGACCTTCCGGTTTCTTATCCGTCGTTAACTTTGACTCGTCTCGTTGTTTTCCTTCATCTTTGTTTTTATTCGCATCCTTTGACGCAGATGACACTTCGCCGCCTCTTTTTTTTCCTCCAGATTTCTTTTCTCTCGGTTCCGAGAGATTCTTCGCTCGTCCTGAATCTTTTTTATCTTTGCCTTCGTTGGCTGGTATCTCGGTTATGTCTGCGGCGCTTGGCTCAACGTTTTGCTTTTTCTCATCTTTGTTTTTCTCACTACCGAGATTTTCTTCGGTTGTTGCTTTAGGTCCCGCCAATTTTCCGACTTTGCAATCCAGGATATTCGCGTCTTGACCTTGTTCCTTATTTTCTTTACCCCTACCGGCAAATTTCTTTGGTTTGCTCTCAACGTGTTGCTTCGGTTGCTCTGCCGATTTGTCCAAATCACCGTTCGCTGGTGTTATTACGGTCTGCTTATCGCTCTTCTGTTTTGCTTCTTCCTTGACTTTGAAAGACTTCGAAACGTCATTGAACTCATCCTTCGGCTTACCAACTTCCTTGAGCTTTTCTTTCGGCAGCTTAGTTTTCTGCTGCTTGTCCATATCTTCGATTTCCTTGAGAGCTTGATCGATCTCATCGCCTTCTGACTTTTCATTTTTCTTCTTCTTTTGTTTACGCTTTTTCTCACGACCGGCGTCTGTGGTTGATTCTACCGTCGATGATTGCTCCACCTGCTTCACGTCTTTTTCTATGATTTCGCTGGTTTTCTGAGCTTTCGTCAGTACGTTCGATTCCTCGGTTATACGTTCTTTTTCCGTTTCAGGTTTGCCACGAGCGACCGACCGTTCGGTCTGCTTCTTATTGACTTTCTTCGTATCTCTCGGTTTATCTTCTCCTTTCTCCTCGCTTCTCTTGGTTTTTTCATCTCCTTGAACTTTTTTCTTCGAGTCTTTTTTCTTTATCGTATCCCAATCGCGATCTTTTGGCTTTTTCGGTTGACTCGAAGCTTCGGGGTCTCGCATGGGCAACCTTTTCGCCATTTTCGCTTCCGGCGGCGTAACTTCGTGCGGCGAACGCGATCGTCCTCTGGATGGTTCGGCGGTCAGACTTCTGGTTGGCGATGGAGTTGCACGAGGTGGGAGACCCTGGGAAAGAATTTTGGCGTAGGATATCGACGATGATCCCCCAGAGGTTTCTGTCGAAACGTTTCTCTCCGGTAGCTCAACGGGTGGCTGCGTGACATTTTCTTTTTTCACCTGCGGCGTTTCGTCGGTTGGTTCAATGACTTGAACATTTTTCTCGATAGTCTCGGAAGTGACACTCTGTTCTTTGTGCAGGCAAGATTCTTGCGTTTGTGGACTCGTAATCGCGGGCACCTGATAAATCATCTCTGCCGAAGGATGCGATCGTTGTTGCTGTGGCTCTCTAATCGGTTCGTGATAAATTTCTGCGCTCGGAAGGTAATTCGTCTGAGTGACGTAATGCTCGTTCGCATAGGTGATGTGTCCATCGTATGGATTAATCGTAACTTGATCGAGCTGTTGTACTTGTTGGTGACCAGGTGCGTAGACGTATGAACCAACTGGGTAAGTGCCCAGTTGTGTGTTTATGTAGCCGACCAATTCTGGAATCGGATGGACGTAGTCGTACATCTCCGTTGGTTGATGACTCGCGACAACGTTGGGATTAATCATTTCGTAATCGGCAAGATGCTCGTTGGCCCAGTGAGCAGGCTCCTTCGGTGGCATTGACGGGACGACAGCCGGGAGGCAAGCCTGCATTTCCAAAGGCACATGGCTCATAGTCTGATAGGTTTGCCTTTGAACGTCCAAGTCGCTGGTAACTTGGATCGCTGGTTCCTTGGATTTTACAGTCTTGGTGGGAACTTCCGATTTGTTCTCAGAACTTTCCTCAATCCGCTGAACGTCAAGGTCATGGCTTACTTCCGGTTGTTCTCTTCCCGACAGCCGGATCATTTCTCCCATTTCCGGCTGCGTCATGCTCGCAGCCATTGCTTCTTGCATTCGGCCACGGAGAATATCCGCGTACGACGTGGAGCCCGGCAACCAAATAGGACTGGGCGATCGTCGGCGGTCGTCATCCACCGGGACGAGACTCGCCGAAGCGTCGGTAACGGTGAGTTTGCTGGGCGCGATGTTGGCGCTGATTTCTTGATTCGTTTCTCTAGCTTTGGCGACTTGAATCTGCGGGATATTTTTCTTGCCGGATATTTCGTCCTTTCGCGCAACTTTCGTGGGTTTTCTCGTCGGTGAACGTCCGCGACGGGCGGTACCAGAGTTTTTCGATTTACTACTGCTCCCCGATGGAGAATCTCCAAATATCTTGGCGTCCTTCGACTCTTTAGACTCGCAATGAGCTTTTTCCTGTTTACTCGGTGTTTCTTCGATCGTCTGACTCTTTTCAACGTTAATATTTTCCGTGACACTCGCTACAACCCGCTCGCTCTGTCTTACGCTCACAGGACGTAGAATTTGAGCGTTTTCCTGCGGCAACGAAGGAGAAGGCGCATTCTCTAGTTGGCCAGCTCGATAGGGACTCGATGTTCGAGAGTTTGGACTCGAACGACCTGCGGCAATGTCAGCGTATGATATCTGGCCAAGTTGCCTCGATGCGTTCGTATCAGTCGGTGGCACATAGTACGGGTCCAGAGTGTGAATCTGATCCATCAGGAATCTTGCTCGCTGCCTTCGACTCTCGATCCTTGTCTGCAAGGCCTGTAGCGCGTCATGACACGCAACAGCCAAAGAACATGGACACAATCAATTCGGATTTTTCAATCAGTCACGCGAGGAGGCTTTGTTTATTTGCTTTTTTCGGACTTTTATATCGCACCTTTCGTTTTAGCGTTTAGCTTTTTATCATGACAATCATTTTTAATGATGAGAAAGAAAATTGTGAGGGATGTGGCAGTGATAAGTAGATTTATTTGCTTTCAATCGATCAAATTCTGTGAAAACGCTTTTTTTTTTTATTATTAATTTCCGCAGTCTCGTTACAAGTTTCAAATTATCAATGATTACACGATATATGATAGGCGCGTGCCCCGAATATTGCTTCTGTGACGACATTGACGTGAAAGAAGAAAAAAGTAAGAATATCGATAGAAAACTTGACAAAACTGTAACTCTCGCTCTCGCACGAGCCAAGTACGTCACTCTCAAACTTTACTGAATTTTCTTTGGGTTTCTTTTCTAAATATATAATGAATGCGTATACATATTATTTGTATAATCCATGTATAAAAACGACGCGACAATCTTCATGGAACAATCTGATGGAGACGAGGTTCAAAGCGTCTCGAATCGCTCTCGAACATCGTGCAAAAGGCGGTTGAGCGGGTTAGGGCTCGACGAATTTTCCACCACGAAGGACCGGGGAACGTCAGAGAGACACCTTCATTCTCGAAGCTTTCGGTTACGGGTCGAGGGGATCGAGATCCGGGGTTCCTCGTTGTACCAATAATTTCGAACGTTCCGCGCGCGCTTGAATTTTACTCTGTAACGACTTGATCCTCTCGCGATAGACCTTTTTCCGGGGGGCGCACGAAATTATCATTTTCGTTGTCGACAACGAGAGGGAGATTGAGAGAATTCGAGAGGGAAGAGCACAGAGAGAGAGAGAGAGAGAGAGAGAGAGAGAGTGAATGAGCGAATGATGCGAAAAGATTCATGAAACGTGATTCGTTTTTTTTTTGTTCATATGTGTTTTGGGACGATGAACGACGACGGTGGCGACGAAAATGGAGATTTTTCGAGAGTGTGTGTGTGTGTGTGTGTGTGTGTGTGTGTGTGTGGGATTAATTTCGTAGTCGACCGAGTCCAGGGTTACGAGTGGATTTTTGTCGGGCGGTGATAAGAAGGAAAGGAAAAAATGCAGCAAATAAAAATTATAAATGAAAAAAATGCCAGACGATGAAATAATAGAAAATGAAAAACTTCCCTGCGTAATATTTAAAAGAATGGAAATTTTGTTTGTGCAATATAAACGTGGTGGCGACTGGCGCCTTCACGCACCTTAATTATTGTCAATATAGAGCTAACTTGATTGTGCCACGTTTGTCGATCGTAATGAAATAACCGAGGAAACAAAAATACATACGTTTTTATAATTTACACACGCCCCATCATTTCGTTTTATCGTATTTGTGTGTCTGTGTTCGACGTGTTTTAATAATCGAACATCCAATATTTTTGCCTCTGTCGCGACTCATCACCGGACGTAATAGTGACGTTACAAATATATATATATATACGTGTCACATATATATTTTTTATATAGTTTATATGAATGATCGGTAATAAATTATGAAAAATAAATGAACGAAAAATCATCAAATAAATGAGGTACACGTTAACACAAACAAGCAAAATCAAGTAATCTCTGTAAGACGATAATAAAATACCAAACAAACGTACTTAATAGCTAGGAGTGAGTCAAGGAAAGATCGATAGAGAGGGAAAGAGAGAGAGAGAGAGAGAGAGAGAGAGAGAGAGAGAGAGATAGAAAGGAGGAGAAAAACCTTAAACCAAGATACCAACCAACACCTTTGTAAGCAATGTACCACCAAGATAGAAAGTATAAACATTCGTAATCGAAGTTCATAATCGACAATTACGAGTTCCACATTTTCCATATTCCATGAAAAGAAGAAATATTTTTGTTCCCGCTGTTAAATGTTAGTAGGTATTCTTATTAGGTTAGAACGAACAAGGAATAAGTTTTGTTTTCTTTTTTCCATTGGTTACGTTTCCTGGTTATTGATTATTTCGGGTTATGAACACGATGATTGTTTTTGTCGATTGATTGTCGGATTGATGGTTCTTCCTGTCGTAATGATAATCGTTTGTGCGTTGCGTGTGTCTTTGGTGCATGTGCTCGTGAGTTCAGCCAGTAATATTAAGCAATGTTAACGTTTTTGTAAGTGATATTTATCAGGTTTATATTTGTGCACTAAGAAAATGTTCTTTCCAGTAGCAAATTCGTCAACTACAATTTTGTTTTTTTTTTTTTTCACCAATTTTTTTCAAATCTTCAATAAAAAAAAAAAATTCCGAGTGATTTTTACGGAATATTCGATTGTGATTTATGGCTTGATGAACTTTTTTTAAATTGTCGTTGAGCGAATATAGAAGTGCTGCTGGAATTGAGTGAGTGTTATAAAATTTTTTTTGATGAGTTGAAAAGCCGGAAATGATGGGGACTCTAAGGTGCAGGTTAATTAGTGAGAATCGCCGCTATATGGAAACACCTCGATGAATGAGGTACGAAAAATCATGCGGATAGAATGAGCTCGGATGAGGAGCTCTCGACTCCTCTCGATCTTCGTCGTTTTCAAATTCGGTGCAGGTTTTACGTGGGTCTCAACTTTTTTATAATTATCCCATATATCGGCGAATTAGTTATTTCACACCTACTTCAATTGTTATACTAATTTATACACAAATGTACGTATATATATATAGAAAATATGTAAATAAATATTGACTAATATATATGATCGTACAATCGTGTATAAATATATCGAGAGAGGATTCAAGGGTGACAGGCTTTTGTTTGTTATTGATATTAGAATTTCACACTTTCGCAATCAGGGGATTTAAAAAAAAAATGTATTTTTTTTTAATTTCATCTCGAGATACGTTTTTTTTTTTTTTTTTTTTTGATAAAACGAGAAATGCGAATTCGCGCCAAACGCGCGGTACATCGTGGTGGTGGTGGTTTTGGATTGGTATCAGAGATGCAAATCAATTGCTGCGTCAGCACAATTGCACGGTGCAGGTGAGAGGACATGTAACTGTTTGAGAAAAAAAACGACAAGTTTTGAAAATTGATAACCTACCTGTTGCTCTTGCAAAGCCTTCTCCCTGTCATTGGGAAGATACGTTGGGCTGAGCACGCTTCTCAGCTGTTGCTCGACCTGTACTATCTGCTGTCGCAGTTGCTGAATTTCCTGAAAATTTCAAAGGGAAAAAAAAAACGATAGTCGCGTAAAGTTTCCAGTTTTTTTTCTCTGATTGGACTCAAGGTGACGAGGCACCTTATTGTCGCAGCGATATATTTATATCGAGAGAAAAACTATCGAGTCGATTGTTTTTAATGACTTTCGAGTGCGCGATTGCACTTTGCCAAAAAATATTTTCACCTCCATTTTTTATTTCACCTTCGAATCAGGCGTTTTCATGAAAAGAAATTTATATCACGATTGACGTGAAAAATGTACTCGAACCAAGTGAAAATTATTTTCAATCGAAATAATGAATTTTTCTTTCGATACGAAAGAATATATCGATGCAATCCGAAATCTCATTTCCTAACCTGTTGGTACTGATCGATCTGTGCGAGACAAGCTTCCAAAGAATTAGTCTGTTCCTTGACAACGTCATTCAGACTGCTGAGCTCGTTGATCATCTCGTCAGCTGTTTCGCTTATGCGATTATCACCGCCGATACCCGAACGGAAATGAACTTGAAGCTTTTCCACCGAAATCGATATCTTTGTTTTTTGTATAGCAATGTCGCTTAGCATTTTTTCTCTGATAGCGTGTTGATCGCGCAGTGGTTTCTTCTTATTTTGCGCCGAATCGAGACTCTGTCTGGCCTTCTCCAACCATCCTTTCACATCTTTCATTTTTTTCTCACATTGTTCCCATTCTTCGCTCGTTTCTTGCAGTAAAGCATTCTGTAATTTGTCGGTTTGTTTTAAAAACGAATCGAGAGGCTTCGAGAGTCGTGATCGACTCCGAGCACAAAATTAAATCGGAAAGGACAACAAAAATTAAGATTTTTTTATAGCACACAATTATTTCGTTGCAACCCTTAAACGATGCTTTCCCGTTGGAAAGAATCGATCAAGGTTTTACATTTCGAAATTAGCGTGACGACATAACGACGTGGAAATTTTATTGACGTTTATATGTCCGTAAGTTCTGTTTGATAAAAATGAAACCAACCCTTTCCAATAATTGTCCCTCGACCTGGACCTTGGCCTCTTCGACCTCGGCTAATTTCTCCGGCAAATCACCGACGCTCGTCACCTGTCCAATGCTCTCCAATTCTTTGCCCATGTCGCTGAGATTCTTGTTTACCTGCTTGCAGCTCTTCACCGCGGTCTGTAATAATTCATCGTTCTTGAGCAAACCGAGAGCGAGATTCTCCGATGTCATTGTCGGGTAAATCGTTTCGCCGAGGACGAATGTTCTCAAAATTGCGAAATATGACCTTGATGAGGGCAATCCGTCATTGGGAATTCCCATGAGAACGTTTTTTTTCGATTCATTTCGAAGCGGAGTTCTCGAAATTCTTCAAGGTTTTTCGTGATGCAGTTTACCTTCATCGAGGTTATTCATTAATCGAAAAATTGCAGAAACATTTGTTTTTTTTGTAAACGATTTACGCCGAAATTGACAGAAAGAAAAAATTTGTTAGAAACGTCGTGTCGTAATGGCGACGTACCGAATAATCGTGTAGCCTCTGTCTAGTTTGTACGAGGCTCGTAAGAGTCAGTGGCTCGGTAAGGAAAAGTTTCTTTTCCTCGATCCAAGCTTTGACAGCGTCGTAAAGAACGAGAAATCTCTGCCAGGCATCCATAATGTCGCCAACCTGTTGTTTCTTCTCGTCGAGCCACGATCTGACTTGTCCAAGTTGTTCAGTCAAATTAGCGATAGTTTTAGCAATAATTTCTTTCTCGTCTTGGTCACGAGTATTATCGACGATAGTTTGACCATTTTTGGTGAGTCTCTCGAGCCTGTCGGACATCGGTCCAAGCTCGTTCTGTATCTGTCGCAACGATTCGCGCAATCTCGACGGTTCGATCGATCGATCTTGAACTTTGAGCTCGGCTTGTCGTATCCAAGCTTGTAACTCGTCAACGTCTCTCGCATAATCGGTTCTCGTCGTTCTCGCGCGTTTTTGTTCTCTCTGCTTCTCGTCCATCGTTTGTGTCGTATTTTCCGCTGTCAATTCCAATTGTGTCAACTGCTGTGCCAAATCGCTCGGCACCAACTGTTGGCTGGATTGATACCGCGCCTTAGTGCTTCCCGAAAACTTCTTTACCGAATCAACGAGGCTCTCGAGTTTCTTCCCCAATTTCAACAATTCTTCCTCCACGCGATCCTGATCGGCACCGTAAACGTAAAAATCTTTTATACGATTGTGTTCCGATTCCAACAGTTCGGTCAGCCGTTTAACTTCGTTCTCGTCGTTGACGAAAGACTCGAGATCCTCGTGAGCTTTTCTCGCTTTATCCCGAAGCGAATCGACGAGCCTGTAAAAATGTTCAACGTGTCGACACACTTCTCAATCGCTTTAAACCAACTAGTTGCGTATCCATCGCGATCGCAATGGAAACGAAACTTTTTCACTCTTTCTTATGATTGATCGCTGCTAAGCGAGGGATAAGAAAAATTCTGGACTACTTGTTGAATCCTCGCAAGAAGCTTGCCTACAGAATTTAACAGTTTTTAATTTCAATAGTTCAAAATATTAAGGTCCTTGTCTTGATAATCGATCGACTTCCCGATTCAAAGTACTTAGCGTTCATTCCTAAAAAAAAAAAACCTGCCTGGTCGAGCCTACAGACGTTTTTTCGTCGATTTTTGAACGGATATAGAAAGACCCAAAAGGAATTGAGAAGAAAAAAAATAAAACGAGAATAAAAGTACGATGAGGCAGAGGATACGAATTTAGAATCGGAAATGCGTGTTGAGTACGTTCACCGCGATATTTCTCTCGTCTTTTTCTCTTTTCTCTCCTCTCTCTCTCTCTCTCTTCTTCTCTTTCTCTCTTTCTCTCGCTGGCTGGATCCCAGGCTCCGCGAGATCGAGACTCTCAGCGGAAAGGAGGGAAAGAGAAACAGAGAGAGAGAGAGAGAGAGAGAGAACGTTGGCTAAAAGTAGACAAACTCTTCGTCTCTGTCGTATTAAACCAACTTCTCTAAGGTCCCAAAACTTATGCCATGTTACGAGCTCTTCTATAACATATCTGACAATTCACTCTCGATCCGCATCGTATTTGTCGTTTCTTGATCTTTAATCGAAGCCATGACATCGGAGCTCTGTCATAGAAACTACATTACCGTCGATACAAGAATAAAAATAGACGCTGGACGTTTCGTCCTGTCGAGAAAAACAGTAATTTCGCTTCAAAATAAATAAAAAAATCCGAGCGATTTGCCCAGGGGCACGATTCATTTCTGCCATTCACTAAATTCGCATTTTATGCAATTTTGCGCGAATAACTTCGCGTTCGAATGATTATAACATTGAGATTCAATTCTCGGATGATTTTTCAAGAGAACTCGATAAATATTGGCAGAAAAATTGGAACTTGACCTCAATTGTCATTGCATTCGATGAAAGCGAGTAACGTTGAAATAACTTTTATTTATCCGGACAAATCGCAGCTAAAAATATTAACCTCCTTTCCAATTTTAAATGCGAGAGAAAAAAGTGATCTTGGATCACATTTGAAGAGGGTAAGTTGCCCTTGGGAATCAAGTTAACTTTAGAAGACAGATCGAATTCTCGAGGAGATTTGGGCCGATTGTAGCGCCGCCTTTGGAGCCAATTTGAAAAGTTTTTTCAATCAAGTTTCGTCGGCAAAATACTCGCAACAATCACAACTTTCAACGAAACCTCCGGATAGCTTTGATTTTGTGCATAAAAATTAAAAAAAAAAAAAAAAAAAAAAAAAACAACCGAGTGGACGAGCTTCGATTTCCGGAAGTGTCAGCATCGAATTAATCGTGACGTCAGGTTTTTAACGGCCGAGGCACACAAGCGAGACGAGACACTTTGAAATCGCGTACCGTGTTTTTCTCGTTCCCCGCCAAAAATAGAATAAAACACGCGACGCTCGTTATTTTGCGCGCTTTAAATTTTCCTCGTGGAATTTCAGGGATCGGAGAAAGTGTAAAACGTTTATAGATACTGTTGCTGTATCAATGTCGAGCTTGACTCGTTATTTTTTGTCGAACACTTTGAGCCTTTCAGCTGTGACATCACCGCACTAAACAACTGCGAAATTTCAATAATTTTAATTCCGAGTTTCCGAACGTAGGGAATTAGATTCCAACGATATTTAATCCGATTCCAAAATAAAATCACGATTCTCAATCATTCCGATTTATCTTTGTACCGCGGCGTTAGCTCGGTTCTTTTTGAAGCAGAAGCGCGAGTTGGAATCTCTAAAAAAAAGTCCGTAACTTATTGTACGAGGGTTTAAAAATTTATTTATTTAGCTACACACTATCGATGCTGATTGTTATTTAATCTCTTGCGGAAATTAAGTCGAACGCGTTGGAAACCGGTTAATCGTGACTGCTGCGCACGTTATTTACAATCGTTATACCTAAAAATCCGAGCTCGCAGGAAGTCGGAAAAGATTCCCTCCCGGTAAAAATTTCTTTGGAGATTCTCAGTTATTATTTTTTCGTTTAAATAGCAAAACTTTCGATATTCTTATTCTTTTTGTTTCGTGTGTATTTTTCTCAATTCGATCCTTCGTGAATGTAAATTGGATAACAGTATGGCGCGGCACAATCGAGCCAAACAGTAGCGTTCGCGGTTCGTAACGTATTGAAGAGATTTCGTTGGGTTTAGTTTTTTCTGGCAAGACGCCTATTAGCTCCGACGCATGCGGATGGAAAAGCTCTCTTATACTATTTAACTCGACCCAACACAAGCTAGAATCTTTTCAAGAGGAAAGAAAGAGCGAGAGAGACAGCGCTCGACGAGCAGAAGCTTCACGTGCCTCTCTCGTCCCGAGCGTCGCGACGCCGGCTCCCAAAATCCCAATGCAAGGCAGCATCGTCGACTAAGAATAATATCGCGCGCTCCGCCGCGGACTCGCATATCTTTACCTACATCTATCTCTAAAAACCCAGTACAAATTTCTAAACCATGCGACATACAAACAACCATTTCGAAAAGTGCGTACGAATGACCCAAAAAATGTTCGCCCGAGAATCAAATTTTTCTTCCGTCAATGGTTCCCGCAAAAAAAGTTTTTTACGATTTTCTCAAAACATGATGAAATGGAGGAATGAAGCAGAGTTCGTGTCGACAAATGAATTTTGACATAATTTAGGATAAAATTTAAATTTTGTGGAGTGAACAAGAGAAAAAAAAACGAAATTGTTGAATCGAATCCAATGACAATAATTTGATCGTTACACAATGTGCAAGTTGGCAAAATATATTGGGCGTAAATTCTCTCGTCAAGAGAGTGAAATTTAGTACCAGCTTTTTTGGCATAATCGAGTTACGTCACTTTTTATATTGTCAAAATGAACGTTGTCAAACAAGAGCGACAAGTCCTGGATTGCGAAATGTTGGAATATAATTCAATCGGGCCAGCGTGTCGCCAGTTTCTCGCTTCGCAGTTATATATAGAACTTTTACCGAAGACATTCATATGCATGTGTGCATAGAGACTCGAAAAATCAGCGTGTATATATAAAAACTTCGTCACAGGTTCAGGAGGACAGCAAACCGGCGATTTCGCGGATCTAACAATATTTACAAGTTTAAATAATCGAAAGTATACTTGTTCGAGTGTGCAGTCCACAAAACTTCAATTTTTCGGTTGCCATTTTATGGCAGAATTCTTTTCATGCTCCATGTACTTCCGGAATGTCGGTGCACGTTGCAAACTTAACAAAAAAAAATCGAACAGGTAGCGATAAGAAAAAAAAAAATTCTTTGCCAACGGAGATCGATTTGTCGCACGAACGATCTCCGGCTATTGACTGGCTGATGAGGACAAATTTATGCCGACCAATAAGTCCCACTTTTTCGTTAAAATATTGACGAAAAATAATATCCGGTGGTGGGGAATTTTTTCTTTTGAAAACGCAGCTCCGAATGCCATGGTCGTTTGCCTTCGATGAGATCCGCGAACAGAGAGACAGAGAGAAAGAGAGAGGGAGGAAGAAAGAGAGACAGAGACGGATTATCGAAAGACCTTCTTTTTGTCGAAGTGACCTAACGATGAGACTTTGTGTTTACACAAATTACGTCATAGCCCGTTTTGGACGTGACGTTTTGCCACGATGACTGCATTACAATTTTCTTCGTTTCGCTACCGTCTAATCGTAAATAAAAACTATATGTCATACGTTAACTCTCCCCTCGTCCAGTTATTCAAACTTGACACACATTCACGAAGGTGTAAGCTCTTCCAACTGATTTTTCTTCAACGTTTGATAAATTATTTCTAAAGCTCGAACAAACAAATTGTGTTCGTACTCATTTTTACGGTTTTTTGAAAATAAATTTTTCCAAATTTCCCGTAACGAGTGACGAAATTTTCAAATTAAATTTTTTTTTTTCGTTTGTAATATCCTGTAAATGTAATTTGCAATTCACATCGTAGAAAATATAATTTTTCATAAACATGACGTAAAAATACCTGAAAATTCGTAATAAACAATTTATCTTTTTCTTTCGTCATTTTTGACGAACGGGATAAAAGCACAAGCTCACACAACACTCGGATGCGACATGCATGGCTGCTCTCTAGACCCTGAACTTGGTATAACGGCTCTGCATCGTTTCCGGCGCATTCAAGATTTTGTTTTCCATAAAATTGCAAAGTTTTGCAAATCAAATTTAATTTTGGTTTCAATCGTATTTTTCCACAGTTGACGCTGGTGCGGTTCGTAGGCCTAACCTCACTTTACTACGACGCCCGAGTCCTTGAGGATCTTACTTTGGAATTTTTATTTTTTAACGAATCGAGTAACGCGAAACCGAAGAATTTAAGT
This sequence comes from Hyposoter dolosus, assembly GCA_963921915.1. Taxonomy (NCBI): domain Eukaryota; kingdom Metazoa; phylum Arthropoda; class Insecta; order Hymenoptera; family Ichneumonidae; genus Hyposoter; species Hyposoter dolosus. Next base: position 9,938,315 of record OY998136.1, on the reverse strand, counting down.
TTTCAGGTAAAATTTTCGCACTGAAGAAATTCTAGAAACTCTTAGCCCATTGTGGATACTTCGGTCAGAATGGAATGGGCCGAATTTCGAATTTTGAATCGGCCGAGTCCTTGAGAATCTTACTTTGAAATTTTTATTTTTTTTAACGAATCGAGAAACGCAAAACCGAAGAATTTAAGTTTTCAGGTAAAGTTTTCAGACTGAAGAAATTCTAGAAACTGTTAGCCCATTGTGAACGTACTTCAGTCGGAATGGAATGGGCCGAATTTTGGATTGATTTTTCGAAAGGAATTATTTGAATTTTCGTAAAGTCCCAAAAAAATGGCAAATTTTCGTGTTAGAAAAGTTTGGAACGGAAATTTTCCATGATATCGTGTTCGACAGGAGACCGGAAGTGCCTAAAGAACCGCGACGTAGATTCGCACTGATAGACGCGTCGAGCATTGTCAAATAAAAACACAAGAACGAGAAAAAAAATGCATAAGAGGACTCACGCTTCCGTTGATTTCTCGAGTCTATCGATTCGTTCCTCGAGGTGATGTGCAGGCGTTTCGGCGAAGGCGCTGAGATACGTGAGTACAGGACCGGCGAGTGATCTCACCTCGTCAGTTGCAGGCTGGAGTTTTTCTGCCTCACTGATCAATTCCTGTAACGAAACGAAACGATGCAATTTAGATCAAAGTTCGAACAAAGCGAGTAATTTGGAGGTAGGGATATATAGAAACGTGGAAGTAATGTTTTACATGCTAGGGCTTCCGCCCTGCCCTTCTCCCACCTCCGAAACAGAATATATTTCGTACGCGAGGGCTCGCACGCTATAGCATCACGAACACCTTGCTTTCGTGCCTGGCTGTGCAACTTTGCTTATTTTATTTATCTGGCCCTTAATTTTTATCCCCTCCCTTCTCGATTATTCACCCTTAGCTTCGCTTCCCTCCGATGTTTACAGGTCGACGGAAAAGGAAAATATCTCCTTCCACAATTGCTAGACGAGAGGCAGTAAACAAATGGGAAAAAACTTACGTCCAGTCCTTTGATCGTATCGCGCAGTTGTTGCTTCGATCTCACAACGCTGTCCACGAGTTTGCTGCGCTCCTCGTTTACGTTAACCCGCGTTTCGGTCTGGCTCCATCTCGTTTCCAATTCCTCCCAGTGTCGCGAAAGTAACTCGAGAGCGTCCCGACGTCCCTCGAGACCGGAAACGAGCTCTTGCCATTCGGCACTCGTTACCGATAACTGCGTCTCAATCGATTTCTTATTCAACGTATCCGCCAATTGCGATACCTCTTGTCCACGCTCGTTCAATAGATCGAGCTCGAATTGTTGATTCTGAAAAAGTTCGATACGTTCAAAATTCGTAAATAGATCGAAGCACAAAAAACATTTTTAATTGTTAATTTGGAATATTTTCGAATGCGAAAAAATCGACGAGTGCTCTATCAAAATTAATTTCAACGAAAAAAAATTGATTTTTGATAAATTCGATATTATTTCTTACTTGAATGTCGTTCAAGGCGTGAGTAATTTTTTGAATGTTGAATTGCAATCCGGCTAAGGTTGCGACAGGCTCGTCGGTGAATCTCGTTCTCGCTATAACGGCTCTGACTCGCTCGAGGGTTTGAGTATAATCGCGCCAAGTTTCAGCTCCCTGTTCGAGTCGCGCACGTTGCGATTTCGCGGTATTAAGTGTGTTCTTTAGTAACTGCGTGTGCTGTTGTTGCTCGCCACTTAATTCTTCTTGCTCTGAACTATTGAGCGACGGCCATATCTTATCGGCTGCCTGTTGAATCTGCTGGGACACGAGCTCGCGAATCGATGCTTCGGAACTGAAATATATCTGCAAAGAAAAATATCGAACCGTAAGAATTCCTGACCCTTTTACAAGAATCCTTGTCGATATTTATTTTTGTCGCCACAACTATTTTTAAGGTAAAGAAAAAATATCTCTTTCACATTATTTTGCATGCAATTTTTTAAAAAAATCTTTGACCAAATTTACGACGAAATTTTGAGAAAAAAAATTTCTCTTGCAAGTGGAAAGTTTAAAAATACGTTCCAGGTGGAAAATTAATAAAAACGATTGGAACTACAAAAAGTAGGAAAAAAGGACGTTGGACTGAGAATTGACGATTGTGTGAGAATTGTTTTTACCTTGTGTTCTTCCAAATCACTGAGAATATTTTCAAAGTCAAGGCCATCCTTGTCGCTGGCCAGTCGGATATCAGCTTCTCTGACCCAGCTGTGCAGTTTGTCGGAAAGGACATTATAATCGAGACGCATTTGTAAGTTATTTTCGAGATAAGTGCCTCGATCGTCGATTTCTCGGGGAAGAGACGATAAAAGGGAAACAGCTTCGCTGAGCATTTCTTTGAGAGATCCAGGCATGCCTTCCTCGTGGCGAACCGATTCTTTGATTTCACGAATTTTGTCCAAGTATTCGTTGACGTTCGAACAAAGAATTTTGTGTTTTTCGATTTCGGCTTCGACACTTTCAACGGGACGTTCGAGCAACGGTCGTGATTTAATTTCTTTCTCTTTGTTTTCGAGCCAATCGAGTATCTCGGCTAATTCTTCGGCCATTCGTCGATGTTCAGCGGCTGCGAGTTCGTGTTGTTCACGCTGTGCTTCCACGGCTCGTCTGAGTGTTTGTAACTGTTGTTTAAGGGATTGGAGTTGCTCGGTGACGTTGTTCCTATCGGCTGCTGAGCCGTCAGCAGCAATCTGCTGCCCCTTGTCCGTCGCGCTCGCCAAACTCGCTTCGCACTCTTGAATCTTGAGAATGACATCGTCGTAACGTTTTATTTTTTCCTCCGTCGTGCCATCGTGTTTCTCGATATCGTGAACGATGCCGGTGTACTTTGTGACAAAGGTCATTATTTCAGTGATGAGAGCAAGGAATTGTTGACGTAGAAGCAAAAGAGCTCGTAAGCGAGCGATCTGGGCTTCTAACGCTCGAATGAGATCGTCCTGCTGCGCGACGACACCGTGAAGATCTCCAACGTTCGCGGACTGAAGGTCAGAAAGTTTGGTCTTGTTGTCTTTGAGGTCACGAAGAATTCTTTCGTAAGCGTCGAGCATTCCCTCGACGTCTTCGACCCTGGAGCCTATCGGTTTGTTCAAATCTTGCAGTTCTCGTTGGATGTCGGTCATGAATTGTACAGCTTCGGCGACCCTGGCTGCAGCTTCTTCGGCTTCGGCGATACTCTTCTCCAGAGAGGATGCGCGCTCGTTGATGATGTCGGCGACACGAGCGTGCGAATCCTTCATATTCTTGAGCTGATCGTTCAACTCGAGCTTGTCCGCGTCGCTGACAGTGGGTAAAATCGATTTTCCCTGTTGAATTATTTTCTCCACATCCTCGCCATAAGATTTCGCCTCTTGCTTCAGACGATCATACTTGGCCAGCTGTTCCCGCAGCAGATCAACGCTCGACGTGCGAATCTCTGTAGATGTCGCTGTCTCGGCCTCTTTTATCCATCTCTGACATTTGTCAATCTCGCTTTCGAAGGCTTTGCGACCCTGCAGCAAATCCACGAGAGAAGCATGCTTCTCCGCAGCCTCGCGTTTCAATCCCTCGTAATCTTGATTTATCGCGTCCAGCAACGCTTCGAGTCTCGCGCGATCCTCTTCGTTGCATTCCTTCAGCATATTGTTCGCTTGCTTGAGCACATCGTTCAGACTCTTCTCGTTGAATTTCTTCACATCCGCTTCGAGGCCAGCGTGCTGCTTCATATCTTGCTCCACCCTGGCCGCCCTCAAGGGCAAGTAACCGCTCAACTTCTTCAAATCGTTGTTCTTCGATTTTATCCACAACCTCGCACTCTCCAGGTCAGCCTCGAGCTTGCGTCTCGCATCCGCCGCTCCCGTCGCCGCCGATATTTCCTCTCGCAATATCGAACACAATTCTGCTTGCTCTCCTCGCAATGCCTTCGTGTCTGATTCCAGTTGCTGCTGCTCGCTCGACTCCAATTCGTTTTGCATGTTCCCCACGCGCTTCTCCAGACTGTCGATCACGACGCTCTTTCCTTCGGCTTCTTTCAACATTGCCTGCGAGAAATGATTCGAAAAAAACGTGTCAAAGAATCGAAAGCATCAATCAATGTAAATTAAGAAAACTATAGCCTTGGCTAGTTTTTCTTATTTTTTTTATCACGTCCGACCAACTCGAACGTAGTTATGGCCAAAAATTTTCCTCGTTAGTTTCTATAGAAAGATGGTGCAACAACCGACTGGTTAATGGACAAATAACGAAACGGTTCTATTCGGAGAAAAACGAGTTTGAAGCAGAGCGCAAAATTTTTATAAAGAATTTGTGAAAAATAGTGGGACAGTTTTTTTGCCATTGAAAAACCGAATTTACGAAAAAAAATGGAAAAAGTGCATTAATTATCGAAATACTGGATAAAAAAATATTGTTCGCTGTAATGCAACGGTGCAAACTTCAATATCATCGAATGAATAGGAAAAGTAAATATTTGTGATGGTTGCAATAAACAATATTGGGAGCGTTAATTAATAAACGAGTAATTTTTGGATTTACCTTGAGTGCAGAAACTTTCTCTTCGGCTTGTTTGGACTCGAATCCCAAAAATCCAGATGCTCTGGCCTGCTGTTTCTTTTCACTGATCCAATCGCGATTGTCCTCGATTTCTTTGCGAGTGGCTTCGATGCCTTGAGCAGTCATGTCCAGGACTTGTGCTTTTCGCTGTAACTTTTTGCCGACATCGGCGTATCTGCGTTCAACGGATTTGATTTGTTCCTCGATCTGTTGGGAATCGAGATTGCTCACCGAGTCCATGACTTGGTCACCAAGTTTTTTGACCTCATCGAGACGTCCGGGTCCTTGGGACTCGAACTCGGAGGTGATTTCTTTAACGGCTGCAATTTTTTGTCCAATCGTCAGACCGCTTCCTCGTTCGATGACGTCCACTTTTTTCGACAGCGAGTCGAACCACGATTGAATGTCCTGGACTTGCGATCGATACTTTTGTATGAGGTCCTGAGCGGATTGCTTTTCGCCGATCGCTTCAATCAGTTCGGTCTCGAGTTTGTTGAGACCTTCTTCAAGGTCATCGTCTTGTCCGTCATGATGGATCGACAGTTCCGTCATCGCGCGAGTTCGACGCTCACCTACGCTACCCAGAAGTTCGTTCATCGCTTGTAGCTCCGCTTGTGCTGCCTCGGAACGTAATTTCGCCGGACGCGATTTCCACTCGGAGCACAACGCGCGTTGCTGATTCACCCAACTCCTCAAAGCATTTTTCTGACGCGTCTGTTCTTCCAGTTCACCGACTGATTTTGTCACGTTTGCCAAGTGTGTTTGCATCTGCGTAATTTTTAAAAAATATCCAAATAAATATCGACATACCGGATCGATCGTGATCACAAATATCGTCGATCTGAGCTGAGTAAATATAGGCGAGCACGGTGCAAACAACATTTAAGGTAAACTACAAAAACGTTACGTGCAGAACAAACGGCTATAGTATACGTTCTAACCCTCGACGACACACTGGCTCATTTTGACCCGGAAATCATTGCATTGGAAAATTTGAGGAAAATATTATTTTTCATAAGCACACAAAAAAATGAAAATACCAAAAAATTATATTTCTGAAAGTGACCATTTTTTCAATAATCGGCTTAAACACTTGAATTGCATATTTTCCAAACTTATGAGATGATCACAGAAACTGATGAAAGAGATTCTGATGCCAAGCAGATCGATTTAGCTCCGGGTCAAATTGACCCAGTGTGGCGACGAGGGGTTCAAAACTATGGCGTCTCTCTATTCTTAGTACATTTCATCACATGCGCAAAATTCTACAAAATTTCATGTCGAAACCTTGGCTTTGTACTTGAAACTATTTTTTACGAATGTCAATAATTTTCAATAGTTTTTGACTCAAAGTCCATTTTTATGTACTATCCAGCCCTGAACGAACCTACTCGTAAATTATAAAAGAAAACAAAAGAAAAATGCACACCTTATCACACATGTGGCTTAATTTGTCTAAAACACCATTGCGCTCGAGATTATCAAAAAGCGCTTTGAGTCTGCAGTCGGCGTCCTCCTTATCGCTCTGCTCGAAATGAAGCAAAAAAGAAACGTAATGAACAAATAAAAACAAACGAGGCATGCGAGACAAGCAGCTTCACAACTAAACAGCAGTGGCAGGCTCAGAGCAATTTGGGATGTTGTGTCGTTAGAGCATAATAGACATGGGGAGGCGTCAATGAACAAATTTCCCATCGGAGGGCCGGAGAGAGTTGATTAGAAATTCGAAAATTTCTCCTTAAAATATTGGATCAGGTATGTGTCAAGTTTGAAAAAGATTACGAGACGGAAAGATGGAGAAAAACACAACCCGACACAACATCCTTGCCATGGTCTTCAGAATGGTAGAAAGAAAATAAACCTGATCGATGAGGTCTTCGAGTCGAGTGCGAACTTCGACTTCTCTCGCAGGAATTTGAACGGGTGGGGCATCGAGAGGACTTCCTGGTCTTGAGACACAAGCGGCAGCGGCTTCGCAGGCTTCGACAGCTTGGGCGAGGCGAGCTTTTTCAGCTTGCAACTTATTGTGCAAAGTACGAGCTCCGTCGAGGCTGTGTTCCGCTGATTCCAGAGTGTCCAGAGGGGCTTCTAACTCACGAGCGATTTCGGGTTCATAAGAATCCAAATTTTTCATAATACTTTCGAGAGTGTGTTCGTATTCCTGGAACTTAGCGAGAGACTCGTCCAGGCGATTTTTAATTTGCACAGCTGTGCCTAACAGCGAGTTGTAACTATCCTGAACATTTTGCAGTTGAGTCTCTATGGTAGATTGGATGGCAGGATTCACGGATTTGTAACGGTCGATCTGGGCCTGTCCCTTAGCCTTGAGCTCGTCGAGCTCGTGCTGGTACTTCCGGATATCCTCGAGCAAAGATTCGTGCTGTTTGATCTGTTGCACCGTTTGTTCCTTGTTGGTTATGTACAAAGAATTGTGAGCCATAAGCTGGAAGGATATTTGCAACAACCACTTCTCAGTGTCTTGCAGTGCAGCGTGGTAACCGTTGTATTCTTGCATCTCGTTCTCCACCAACTGCTTTTGCTCTTCGACGAGTTTACCCAGAGCCTTCCATCTTGCTTCCAGGACACTGGCCTCTTCCACAGTCGCGTTGTTCTTTGCCCAACCGGACAGTTCCGTTGATTCTTCGATAATCTGATCCAAATCTGACTTTTTGCTGGTAACTTCTTCCTGGACGTGTTTGCAACGTTCCAACAAAGTTTTCATCTCGCCAATCTCACCCTTGGTATCAGGTAAACTCTCCATTGCGTTCTCCGTTTCTGCCAGCCACTGCTTGAACCTCTCGTAAGCTTCTGCATGGTCCTCCCATCTGCTCAATATCGATTTCACTTGAGCCTGAACCGTCTTCAGATCAATGCTCAGTTTCTCCCAACTAGAACGCAATTCCGCCATGTCCTGTCGCAATTGCTCCTGCTGCTCGGGTAGAGCAGTGTTGATTGCTTTGCCAAATGCATTTTGTAGCGTTGACAGAAGATGTTGACCTTCCGTGATCCGGGTCGCTACCATCTGCAATAAATATCGTCGTTAATAAATGTTGGAATAAGAACAAAATCAATCGGACTTACTTTGGTAGTTTCTAGCTTGTCCTTGGCCCATGCGAGGTCGCCTTGACCCACGCAATCTTGAACGGATCCATGGGCAGTCTGCAGCCAATCCACCATCTCTTTCTTGGCCTTGAGGAACTCTGTATGATCGGAAAGATTTTTCTCGACCTTGGAAACAAGGCCTTGGGCCTCGGTCAACAAAGCCGTGTAAGTCGATTGCAACTGAACAGTTTTATCTCGCGCCCAACTGCACGCGCTCATTTCCAGCAGAGCTTCGCACTTGTCGTTCAATTCTTCGAGGACAGGTTTTTGTCGTATCGCTTCATCGACCAACTGTTTGCAACGTGCCAAATCCTCCGGTGTTTTGTTTTCCTTGGCCTGCTCGGCGTTGACACGACTTTTGAAATTGTCCAGCCATTTCTTCATCGCGTCCAATGCCGTCGAGAATTGGGACCACATGTTGATACAATTTCCCAGAGTTTTCTGCGACTCTTGGCAATGGGTCTGCAAAGATTTCCAATCAAGTTGCAATTGTCTGACATCCTGCCTTATTGCTTCTTGGCCTTCCGGGCCCGAAGACGAAATGACCGTTTCGCTCAGATCCGAAACTTTCGATATGAGAATCTCGCCCTTTGGCATCGTCGATGCAATCTCGTTGATTTTCTTCTCACGTTCAGCCACCTTTTCCCGCTCACCGTGGGTCATGCTGTACTGTTGAATCTCGACCTTTGTTCGTCTCACCCAATCCGCAGCTTCGTTGTAAGCTTGTTGATACTTTTCGTGTTCCCCGACTTGGTCCTCGAGATTCTGTGCCAATTAATGTCAAAATAGAATGAAATTATCATTGCAAATAACTTTGCGAGTAAGCCATATAAAAATGAAGAGACTTACGTTAATTTTTTCTGTAACCAATCGTCTGAGCTCTTCGTACTTTCCAATGGTCGTTTCGTACGGTCCTTTGGGGATGCTCTGGTCCTCTCGAAGACGCGATTTCAAGCGATCGATCGTATCGGCATGACCTTGAATATTTCTCTGAGCGGTGCGATACTTTTCCAACAATGCTCGTTTCTCGCTGAGATCGTTACGATAAACCTCTTCGGGTCTGACCTTGCCTTCGACTTCTTCGATCCAGTCTGTGATCAGTCGATGAAGTTTGTTCAATTCCTCGAGGGCAGTCGCTCTCGCGGCGAGCCTCTGTCTGGCATCTTCAACGTCAGCCAAGAGTTTGTCGAATTCGCTCTTCAGGTTCTCCGTGTCTTCTTGTATCTTGGCTGCTCCATTTTGTTCAGTATTCATGATGACTTTCTCCTTGAGCTCGAGAGCATAGCGTAGCTTGTTTTGTCCCTGTTCGAGAGTTTGACGAATTGCTTTGCAAGTGTGCAGCTTGTTATTGACCTCTGGCAATGTCGATGGTATTTCTTTGCACTCGCCGAGCTTGTCTCGCGTCCGTTCGATCCAATCTTGACACTCTTGGTAGAGAGTGTTGTGCTGTTGGTGTTCCTGTTTATACGAAAAACTTTCAAGGTCAATTCACACGCAGAATTATAAACTTTTATACTTTGAGCGATTTTAGGAGCAAGACTGACCTGATAGTGCAGCTCCAGACGTCTCATGATTTCCTTGGCGAGGGACAACAAAGCGTTGTATTTGGTGGTGAGTTGAGTCACAGCGTTGGAAATTCTCGTGTCTGCACACGTCTCCAACAACATCTGGGCTTTCATGTTGAGACGATCGAGTTCCTTTTGCCAATCAAAAAGCGTCTGCAAGTGTACCTGGAATCTTTCCAGAACATTCTTCTTCTCCTCGAGGCTGTCCTGAAGTTTGTTGAACGGCTGAACCAGCTGCTCAGTTTGCGTAAGCCAATCGGCTGCCTCGGAGAACTGGTCCTCGTATTCCGTCCACTTTACGATTCCAACTTCCAGCAAGCTCTTGGTGCTGTTCAGTGAGTCTCTGCGATTGAAAGGTAATAATATTAGTTTTGAGCAACAGCTTGGGCATGCAGTCTAAAAGTATCAGAATACTTACACATAATTGTCGTACTCTTCTTGCAAGAGGGCAACTTCTTCTTCGATGATTTCTTTGTCCTCGGAATCGGCTATTTGGCATGCAGCATTACCACGTTCGAGAGCTCTCTCGAGTTTTTTCTGTCCATCGGGAAGTTCGCTTTCCAGAACTTTCAATTGGCTTATCTTACTGGCGAGTGATTCTTTGTCGCCCGTTGGTTCGGAGCATTTTCCAAGACGTTCTTTGGCGACTCGTATCCATTGAACGAACTCATTGCCGCTGTCGATGAAGGCTTGATGCTGCTCGACGGTTTCTTTCTGTTTGGCGTAGAGCTCCTGCGCTTGCTTGCTGAGCGTCTCGTATTTAATGGAAATTTCGGTTGCCGGTGTCGCCTGCTGAAGGTCCTCGGCCTTGGTCGCGACCGACTGGATCATCGGCTCAAAGGCCACGATGTCCTGGACGATGCTGTTCGTTTGGCGAAGATTGGCTTTCCTCTCGCCTATGGCTAAAGAGTTCATGCCAGCAAGACCTTTTCGCGCTTTCGACACTTTGTGCTCGCAGACTTGTTGAAGCTTTGCCTCGCGGTCGTTGATCCATTGTTGCAATTGAGAGTACGAAGAGCTGTAATCGGCCCATTGCAATAAACTCGTCTCCAGGTGAACTTTCGTGGTGGATATTTTCTTGACCAAACGTTCCCAATCGTTTTGAATCTCTTTGAGCTGAGTATTGATCTCTTCGCGACCATCCGATCTCGTATTGCGTACAACTTTCTCTCCGCAATTGACAGTAAGGTGGACCAAGTTCTGTCCCTCTTCGCGTTTTCTCAAAAGTTCCTGAATTTTGTCCAACCGATTCTGCAGTTCTTCGCGACTGCTGGACGAAGCAGCTTCGCTTCCTTGTCGTATTATTTGCTTAGCGTTCTCGATCCACTCTCGAGCTTTGCTCAGATTCGCCTCGTACTCTCGATGCTGGGCCAGATTTGTCTCGACCTTGTTCAATACGTCCTTGGCAAGGTTAACCTGGACCTGATAGCGCGAGTTGAGATGGCGCAGTTGATTGTTTATGTAAGTGTCCAAGTGCGAGGACAGCAAGGCGCTAGCTGTTTTGTTGAACTTGTCAATTTGTTCTTGTCCTTTGGTCAAATTTTCCAAAATGTCTTTGACCTCTTTGACCTGCTTCTCTTTCTCCTGGACGTTCGGCAGGAGCGAATTCTTTTGAGCTTTAATAAGAATATCAAATTGTTGTAACCAATCGCTCAGTCGCTCGTACTCGTCCTTGTAATCTCGCCATTGGCTGACCGTTGATTCCAGGTGATCCTTTTGCTGTTGGATATCGCGGAAGAGACTCTCGAAACTTTCGGTCAAAGCTCTTATGTTGTTTCTTATGACTTCTTGGCCCTGCGGACTCGTGCTCGCGCAAACGACTTGCCCCGTGTGTTGCAAGTGCTCGACCAACAATTCTCCTTGAGCTTTTTTGTTCAGCAGACTTTCGAGCGGTGCGACAGCGTTTTCGATAGCCAGTTTGTCGCTCAGCGAACGCTGCTTCATGGACGGTATCTTTTCGCGGGCTCTGCTCAACCAGGCGACCAGATCGTCCTCCGCCTCTTTGTACAAACGATGGTCTTTGTACTGATCCTCTCGCTCCGAGAGCAACGACTTGATCTTCTCAAACAGAACATCGAATCTGTTGAGAATATCTTGTGCCTGAGAAGCTGCCACACCTTGTTGGCCACTCGCTACCATTTCTCCAACTTTCGCCTTCAAACTGTCGACTTCGATATTTTCGCATCGTACTTTCTCCTCCAACGCTTTCATGCGCTCCAGTTGTGACCTTTTCTCCGTCATGGTTGTCTGGAATTGCGATATTTCGTTGATCGATGTTTGCATGTATTCAACGGTCTTGTTGATCGATTGAATCTGCTCGAGAAGACCCGCCCATTTGTTTATCGAGTCGTCCAGGTTCGTTTTCGTCTCCAGCATTTTTGAAGCCAACGCGCTCCATTGCTCCTGGAGATTTGCCAAGGCTTCGTTAATCGAACGGTGCCCTGCTGGCGCTGTGTTCGCCAAAACCGTTTGAGCCAACTCAACGATTCCTTGAACCTGAAAAGAGATACAACCGTTACAAATTTCTGGATCGTTCACTTTTTTTAGCTCATCACTATTTTTGTAGAATTCCGCTAATTTATAGATTTCTACTAATCACTCCAATCTTACCTTGGCAAATCCATCTTCTTTGTACAAAAGAAGATCCTGAACAATCTCCATTTTGCTCTCCAAATCCTTTTGGGTGCTTGAGCTTAGATCCGAGCAATAATCAATCTTGTCACGGATCCCTTCGAGCCATCTTGTACATTCTGACAATTGATTGTCAAAGTCCTGATGATTGGTGACGTATTGTTGCCAGCGATTGTTCAGTTCTTTCACTTTGCTCGATATCTGCTGGTACTTGATACCAAGTTCAGGTACATTGGACGCTCGCGACGACACGTTCTTTTGCAGCTGTTGTGCTCGTTCGCTGACGGCATCGATTTCCAACTCTTTCGCTCGTACCTAAAGAAGAAATCAAAGTTGAATTCTCTGTCGAAAGATCGAAATGATATTTGTGCATGCTTGACAACGACTCACCTCGCCTTGGAGAACTCTGAGACGTTCGAGCTGTTCCTTTTTCTCGGGGAAAGTTGCTTTGAGATCAACGGCATGGAGTTTCGTGTCGGTGTCGCGAATCCAAATCAAGCATCGTTCCTTCATAGCCTCAAATTCGTTCCATTGAGCCAATTTATTTTCGAGGGTGTCGATGGTAGTTTTGATGGCGGAGACCAAGCCTTCCCATTCCTGTTGGGACGAATCGATTTGCGATCTTATGTTTACTTGTCCGGATTCGAGGGTGCCGGGAATGACTTTTTCACCGAGTGCCCGAATCTGTTGGACGCGTGGTTCCTCTTCGGGTAAGCTGATTTGTAGGTTTTTTAAACGATCGAGATTCGTGTGCAGGGAGACTCTTTCGAGTTCAGCGTCGCCCCACATGCTGACGGCGTTGTGAGTGGCATCGAGCCATTCGTGGGTGTCGAGGACAGCCTTGCTGTATTGTTGATGATCGCTCACGATGCCCTCGTAACGTTCGACGAAGCCGTGCAATCTTTTCAGTATCGCCGCGTGTCTTTTTGTCAGCGCATTAAGAATTTTGTCTATTTTTTCTGTACGATCCGGCAAATTATCCGCTTTGTCCGACAAATCGAACAAGTCTTGTTGATGAGCTTGCACGTCGTGCAACGAGGTTCGATAAATGTGAAGCTGAGCTCTTTTCTCGTCGAGGGTCGTTTTCAACTCGATCTCGATTTTCATCTGATCCTCCATGAGGTCCAGCCACTCGCTGAAAGCCTCGCTCGACTCGTCGAACCCTGACCAGCGGGAGATTTTAACTTGGATCTCACGTTCCGTCGCCGTCACACCGTCGTAGAGCGTCTCCAGCGCTTGCTGCAGGTCCAACAATTGCTGACGAATTATTTCACGACCTTCCGCACCCGTGCTCGGGTATAAACGTTCTCCAGCCTCGACCGTGTTGTTCACCAATAAAGTTGCCGAAGCTTGACGCGATATTAGTTCTCTCAACGTTTCCACATTCGCTGCCAATTGATGTCTCGTCGCTGTCGCGTTCCCTCGCGTCGATTGATACTGCGATTGCGAGGCTGACAACCACTCCGTACATTGCTTGTAACGCTCGAGGTAACTCGCGTGATCGGATACCGCTTGTTCACACTTTTTCACGAGCTCCTGCACATCCAAATCAAATTTTTTCACCATTTTTAAATTTTATTTCATTCATATTTTATTTATTTATTTGTGTATTTATTTATTTGAAAAATAATACACAAAATGGGAAGGAAAGATTAGTATCTTCGTGGATATAAATATATAATCGATTACCTTGGCAGTTGTCTGAATAGATTGGAACCGCGATGTAACTTGTTGAACACTGGCAGAAAATCTGCTCTCACCGCTAATTTCGATAAGTTCAGAGGAATCGTCGCTTATCTTGTCGAATTCCGCCTCGTGGTGTCGCAGGTTCATGATGAGTGCCTAGAAACACCAATACAACGTTTAGGCAAAAGATTCATCGTTAGTTTCTAGAAGAAAAAAAAAAAGCAATTCTCGATACGTTTGTATTTTTGAAAAAATTAACATGCGAGCGTCACTGCAACGTCGGAGTCACAAATAAGCTGCAAAGAGAAACTTAAGAGAGCAAGAAAGATAGATATCGAAGTTGCGTGAATGAAATGACGGAACTCGATCGTTACTCGCGAGAAAATGCAGCGAAATGTCAGCAATTCTCCCGGTCCCCCTGAAAGAATCGGAAGCTTCAAGCTGTAAAGAAAATTTGATAGAACAAAAAATAGAGAAAGAGAGCGAAAGTGTGAAACAGAAGAGACAGATGGATAGACGAGTGAAATGTCATCAAAAACCCAAGCCCTTGGTGAATGGATGCGGTGCGAAAAATTGGCATGATTTCGGGCTATTTCATCGAAGCACCTTCCTGTAATCGACAGGTCGGTTAGTATGATTTTTCGCTGTTGTGATCTATGATCTTACTTGATCCAGATGATCTCCGATGTTGATCAATTCGCTCAGATCCGATGTCCGAATTTCCATTAATTTTTGTAGTTCCTAAGAAACGTTTTGTTCTTTTCATACGATTTTACGAGCACAGGGTATTCGAGCAAAGGCAACAAAGTAGTCATAATGACGATGAGGGTCATCAAGTTTCCAATCGTGTACAAAAGCTTCTCATTAAATTGTCAATTTTCACAAACCAAGGACCTTTTGTGAACTTGGCACTCGACTTTGGAAAAATGTTTTTTTTTAGGTCGGTTTGAAAGATTTCGATAAGTGGTTGATAGCAAAGCTCATAAGTAGTAAGGCTCACTTCGTTAGTAGTAGAGGTAGAAAAAAAATTTAATCGTCGGGTCTTTACAACCGGCGTAATTCAATCGAAATCACTGCAAAACGAGTTTTACTCCACTTGATGACTTCTAATGAATTATCTGTTCAACTACAAAGGAAAAAAATTGCACTACAATCCTCTACTAACATTTTCCTAAGAAAAAGCCGGAAAAAGTCATTTTTTGCAATTTCGGGGGATGCTATTTTTTCTGTTGTCCATATATTTTTTTTTTAGCTCTACTACTAAAGAAGTTAGCGTCACTACTATCAACTACTTATCGAAATATTTCGAAACAACTTTAAAAAAATAAAATTTCCAAAGTTGGGTGCCGAGTTCACAAAGGTAAATCAAAAATGTCATTTTTTTTTGCATTTTCAATTGACGGAGTTTACCTGATATTTTTCGAGCTGCTCTTGCTTTTCTTCGAGAGTGTTTCTTAGTGCATAATTTTTTAGAGACGCCTCGGCTTCCGAGAGCCAGGCTAGCAGCCGCTCTAGCGAATTTTCGTACTCGCTCCATTGCTGAATCCGCTCTTCGATACTTCGAACAACGTCGCTGACTGCTGTCGAAAATTTCTTTTGGTCGAATCTGCCGAAAAAAAAATATCTCGTTATGAAATTACTGACTCAACAGAAAAATAGTTACTTTCAATAAGCTTTTGGATAAAAAACAAAATGAAACCATTTTTTTTCGAAAACCAGTTAACCATGGTGAAAAAAAAAAAAATACTAGAAATTTCGGGGAAGAAAATGATAAAGTTCTTGCCTCAAATTAGCCAAATCTCTTTGCATGAATTCTTGGGATCTGGGAGGCAATCTTTGGGAGCTATGAGCGACATGTTCTTCGAGAACATTGAGTTTGATGTCGCCCTCGGACTGGCTGTCCTGGATCTCGATGACTTTGGCCAATCGTGCTTGCAAAGTAGCTTTGTTTCCTGTATAATCGCTGTAATTAGCGAGTCTCTCCCATTGCTGTTTTTGATAATCTTGATACGCTTTCTGCAAGTCCTGGAACTGTTGGAATATATCAACGAGTCCTTCCAGATTGGTTATACTTTTTTGGGAAGCATCAACGAGTTTCTCGTATCGATTAGAGATTGAGGACACCGTCTCCCGGATGTCGCTTGGCGTTTGTGCTACTTGAGCCAGCGCATTCGCTTTCTCCGATATTGCCTCGACGATCCGTTTGTGAGCCAATATTTCATGGTGCATCGTCTGCGTTAAACAATTTTTGGGAACGTCATCATTTAATTATTCAACGAACTCGTTGAACGAATTTAAAAAAATTATTCTATTGTCACGAAGATAGCAAATTGCATTACGTTTAAAAAAGAGTATTGTTTATAATGGAAATTGTGACGAACCTTTCCCTTCAGTAGTTTCGATCGTATTTCCTGTAGAGACGACCAAGCGGTGGAGCTGTCCTTCGTGGCACGTTCCATGTTTTCGAGCCAAGACAAAATGTGTTGCAGATTGTCCTGATAACTGGTCCATTGTAGAGATTGAGCGTCTTGTTTTTTCTGCTGTTCGTGAATACCTTCGGCAAGATTGTCCCAGCGTTCGCGAGCCTTTCTCAACTCCTGACGAATGGTTTCGCGTCCTTGAGCCGAAGTAGCGGGAAGAATTCTCTCGCCAGCTGCGTTCAAGCTTGTCAACCGATTCTCAGCTTGTTCACGCTCCGCCAAAAGAACCTGAAGACGCGAGGTTCTCGCCTCGAGATTACCACCAACTTCTTCTTTCTTTAGTGCCACGAGATGCTGCTCCAGTGGCGTTAGCCATACATCGATCGCTCGTAACTTGTCCTCGTAAGCTCGATGTTCGTCGACCATACTCTCACAACGATTCAACACTTCCTTGCTCAATACGTGCAACGATTGATACCTGATGAAAAATCGAGGATTTCGTTTAGAAAAATTAAATTGGAAAATGAATGCAACATTTTCTGTAAATTAATTTCGAAAATAATAAATATACGAAATGCACGCACCTGTTGCTTATCTGCGACACCAATGGCTTGATTCGTTCAACACCGCTCGAATGTAAAAGACTGTGAGACTTGTCAACAAATTCGTCGATCTCTTTCTCAGCCTTTAATATTGTTTCGCGTTTTTCTTGGACAGCACGCAGCCTGGCTTCCTTATCGATGAGAGTAGGCTGCAGCTGTTGATCTCTGAAGGCAGCTTCCATAGTACGGAACCATTTTGTGTGGACGTCCAACTGAGCCTCGAAGTCTTGCCATTTTTGTAAAGCGACATTTTGTTTGGATTCTATGGATTCTGGTGAACGAAAAAAAAAACGAACATTTTTATGGGATGGGTTTGTGAGAGATGCTGTGAATTTTTTTTTACTGTACGTCCTGGCGTATGGACGATTCGAATATTTCGAAGAAATTTTTGTCGACTTACCGATTTCGCTGAGATGTTGCTGGAGACTGGCTTCGAGAAGATTGACTTGTTTGGTCAGAGCTCCCTGCCCTTTCGGAGCAGTGCTCTTGGCCACAGCATCGACAAACTCTTTGACCTTGATCATTTGTTCTTTGCCTTGATTCTGTCCAGTTTTAAGGGCTGCCAAATTGGCCAATCTTCGTGAAATGTCGCTTCGTTCGCCGGTGATGTCGTTGCAATCGATCAATTTCTCGCGTTCGGAACTGAGCCAATCTCGGAACTTTTTACATTCGACATTGAAGCGATGATGTTTGTCCGCACAGTCTTCGAGATTTTCGAGCAAATCCTGGGACTTGGCTACGATGTTGTGGAACAATTGTTTGATCGATTGAAGATAAACGTTGAGAGAGGTGTCTTTTGTCTGGTCGACGAGTTGTTGAGCCTTGTCGCACACGGACTCGACCAAGCTCTGATGCGACATGATCTCCTGGTGCATGATTTTGTGGTTTTGCAATTGAGCTCGTTTCTCCTCGAGCGTGCATTTGAGCTCTGTGTGCTGATGCATCGCACGTTCGACGTCTCGTAGCCAAGCTGTCAATTGTTCCTGCGATAATGAGAATTCGGCGAATTGCATAAGGCACTGATCCAATTTTTGTGTAGCGTTTTGCAAGTCTTCGCTGAAGCCATCCCAGAGAGTACGAAGATTCCTCAATTGTTGGCGAACGATTTCACGGCCGTCCGGTGAGGTTTGAGCGTACAATTTTTCCCCGAGATCGACGACCGATTCGAAACGAGCATTTTCCTTCGTTCTGGTGTCCCCAAGGTCACGTATGTTTTTCTGACGGCTCTGGAGGACCGCGAGGTCCCCGACGATTTCGCTGTGTTTCTTCAGCTCTCCGCGTACGTCATTGATCCAAGCGAGGAAATCGTTGTATCGTTCGTTGAACGCCGCGTGCTCTCTCACGAATTGCTCGTATCGCGCGACAGCTTCTTTGGCTTGATTTCTCAGGGCTTGGTATTTCGTTGCTTGCCTTGAAATCCTGCTCGCCAATTCCGATTCAGCTTCGATTCCTGCTTCTCTTCGCTCCACCGCTGCATTCACTTCCGGCGCTTTCGCCGCGATTTCTTCTTCCAGTTTTTTCAGCTTCGTCAGATAAGCTTTCTTCGCTTCCTCGGTGCTCTTCAGACTCTGGTCTTTCACCTGTGACTCAATGTTCTTCGTCCAAGCCTCAAGGGCCTCCACCACTCTCTCAAATTCTGCCCATTGATCGAACATTCGATTCAACTTTTCACGGGTCGCTGCACATTGCGATAAGAAATCTTGCCAAATTTTTTTCTGAGTCTCGAAACCTTTGAGCAACAATGGATGGCCCGCGATCGATGTTTGCTCGAGGATAATATTCAACTGCTGATTGCAGTCCTCGAGTATCCGGTCACCCTCGCTTTTTTGCTGCAGGATATTGTCCAGTTGGGAAATTCGCGATTTAGCGGAGTCTCGCTCGATCGACAAATCGGCATCGATCAACGCGCTCGCCTCGTTCACGATCGTACTTATCCAATCTTTTGCTTTGTCAAACGTCTGTAAATAGGCTTCGTGATTCGACACATGCTTCTCCGCGATTCCTATACGATCTTCCACGTCCCCGGACAATTTTTCGTAAGCTTCGATCACGCTTGACAACATCTCGCTCGCCTCGTCGTCCGGCACGTTGCCCAATCTCTCCTGAAGTTGCTCCAGAATGTTTCGATGGACACTCACATCCTGAGCTATTGCGCGGTACGAGTGCAGCGCGAGCTTTTTCTCTTGGAGGCTCGGCAGGAGATCTTGTTTATCACCCAATTTTGCTTGAGCATCGATCAGCCATTGCTTCACCTGGAAAATTTCACGATTATTGCTCAGCACAAAAAAAAACAATTATTTAAAATCTGAAAAAAATTGTTTTTTATGTTTATTTTTTTTTTTTTAATAATCATCGAAACTGAAACTTTATGCAAAGATTTTGCAGCGTGCAAAAAAAAAATTCTTAAGATCGGTTTTTGCTTATTTCTAGGAATTGGAGGACCCGGACGCCCCAGCGGAGACCGGCTCGGTGAGTGCAGACACTTTTGTTGACAATTTATAAAGATAATTTGCATTGTACGTACCTGAGAATATTTGTCTTCGAAGGAAGAGCGATGCATCATGTCGCTCTCGATCTTCTTGTAAATCAAATTGGCCCAATCGGAGACAGCATCGACGCGATTTCTTAGATTTCTTAGTTCTCCTCTCATCGTTTCTCTGTGCTCGGGCGTGATACGGGGGAAGAGAGCTTCGCCAGCTTCGGCAGTTTTGTTCAAAACGGTTTGTCCCATTTCTCGATCGTTGGCGAAAGCTCTGAGTTCTTTCAGTCTCGATTGATAGAAAGTTATTGGTTTTGGTCCGCTGATTCCTTCGAAGCTCTTGAGCTTCTTCTCAGCCTCGTCGATCCAAACTTCCAAGTCTTTGACGTGAGCTTTGTACTCGTCTCTGCCATCCTTGAGTTCTTGCAGTTTTCGCGAATGTTGCGATAAGAATTTGATGATGGCCTGGTAACGAGTGTTGAGATGTCCGACGTATTGTCCGACTCGAGATTCTGGACTGACCTTGAGGATTTCACCGCCGAGCGAGGTCAGATCGTTCACTTCGGTCTGATAATTGAGAACGATTTTTTGTAAGCCATCAATTTCCTTTATCTTTGCCTCGACTTCGGGCAACTCGACGAGGCACGAGCTTTCGGTTCTAATTCGATTTTCCATGTCTTTCAACCACGAAACGACGTTTTCCGAGCCGAGCTCATAGCGTTGCCACAACGCGATGTTTCGCTCGAGAACGGTTTTTATTTTCGCATGGCTCTGTTTCAGGGACTCCAAATCAGCAGCGACTCTGTCACGTTCGAGCCTGAGCGCGACGGTCGTTTCGTTGCTCTCAACCGTCTCCAAAAGACTCAGCGAACTATCGGTGTCGGCCTTCCTAGCTTCGCAGTCAATGATTCCAGCGCCGACATCGAGCAGCGAAGCCATTTTGACCTCGAGGTTGTAACGATCGCTGCTCTCTTCCGGTTCGCACCAAAGAACTTTTTCCTTGTGAGTCGCGACCATGCGTTGCAAAGCGCCGAATTTCTCGTGATACAACTTGGTCAGAAAAGCGACGAGAGTGGCGCTCACCTTGTCAGCGTGACTCGCTACTCCCTCGCGCCTTTGCTGAAGAGCCTGAAGCTCCTTCGGCAAACTCGACCTTGCTATAGCGGGATAAGCATCACCAGCTTTTCTGATCTTTTCCTCGATTTCTACGAGCTTGTCACGCGATTTTTCCAGCTCTGCTTTAAGCTCTTGACACTTGTTGACACGTCCAAGGATCTTTGTGTTTTCTCCCGTTAAATCGTCACACTTGATTATGTCTTCGCGTATTCTGGACACGGAATCACTCGACTTTTTCAAATCTTGACGAATTCCTCGCTCAGCTTCGCTCAAACTCGATGTCATCGACTCGAGTTTGTCGGCCGTTTCTCTCACGAGATTAAACTGATCGTCCAGCAACTTGTTGAGGGACTTGAGTGTCGGCATTTCGACGTCGTTGTTAATTTTTACGAGCTGTTCGCTTTTGGTAGCGATTCCTTGTCGAATGAGCCGATGGGGTGGTAATTCTTCACGATATCTGGCCAATCTGGCTTGTCCGTTTTCAGCATCCGTGAGCCGTTCGCAAGCATTGCTGAGTGCTTCGCTCGTGTCGCTGAGCCAACGTGTCAACTCGTACTTTGCTTCTTCTATTTGCTTCCAAATAATGACTTGAGTCTCGAAAGACTGCGTTCTGTCGACGATGCTCGAGTAAGTTTCTTGATACTGGGCTCTGACCTTGGAAAGATCAGCTTCGATGGATTCGGATTTAAAGTTAGGCATGAGCGACGCTTCCTTGATAATTTGCTGTGCTTTCGAGTCCATTTTGTCCAAAAACTGTTTGCCTTTCTTCAGAACGTCGGAGGCTCTTTTGTGCTTTTCCAAAGCAGCGCTCGCTTGAGTTACATCGTTCGGTACTTCTTTACCGGCTTGGCACAAATTCTTCGAGTCCTCCATGAACTTTATCAATTTTTCACGAGCTTCGGTATAAGCTTGCCAATCGGCTTCCATTTCGGCGTATTTTTTCTTCTGCTCGTTCAACAGCTCGTTGACCTTTTCCCAATTGGCATCGACCGAGGAAACTACAACCTGAACGTTGGTCATTGCTTTCTGGTCCTCCTTGACGAGACTGTTGCCTTCGTGATGGAGAAGATCTTTGTCGGGCTCCCGCAGCTTGTGATCATCGATGAGATCGCTGATTTTCTCGACGGCCTGTGCCAACTTTTCGCAGCTGTCAACTTCGTAAGTAATCTGCTGTAGACTGGTCTGTGTACCGACTATTTCCTCGGTTAGTTTTTGTTGCAGTTTTCTAAAGTTGTCCCATCTGGCTCCCAAGTTTTCGAGCTTGTCGCGCTTCGATGACAGTTCCGTGCTCAAAGTGACGGACTTGGCTTCAAGGTCGTTGACCAAGGTGGAAGCTGTGAGGGGTTTGCCAAGCTTGTCGCGCATGTGAATGCCCATGGAACTATCAACGATTGGTATCTGTTCCTTCCAGCCAGCAATTTTCGATTGTACGGTTTGCAGTTCACCGGAGAGTCTCTCGAGGTCGGCGATGTTTGGTTTTCTTGCTTCGAGCTGATACTTGCAATGGGACAATTGGGCGGTTGCTTCGTTGTGCCAATTGAGCAGCTCCGACCATTTCTCCAGACACTTTTTCCTCTGCCGCAAATCATCCTCGAGGGATTTGTACTTGTCAGCAAGATTCCGATATATCTCGTCGAGACTCGCGGCCTCTTGGGGCGAGGCTTGAACCAACAGACGTTTCACTTCCTCGTAGATGGCGTTGAAGCTCGATTGTTTTTCCGTGTGTTCCTGGAGATAACCATGAACCGCTTGAAGATTCGCATCGACGTTGTCAACGTTGACTTCACTTATTTCCGCTATACTCGATCGTAAGCGCGCCATCCAATTTTCAAAATCAGTGATTTTCATGTGGAGCTCTTGACGCGACAGCAGGGCGTCGGAAACCAGATTAATGTGGTGTCTCACGGTATCCGCCAGTTTTCCAACGCGAGTTTTCAACTCGGAAACTCGAGCTTTCAATCCGGTCGCTCCTTCGAGAGAAAGTCCGTGACTGATGTGATCGGAGACTTGAGTCAGCGATATCAATTGGGCCTGCCGATCGGATATTACTTTGTTGAAGTCTTTCAGCCGGTTGAGCTCTTGCTCGAGCTTACTCGCTTCCGGGGTCTGTACGTTGGGCTCTACCAACGATGCCTTCTCGCTCTCGTTCAACCATTGATTGAACTCTTTCGCATCCGTTTCAAAAGTGTTCCATGATGAAACGAGCTTATCAAGTTTTGTCGTCGTCTGCACCGCGACGTCGTGAATGGAATTCCAACGAGTGTAGACCGCGTCGACCTCGTCCGGAGCTGCAGTTCTTCCTGCAATCTGTTGACTCACCTGAGACAATTCTTGCACTCGGGGAAGACGTTCTTCGCATTGTTTCTCGAAGGTCATCGCGCTCTCTAGCATTTCTCGAGCCTGACTCAACGTCGATGGCTTCGAAGCGATTGTCGTTGCTCGGGAAGCTGCCTGCTCGATCCAAGGCTTTAATTTCTGGATTCCAACCTCGTACTCCTTCCAGGTTGCTAGATTCTTCGTCGCCATGTTGCGTTGCGATTCGATACTTTCGTTCAAGGCACTCACCGATTTATGCAGTTTATCTATGTCGTCTCGCAGTTGACGAGCTTCCGCATTCTCACCGTCATCTGTAAAACAAAGTGCAGAATCTTTTCACATCAAGTTTCACGAACCACAAACTTCTTTTTCAAAAGCAGGGACTTTTCGTTTTTTTTTTTTTTTAATTTGGCAAAATGGTGAGCAGAAATGCAATAAATATTACGAGTGCCAAATTTGTAGAACTTGAAACAAAATCGACGTGGCTTACCTTTGACGAGATCGTTAGATTCTTCCTCGAGCATCTTGAGAATCGTTATCTTTTCGTAAATCTGTTTTTGTAGAATTTCAGTTTTTCGGAGCCTGTCTTCGGGCGATATAGCCGAGTCCTGAATGTTGGCGATCGATTGTGGTGCGCTCTGTACCGTCCATGTGCGCAGTTCGCTCAGCTTCGTCTGGAACTTGGACCAGCGAGTGTTGTGTTCTTGAAGGTAGATTACGCGTTGGTGAACAGTTTCAATAACGGTTTGTACTCGTTCCTCGATCTCTGTAATTTCTTTTTGTAATATGGATCTTCGTTCCGGAGGAATAATAGCCGCGAGACTGGAATGCGTGTCACGCAATTTTCGCATCATTTCATCAGCCGATTTTCTCAATGTCAAGCTAAGCTCCTGCTTAGTTTGAAGGTCGGAAGAAACTTGAGCCGCGTCGTGGAAGCCCGTCGTGCCAAATCGACGTAACTCTTGGTTCGCTTGTTCCATAAGTTTCTGGATTTCTTCTCTCTGTTGTTTATAAGTTTCCCACAATTTTTGAGTTCCCTTGAGGGTTTTCAGCGTCTCGATACTTTGCCCATAAGTGTCGTTCCAACTGTGCTCCAGCTGTTGGACTTCCGATGATACGAAAGTTGGGGCGTGCTGGTCCTTCAACAAGTCCTTGCCTCGCTGAAGCATGCTCACGATATTTGCTCGTTGTTGTTCCAGCTGACCGAGACGAGTCTCCTGATGCGTTACAGCTTCCTTCAATCGCTCGGGACTTTCTTGACCCCCGTCGGCCACGCTCTGCTCTCGAACCTTGCGCAAAAGCGTACAAACTTCTCGCACTTCCTTTCTGTATGTATAACTCTTCGAATAAATGTCCGTCTTGGTCATCGTTATCTCGATCGTCGGAATCAAATTCTTGTAACGCGTTATCAATTGTTCGAGGTTATGCTGCTCGGTCAGTGCCTCACGATCCGAACGATTCGATGTCAAACTATCCAACGTTTGGACCAACCACTTCATCTCTTCTCTCTTGCTGTCCGCCTCGTGACAAACTTTCTGTAAAATTGCAACAGCAGATTCAATTGCCGGACCATAAATATATTCACGAAAAACTAGAGTATTTCATCAATTTAAATTGCAAATTAAATTTGTGCACTATCAAAAAGCCATTGTCCTTTCGATATTTTGTCGCGGCCAATTCGGCCTGTGTATTGAAATGTTCATCCGACATTCGATCGATAACGATCGTCTTTTGGGGAACATGAGTCTCTTTCTTATTGTCAAAGCACCATTCATAAATAATCGTTGACTTTTTCGACACAAATTTTTATAATTACCGTTAACGTCTGCATCTATCCGTTCCGCAAGCATTATAAATATAGATAATCGTAATTAGCTCAGTCGATAACAGCAGAAACAAAAACGTTTTTTCTTACCTGGAATATTGTTTTTTCGGACTCGAACTCTTCGAGAGTGTTGACTTCTTTTAGTATCGTTCTCAGAGTGTTGTCGACATGATCCATCCATCTTCCCATTTCGTCGAATCTAGTGAATTAAATTAAATGGAATCAGCTAATTGAAGTGGAAACGAAAATTCGGAGACACGATGCAAAATTCGTCATTGTGCCTTGAACGTCGCTGTTTTTTTTTTTTTTTTTGCCAGTCCACAAATGGTGAAAATTACTACGTACCGAAATTGAGTATTTTTTATGTGCTAATGAGCACGCGTTTTAATTATGAAATTTGTAACTGACAAACGAATGCAAACGCAACATTTTCAAAGTCAATTAGTCCATTTTAGCGTTTGTAGTAATCGCCTAGTCTTCTCAGCTGGAGCAGTTCAGTCGAAATGACTCCAAAACGAGTTTCACTCAACTTGATCGCTCTAATAAACTGCTGTTGTACCAAACTCGAAAATTCTTCCATCACAAACCTCTACGAGCATCAATTAGTCAATTTTAACGTTTGTAGTAATCGTCTAGTTTTCTCAACCGGAGTAATTTGGTCGAAATGACTCCAAAACAAATGTGCTCGTCCGAGTTTTTTTTCCCGTGAAAGAGATTTGCCATGATGTCACAATCTTCAACCATTAAATCAGCAATTGTGGATCATGATTAGCACTTAAGAAGCACTGAATTTTAGTACGTAGTACATTTTTATAATTTTTGTCTGTCAAATTTCTAGAACTGGAGAGATGTGCTTGAAACTCACTTTTTTCTGTAAGCAGCCCATTGTTCGGGGACTTGACGCAATTGTTCACGAAGTGACTCGACCCTCTGTGCTGAATTTTCCCAAAGTTGTTCAGCCCTGTGTGCGGCTTCGGTGAGGCTGTTATCGCTGGGTTTTAATTGGGAATAAGCAGAGCTGATTTTCTTGAGAGTTTGTAAACAACGCTCGACATCGAGAACGACGCCTCGGTTGACGAAAAATTCTTTGTTTCGTTCGATGATACTCTCTACGTCGTCGTTCTTGATGAGAGCCTGTTGCTCCGAATTGATTTCGACCTCGATCTCCTTGAGGTATTGCATGAAAGCGACTTCGTCGAGACGAAATTCGAGTCTCATTAGATGCAGGGGAGCAAAGTTCAAAACGTCTCTCCATCGTTTTTGCAGAGCTTCAACGGCTTCGACGATCGGAGCTTGGTGCTCGAGCGGAAGTGCGTTGCGCAGGTCTTGTCCAGCGTTTATTAAATCCTGTATCCAGCGTTCGTTGACCTTGCCAAAGAAATTTTTGTGATGTTCTACCGATTGACGATTGTCGATGCGTTTGTCATTGATCAATGACTCCGCGGCGGTCAACCATTCGGATATTTGTCTTTCGCAATCCCGGAATTTTCCCCAACAACGTACAGCTTCTTGAAGACGTTGTTCAGTCAATTGCGAGGCTTGGGAGATCCTTGCGAAGCGTTCGTTGAGGGCTCTCAGAGCAGCTCCACCCTCGGCAGTCTCAACATTGGCATGTGCGTCTACGGATTTAACGATGCTCGCAAAAACTTTGTTTTTAGACTCTAGCATCGATTTGTAGTAAAGGGTTCTCGAGAAAAATGCTTTGTGACGATCCAATTGAGCGAGTGCCGCGTCGCGGCCGCTAGCGAGATTGACACTGGCCAGAAGGCGCTCAGCCTCATCGAGCCAGCTTGATATTTCCTTTTGTCCAGCTTCCAGGGACTCTTGCTGCACGAGCAATTGATGATAAAGATGCAGTTGCATCGGTATCAATGCTCTGACGCGGACCAGGGCCTCTTTCTCTTTCTTCAGCGTATTCATCATCTTGTCGACTTCGTCACGAGACAAATCTTGAATGAGTGTTTGGAACTTTTTGCTGATGTTTTTGAAAAGTTCTTCGATGCTCTCGACTTCCGTGTGCAGAATTTGGAGGCGCTCGCCATAGGCCTTTATCCTTTCGGTCGATGTTAACTGCGACGTGGAAAGTGCTGATTCGGCGTTTCTCAGCCAAGTCTGAAGGCTCTCAACTCCGGCGCGATAATCCTTACGGTTTCTCAATAAATCACCCGCGTGCATGTACTGTTTCGCCTCCTGGAATAGTCTCTCCCATCTTGTTGATAAATTCTGATAACGATCCTTGAGACGCAAGGCAACTTGTTCGTCGGATGTTGCTATGAGGAAACTGACGCTATCCGATAATTGCTGATGTTTATCTTTCCATACACTTATGTCCTGGAAGTATTCCATTCTCTCTTCTTCCGGCAAAGCAAGCGCTGGCTCAGCTCGTAACAGCCACGATTCAAATTCGTCCGATACACTCGACCAACGACGCCAATAAGCCACTACCTCTTCGAGCATGCTCTGCACGCAACGAAGATCCATCGATACGTTCTTCCATTTTTCACCAGTCTCGCGCATGAATCGATCGATCTTAATGCCCTCCTCGTGATCTACAACAAATATCGAGACGACGTTCGATCGCATTAAAATCGAGCATTGAAAAATTTATTATTGCAAGAAACATTCCCCAAACTGCTCACGTCCGAGACGATTCACTTATTTGGCTACAACTTATTATCCCCCCACGAACCGGTTCCACATTCGTGTGGGAACCGTTGCTCGTTTGTATATCCAAGCAACTTGTCCGAATTGCAAACTTTCTTCGAGTACATCATTTCTCCATCTTTTTTTTTTGCCACGAAATGACTTAATGAACTTGGAAAAGATTCTCAAAAGTGACGTTTTTAAGCCTGAATTTTACGACTGTCTTGATCAGTGAATCAACATTAATTTTTTCTGCGTGTTTTGAAGACTTACCAACATCTCCTTCGCGTTTATACTCCTCGACGACTTGTTGCATGTCGAGATAAGCTTTTTGAAATTCCTGGAAAATTCTGTTACGAGATACGAAGTTTCTGTACTGTTCGAGCATCTGATGAACTTTTTCCTCGGTGCCATATTTCACGCTCCAGCTCTTGAGCTTGGTCTCGACGAGGAAGAGAAAAGCAACGAGACAACATTTGTGCTCGAGGAACTTAAGTTTGATTCGTCTTTTAGCAGCACGAATCGGAAGACTATCAAATCTCGCGGTCATGTTGTCCAATTGTTCCGGCGGCGCTTGTCGCGCGAGCGGCGAATTTTTTGCTCGTTGAAATTTTTCCGTCATTTCCGGTAAGTCGAGGAAAAACTTTTTGTGATCTTCGAGCTTGTTCGATATTATTCCGGCCGTTTCCTCCGTCATTTCTGACGGTATATCGTCGTCGGAATTCAATAGATTTTCACCGAGTGCCAACCATCGTCCAACCTCACCCAGTTCACCAGGGAGCGACGAATCCAATAGCCAGAGCCATTTCAGCATCTACGATTCGTATCACATTTTCTTATTCCATTGTCGGAAAAATTACGATTTTATTAATAAGCCAGAGATTTTGACAAAGCGGGGACCTAAAAAAATCTTGAAAAAAAATATTTATGGAAACAGTCCATTTAATCCAGTTTCCGAAAAATTAGCGAACGCTACGAAACGATAAAAGTCAGGGGTCCAGTGAACCGCTATAGTGGCTATAATGGATACTGAAAGTTATAATGTGTGGTCAGAGCTTTACAAACTCACGAGATATTCCATTTTGTTCCAAAGAATCTGTACGTGTTTCCAAGAGTCCCGAGTAATGCTGATCACACTCGCAGTGTCGACCAGACCTTGGAGTTTTTTGTAAACGGCAGCTTTCTCGTCAGACTCCATTCGGGCGAGTGTGTACTCCTATTAATTGAAATTGAGAACAGCGTATTTGGAAAATTAAACTGTTTCTTCGATCAATTTGTAAAAAAACAAAAAAAAAAGAAAAAAAATGAGGAAATCGTGGAATACGAACCGCGAAACTGGCTGGGAAAGCGTTGGCTCTGTCCAGTTGATCGAGATGTCTCGTTCGCTCGCTGAGCCAAGCAAGAAGAGAGTTGTACTCTTGCTGGACAGCGGCGAATGAATCTGGTCCGGTGGATTTGGGTTCGGGATATTTGTGCAAGAACTGTGCCACGTAGGTCATGATTGATTTCTCATCGGGTTGTGGAACATCGACATCTTCAGGATCGAGAAGTCTCGCTATTCCCAGTTCCACTTCCGCCACTTGGAAAGCTGTCTCGAGACGCGCTCGGTTTGAAGCTTCCCTCATGGCTGCCATGTTCACCAAATTTGCTCTGATCACGTCGATTATCGCTAGGAAAGCGTTTCCGTCTCTCCAGCTCTCGCCAAAATCTCTCACTTGAATTCCAACGTCCCTGTAATCAATACAAAATAAATTGTCTGACCTTTCCATCAAATTTTCCACAAGCTCCTCAACAGCTGCATTTTCCGGGGAGGAAATTAATGTTTTTTTTTAAGAAAAATCCATGTTACGACTCACTTTGGCAGAGCATTCGTGACCCATTGTAAAAGCGTTTTGCGAGCCCCCTGTTTCCATTTTTCACTGCTTATGCGTTTTCTTTCACTAGCTGCTGAACCCTGAGTTCCAAGACTCTCGAGACTGCTCTGACTACCCCAACTGTGTCCGAGATACTCGAGCGCCCTCGTGTTTTCTTCGATCTAAAAAAAATCATATATATTGATTGCGATTTTTTCATCAATCTTTCCCATCGAATTCCTCGTGAATATCTGACACTAAATCGAAAAAGGCAGAACGTAATTGTAGCATGCAGAGGGTGCTCTTTAATTGTTTCTTTCTACCCATTAACGATACTCACCCTCCTTCGATCCTTTGATCGTAGCTTGTTCACAATCGGAATATGCATACGGTTAGCAAAATCGTATTTTTATATTCTTTGCCATAAATCGGCACCATTTTTCTTTTTTTAATTATGAAAAAATTATTACTTTCCAAAGTAGTTGGCAATAGTAATGATAAAAAAAAAAACTCTATCGCTCGATAAAACAATTTGTCGTCAATTATTTATTTCAATAATTATAAATTAACTGACTTTTTCATACTTTTCAACTTTTTTCCGACTAGTGCTTATTACTGCTTTGTTGCGTTGTACGTGGAATTTACTCAATGACAGTTGCTCCACAAATTCTCGACTTTTCAATCAATTCAATCAAATCTGGACTAGATCTTCGTCTGTAGCCCAAATTTGACATCTGAATTTCTGACATCTGACAGTTTGATCAAACTTGGCTGCTTGAAGGTGTGTAATAATTTCACTACTCGTGGGTGATAATTAATATTCCTACGTGTCAAGAGCTTCTTACGATCAAGCATCTACTGCTTTTTAAAATGTTTTTTTTTTTATTATTAATTACAGAGTGCTTTTTGGAAAAAATATATTTTGAAATAATTCTCGCGATTTAGAATTAGCACTTGTTTCGAATGTATCTCACCTGGAAGTACAGGATTATGGTCCAAATGAGACCGAGTACTACAGGTGGTCGTCCATCGACCAGATCGGATGAGTTTATGTTCACTAATTTGATCTGCAATTGAATAATTACACAATTAAACAATGACGTCTGCAAATATGTGACAATGAATTTTCCAATTTGCTCCAGCCCCTCAGGGCGCAAAGAAAAATATTTAACAATTTTTTAGGGTACAGGACGCAGTGACAAAAAAATATTAGTTAAGGATTTTACTTACTTTTTTGCTCTGTAAAAATTGTAACGCCGTATTGGCATTACTGAGGAAATGTGGTCTCTTTAAATTCCGGCCCCGTTCAACTGGCTGTGGCAATAATTCGAGGATTAATATTTATCATTTGGTCATTGAAATAAAAGTGTAGAAGCCTGCATCCACTTTTCTGACTGAGACAAAAGTTTTTCAATAACGAATTACGTCCATTTTGTAATAAACTTTATTTTATTAGCTCAATCATATCTTCCTCTCAGTGCATTCGAATTATGTGAACAAAAAAAAATAAAAACATACCAATTTTTCGCCGGATAAGACTTCGAGTAAAGCCAGAAGTCGTGTGCCATCCTTGAGGTCTTCGATCAGGTCGTCAACTCGAAGAGGTGGAACTCTCTGGTAAATTTGTTTTGCATGTATTTAAAAGTCTAGTTTTCTTGAATCCTTAGACGACGTATTTAAAATGAAAGCTCGAGAAGTTGACGAGTTTTCGATAAGTCTGCAAGACTGAAGCTCGTGAATCGAGGGCATGCGTGCATTATAGGAGGAAAGAGTTTTGAAGGATCCGGAAGTTGAAGGGAATCGCGAGCCAGGCACGAGAGGGCGCGCGCCAGTTAGCCAAAGTTTTCATCCGGTAAACGCAAGCCTCGGATTATCTAAAGTCGTGACGTGGCGCACAATATTATCATCACGATATTCCACAATTCTCAATACTTTTAAACAATTGAGACTTGTATGCGCAAACGAGAAAATTAAAACTATAAGCAGAGGAATCTTTACGAAGAACACTCTTTTAATTCCGAGATAATTTCTCATTTCAAACGGTCGGTGACGAGATTTTATTGTATGGCCGTTGCTTTGTTACTCTGGGTCAATTTTACCCGGAACAATTTTACCATAATTTTTATTTTTCGTTTTGTTTTTTTTAATTATAACATTGATTTTCTGGCCATTTCTATTTGAATGATTCACGCTTTGCGAGAGTGTGATTCGAGGTATATGATTCGTCAAGCGATAAAATTAATCGCGTGTGAGGATCGAATTCAATTTCAATAATTGAAGATTTACCTTCGAGAGATACGAGTTTATCCAGTTGACGAAAGTTTTTTTCTGTACTCGTTCCTGCTCGTCTGAAAAATAAAGAATAATCCAAATGATTCGACAATTCCTCGGGGTCCAATATCAGTTTGATGATAAATAATTCAATCGATATCGATTGACACTTCCAATAAAGTGTATTAGCGAAATGATAAGGTATCGTTGGCACGAGGCAAAGTTTCTTCGTTCTAGCCGGCGTGTTTACGGTACCGAAAGCTTTTTATCGTCATATCTTTTTTTTACTGAACCTCCGGGCCACTTCCTTTCTCGCTTGGCGACACTCCTTACTTTTGCTTATAAATTAATTTTTTTTTTCTTTTATGCTCGTTCAACAAGGGACATCAAGAGTCATGCATCGTGTGCGCGTTGCCTCGGCACAACGATAAAAGTCCTTCTTTACAACCGGTTATCTTGACCCGTGCCTCGCCAAATGGAAAATTCTCTCCCTCGGTACAAACCGAGAAAGAGAACGTAAAAGCTGTCTGACCTTTTCGGATCCTTAAAAAAATGCATAAATATTCTTTACCGAATACGAATTGTTCTTAAAAGACGTTTCCACGGTTCCATCGATCGAGTAATATACAAAAAATTTACAAACTTGATCGATTCTCGATTCGGCTTTTTTGTTTGTGTGTTTTTTTTTTTTAATTTATCTCACAAAATGGTTTTCGTTTGGAGAAGGGCAGATATTTTGGCAATGGGCTAGTATCGACGTTAAGAATTCATTGAATTGGCGATCAAAATAGAGAGCATAGTCACGAGAGTTTTTGGTGCGACAGAATGGGGTGGAGGGCGATGACGAAAAGTGGAACGCAGCAGTAACACATTTCGCAATTATTTTTACATCTTTGGTTGATGCAACTGCATTCGAATATTTGAACTTTGAGTTTGTGAAATAAGAAATTCTTGATCCTCGATGCGTTTTCCTATTCTAGCTTTATAAATCGATAAAAAATGATTCAAAAATAAATCCTGGGGCAAAAGGTCAAATTCCGCGACACGTCTGCTCAGACTCTTGACTATTTTCTCTCAAATATTCGCATAAACCCTAAAGACACGGGAGGCGAAACTCTTTCTGCCGTAAAGCTGGATTTTATTTTTACACGCTTGACGACTCATGCGCGTGTGTTTCGGTGCAAGCTCGAAATGCACGCAGCTGCCGTTTTCATGAAAGTACGATCGAAAAAACGAAGGAATCGTCGTGAAGCAAAAAATTTGCAAAACTATAGTTTCTCGGAAGTTTAAATCTGACGAAACGTGCTTTGAAGCTGCGGTGAGAATAATCCGTCTTATTCATCGGTACAGAACTTTATTTCA
Organism: Hyposoter dolosus; assembly: GCA_963921915.1. Taxonomy (NCBI): domain Eukaryota; kingdom Metazoa; phylum Arthropoda; class Insecta; order Hymenoptera; family Ichneumonidae; genus Hyposoter; species Hyposoter dolosus. The sequence goes on along the minus strand of OY998136.1, from coordinate 9,905,886 downwards.
ACAAGAAAAAAATTCTCCGAATCGCAGGCAAACTATATTTGAATGGAAGATGAATTTTTATTATTCATCATCCGATTTTTGGCTCTGTCTCAAATTACGCAATTTCGGGTCCAACAAAAACGAGTTCGATCAACATTTTCGCTTCCAATATATAATGAAAACTTTTTTCCGGTCGAATCAGAACTCGGACCGTGTACAAAATTAAAAAAAAAAAAAAAAAAAAACAGAACCTGAACAGTTCCAAATTAATTTCATCACTATGAAGACAAAAAATGGCATCGTGTTTATAATTTATTTGTGATTGGTCTAGCGATGCTTTTAATTCATGCCCAGGGCATATATTTCTTGGAGGATGTTATCGAGTTCACTGACAATAGGCTGGGGGTAAAATGGATGCTAATAAAGTTTATATCCGCGGAAATGGTATAAAAATCGATTAAAGATGCAAGTTCTTGTATAAAAGGATCGCGTGCGTGTCTCGCGTTGCGTATCCCCAGTGACGGGGAGTCTTTTAGAGTTGAGCTCGACTTGGAGTCACACAACAGGGAACTGTATTCAAAGGATGATTTATTTTCGATTTTTTTTCCTCTTTCACTCGGAGCTGCACGATGCCGGTAGTACCGGCACGGCACCATCGCTATTTTTTCTATGTTCGTTCCATTGCTACGTCAACTTCCTGTAATTCGGATGCTCGTACAGATGAGAAAAAAGAACGGGCACTCGCGAAAAAAAATATCGATAAAATTAAAGACGCCAATGAAAGAGTCAAAATTTTATTTAAAAAATTGTTCATGTGCCCGGGAGTAGAAAAAAAAATTGAGAAATTCGTGACTCTACCTTCGTGACACTCGTCAAGTCTTTTAACCACAAGAAAAATAATCCAAACGATATTGCTCGAGTGGAGTGACCTGGAAATGAAATAAAACAACGCGAAAGTCTCTCTTGAGTTTCGAGAGATCTGTATTCCACTTTAACATACTATCCCCATTTAATAATACCGACAATTTGAAATCCAATTCATATCGTTGGGAGACAAATGGTCGATCGATGCTTTCAGGGACTCTGGGCAGGGCGACCGTTATTTATTACGACCTGAGTTCGGTATCAGTTTTTTATGAACTCATTATTTTGTTTGTTGCATGTGTATTAATGAATTCAGGAACGGAGGGCGTCAAAAATCTATCGTACAAGATTAATTTCTTGGACTTGATGCCACTGAAAGAAAAAAAACGTTGTCCTGCCACTCAAAAAGCTTAGAACATTGAATCAATTGATTTTTCGAGGGTCAAAAGGTCAAGACTGAGTAGAATTTCGAAAGAAGTCGTTTTCCAAACAGTTTTCCACATTTTCCTACTTTACTGCTCCTAATCCTGTCACTGTGAAACCCTCGCAAGAGTGTCAGTCAAAAGTATAACATAAAATGAATAGAGTAAAATTGCGAACGAAGAACTCTGTTGCTAAGAGTGAATTAACGCAAGTCTCAAGGTCTCGTATCCTTCGAGACGAAAAATCTCGTGGGTGGAATTATTGCAGGCGTCTCTCACACGCCTACGACGCGGAACCGGATTCGTGTGTAGGCGAAAGAGAGGAAGAAAGTTCTTTTACTCGCCTTGGACGACGGTTTATGCACGAGTCAAAATTTGCAACGAAAAAAAAAGTGTATTGAGCGTTCTGAACAATTAAAAATCAAGTCCTTATCGCGTAAACGAAGCAGGGTAAACAGAAGCGGAACGGAGGAAAGAATAATTGTGGATTGACTGAGACCGATTAAGCTTTTCAACCGGAGGTAAAATTAAAAGACTGGCAAGAGCTTAAAAGAGTTAACGAACGTTGGCAGAACCGAACAGACGAGAGAGACGAGGAGCAATGGCGTGTCTACTAAAGTCGATTTTCCGTAACTTTGCGTATGCGAAGCAAGTCGTTAAAACTAACTGTCATAACGCCGTTCATACAGTTTAAAAAAACTCTCATCGCGCGGCTCGTTGCAAAACTTTTCATTCGGTAAACGACGCACTCTCTAGTTTTTTATTCTATCTCAACGTGTGGAAGAGAGACTCTGGTTGAAAAACTAGATGAGCTGAGCGAAAGGCGAGCGAAACGAGCTTTCGCATAAATTTACGTACGACAAAACATACGAACGACGTACGAACATTCGCGCGAGTTTCACAGTACGATTCAACCAACAATTAGACCCAATTGTCGCGTCTGGTCTCGTGTCAGTTAGCAAGTTTGCGCCAAACTTCTGAAATGCTGATAAAATCTTGAGAGATGCAAGTGATAAATATTTTCACGCCTCGATCTCATGAGCAACATTCGTCAATTAAATGACAGCTTCGGAGATCGAAGGGGAACAGAATTTTTTTTTAAACCGTGAACAAATGATTAAATATGCATGAGAAGTTTTATAAAAATTCCTTTTTTTTCGGTTTAAAGATTCTCCAGTGGAATCTCTTTGATTTAGGACCCTGGCAGCGGCGAATTACGTAAATATAAATGGTGGCCGAGGTTCGCTTACAAAACGTCCTCGTTCTTATAATCTCGTATTTTTAGATTCACCGGTTTCTCCCACTCGTAAAACGAAATGGAAAAAAGAAAGAAGACCATAAAAAATAACGAGAAAAAATGCGAGAGTAGAGGTTGACCGAGAGGGCATATCGATGAGAAAGGGGACAGACGTACAAAAAACGAGTCAGACTGAAGTTGAAAGAAAGAGATGCAACGAGAGACAGTGTGCTGGTCTCTGGTGTAACAAGGAATACATACTGAATTCGAAGTGAAAAAAGATGAACTATGCAGACAGAAAGAGGAAGAAACGGAGATGGCGAAAGACGCATAAAACTCAATGCCACGTATAGTAGGACAAGTTGTTCTATTCGTTGGAGGATGAGATCAGCAAGCGCGAGTTTATTCCACACGAGATTTCTTCGGCAATCTTTTTAATCGAGGAAAACTCATCTCCCATATGTGCTGGACCATTACGAGCTATTCTTATCGTCTATATTCTTGTTATTCCTTCGACCGTAATTTCAAAGTCACACGTGTGCGACGTACGACACGATAAAAAGTGGTGTCGTAATTTCCATCGAAATTAGGTCAACTTCCTTACGATTTTGCCGCTCCGACAAATGTACAGAGATTATTTTTTATTTCTATGTTTTCTTTTTCTTGCGACCTTCTCGAACCATGGTTTCTCATGAGAGTCGAGCATCATCGACGGCCCAGACGATATCCGTGACGAATCCAATATCTCAACACGCGTCCTTGCGAAAGCCCGTATCATGCCTCGTATTAATTACCGTCCTCGTGGTCGACAGTCTCGACTGTGGCAACGACACCTCATCCCCCTTCCCATCCTTCTCGCTTTCTATTCACGCCTAATCCGTTCTCGAATCACGCACGCTATACATCACACACGCTGATACATCTTGATACAGTATTAGATAATTATCGTTCGAGTCTTCCGATCACACTGTTGATCACAAATAACACATTTACATAATTCTATTTATACATTCCTCGAGATGAATGGGATTAACGTCCGCTGTGATGGACCTTGGCGAAAATTTGACGTTGTTTTCTTCATTTTTTTCGTCTTTGCAAGTCAAAAAACGTTTGGATTATCACAACTGGAATTTGCGACACGAATTTCAGTCCAGAAACACTTTGAATTGCATTTTATCATCTTATCGATCCCACTCTCGCGAATGAATTTGTTTCACAATCGATAAGTTTCAACGTTGAATTTGATCTTTGCATCTTTTCCTGCGATCGTCGAAGCGGAGCATATTTATGTATGTTCAGGTGATTCAAACGTCTGACAACATGTGACAAGAATTTTTACGATAGCTGTATAACGCTTGAATCGTGGGGGATTGGAAGGACGTTGAACCCTCTTCATTTTCATTGAATTCATACAATTATTATTGAACAGGTGGATGCTAAGGTTTTCACGGTCATCCGCGTGGATACTGGATTTTAGCGACTTTATGAAAATTGGTAAAAAAAAAAGGAAAATATGAACGGACCGTGATGAAACCAAAAGTCCATAATTTTTCAAGCCCTTGATGCGTTATTTTGGAGCATGTACTACGGAAATATATTTGTATAAATCGATGTAAAGCAGTTGACAAGCAATGTCATGGGAAAGGGACTATAAGAATTCAATAGCCCAAATCTATCAGTCTCCATTAGTCCGATTCGGTGGCTTATTTGTTTGTTAAATTGTTTTGTAATTACTCGTGGAAAGGTAATTGGCGTTTTCATAGACGATGAGGTAAGGGTTGCATGTGGCGTTCGTGGCGTGGCGCGGGAAGAAAGGGTGGAGAATGTGAGGAGAGTTCCCTAGCACGTGTAGAACGTCTCTCGCAAATCCCACTTGTGAATACGTGTTACGTTCTGAACTCGATCAGCATGCAAAGAGCCAAGGGCCTCTACTTTGGTACAACTATCACAAATTATCCACATCCATTCGAACAACCAAGTACTGTAAACACAAGTGCATGTTCACAACAGAATACGCAACCCTCCACGTTCGTTTATAATGAGCCTTCGTCAAGAGCACAAATTCAAATCCTTTCATAATATTTCAAAATCGATGCAAGGAAATCCCTTGAAACATCGAAAAAAAAGTGTGAAATGAAGAAAAACATTTTTTTCTAAAAAAATGATCGCGTTTGGGAATGACGTGTTCCTGAACCGGTTGCCCGTGCATGTCGCCGCGCATATGCAGCGACGTACATAGTTAAAATCATTATAGTAGCTCAGTCGTTTGTTCCTGCCAAGATACACACGTCCAACACGTACGTGACTTTTGGTAACGTTCGCGTTGAAACAACCGGACCGCGTCGCGTTTAAGCTACGGGAACGGTCATCTCTTTTTTAACAGGCGCCACAACATCGCGTTTATTGCCAAGCTCCCTTCCTTTTTCACTCTGCATAATTACACCCGGCTTACGTCACCCACGTACGCATCATCTCTAACTCGGCAATAAGCCCGAATATATATTTTAATGCAGTTTCAAAACGATGTCTCAGCCTATTCGTAAGTTAAAACTTACTGCTCCCTTTCCTGACTCAATCAGCTCCTTCTTAATCACAATAAATCCCATTGATTCTAGAGGAAAATCACAAACAAACGAAAAAAAAAATGTTGAGAAAATGCAAAATTAGAAGAAAAATTTGTAGCAGATGTTATCAAAGCGATTTGTTGTGAATTGCACTGCATGTATGTTTACACTTATTATTTTGAATTGCAGTAATCCTGCTTAGTGAGGCAAGCTCTCATTGTTCATAATGATATCGAAACTAAACGTTTGGCAATACAAGAGTAAACTCACGTTCAAGTTATTCAAATTCGACCCACATTAACTTAAACTAATGCTCCGACGTTATCGATGACGCGTGTTTATTATGATAAAACCAGTTCTTAGACCGATAAAAAAGATTTTTCCAGGAGAATGATAATTTTGGTGATTAGTGTTCCAACTTCATTAGTGAATTTCAAATAAAAAAATTAAAAAACGTGCTTCGATAAAGGTATTTCATTATTTTTCGTTTTTATTAACTTGAATAATTAGTTTGTATCGTTAGGATATGATCCTTAATTTTATCGTTCTTTCAAGAGTTGATTTATGCCTATAGGATGTAGGTTATCGCGAAGTATCAAAGAGTGCGTCGTGAGGGCGAACGTTCTCATCTATCCTTGAGAATTTATAAATGCTTGCACGACCCAGACCTGACGCAACTATGAATTGCCTTCGTTGCTATCTAACACCGTCAATGAAACGTACGGAAGATGTTACTCTAATGCTCATGCAAGCATTCTTTCTATCGGTATTTATATTTGTAAAGTGCACCGATCGCCAATTAATCTATTTTTCCTCTAACTACTTATATAATTACTCGGCTAATAATTTCTATAAAAATTGGTTGCAAATAGTTTTCGAAATAGATTTTAAAAATAGGGAAAAAACATTCAATCGAATTTCGAGCGAGATGAACGGCTTCGGACGGGCCAATACTGGGTTGGGTGACCGCTCAACCATTCGCCGCTGCGCCTATCGATCGACGAGCAACATTCGGTCTTTCCGAGTTTCTCAATACGCTGGACCAAGTGAAATTAATTAATTAAAAATAGAGCCACCCGTATCGGTCAAGTTTTCTACGGATTTTCTCAGCCCTCGAGCGAATGCGTCATGCGGCAGTGCATTAGGAAAGAATTCCTCGGGCCAATACTCTCGAAACGTTTTACACGAACGTGAAATCAAGTCAAATGCGATCGGGTCTAATCGGGCCTTGCAGCAGGAATAATAAAAAATTATGTTTTGATTAATTTGAAAATAAAACAACAAGTAAATATTGTGTCGTAAGATGTTTTTCGCTTCCGTCAGTATTTACCTTTACTCATTCCATTCCAGCTATCAAATGGGTTTACGTTTATGTTGTGTATGTACATCCACTACTGCGCAAGCTACTTTTCTATCTTGATAAGAAGCAACAGCCTCGATTCATGTTCGCTAACTACTATGCCGAGGCGAATCGAATCGTTATTGCAAAAAAATCAAGCTCTATATTTACGTTCGGTTTGTTAATTAATAAAATTCGCGCGGAATACAAATCGCCGGAACTGATATTTCAATTGAAAAAAAAAAAAACAACGTGTGCTTTTCCAACCAATATCGTGGCCTAAATAGAATTTGAGGTGCTTGTTGAAAATGGTTACAAAGTTGGCAAGGTTTTGGTTTTATTTCTTTCGTCTAATAGCTTTCTTGAAGTATTTCATTCAAAAAATCTTGAAAACTTCCCGTTTTTCAAATCTTGGTTCTCTTCAAGGAAACACCTGAAAAATGGTATTTGTCACATTCGTTGTTGGTTGAGGAAACATGTTTTATCTTCAATCCTATCGGGTCTAGCGATCGATTACTATCTAGAAGTTTTATGTTTCGAATGCTTTTGTTTTATTGTGGGTCCCGGGCGCACGTGACTTGTATGAAAAAGAAGAGAAAACAATGGCGAGTACCTTTAATCTCAGCGATGTGAGCATCGTACTCGCTACGACTTCGCACATACTCGATTCTTGCGGCAACATTGTGGAAGCTCTGATTTCGATACTCGGCGTACCATTCGCTCGGTGGTTTTTCTTCTTGACTTTCGCTCCCTCTGTGTCCGCTTTGTTGAGAAATATTCTCCTCCGATGGAAATCTGGGAAAAGATCCCATTGAACTTCCATGGGAACTACCATGAACTCCGTGACTTTGATAAGCCGAATCTTCCAAGGCGTGTTCTTCGCTGGGTGTCGTGCTTGATTCAGTGGTGAAATTATTGCCATGACGAACCATCAAACTGCTGCTCGTACTCGTCGTAACTTCTCTCAAGCTTTTCCGAAACGTCATTTTTTCGAACTTTACAACCTTAGCACCATTGAGCTCGCCTTCTTCGACGAGACGTTCGAAGCTTTCCTCAAATGAGGAGTCACTGGCTCTCGAGGAAGACCTCCGATGGATGGGCGAGGAAGGACTGCTCAAAGGGCGTCTTCCCGCATCCATAACTCCGCCGGAATCAACGAGATCCTCGCTACTTCCTGCGCGACTATTCTTACCTCCGGAAGACCAAATTTTTTCGAAAAAACTAACGCGATCTTTCAGTCGACCACCACGTGGTGTTCTGGGGCTGCCACCCCTTGATGGTGAGGACGGGCTTGACGACGGCTTGTCGCCCCGCCCTCCTGGGCTTTCACCCGATTGCGACATCGTTTTCACCCGTGTTTTTCCTCAAAAATCAATTTTTTCAAACTCCACACGATGCTTAGTTTCTCCACGATGCTCATGCCGAATTTCACCCTCAAATTAAACTCTCTCTCTCTCTCTCCGACAGGAAAAACCAGCAACGATTTCCGTGGTTCACTTATCAAAAAACTGTGCGTAATTGTTGAAAAATCGGTCTGAATATTAAGGGAGTGCAAATTAACGATTACACGCGGTCCATAAGAAATTGCGCCGATACTTTGAAGCCGGTTCGATACCGGTGCGTCTGGGCTGGTCTATGGCGCAGCACCGGGACCAGCTGATCTACCGGCTTTCCCTCTGTTCCCCTTAGTTTCGTCGCTCCTCTCCAGCACTCGCTCTCTCACTCACACACAATCACAGCCTTTGCAAAGTCGATCCCAGTAGACAGAGCCTTTTTCGAATCTTTTTTCTATCTCGCTCGCGTACAAAACTATCCGCACGCACTTTAACACTCACTACCAATAAAAATCACGACACACACATTATCCCGATAGATTGTTGAATAAATCAGTCGACCTGCTATCCAAGGAATACCATAATCTGGAATGTATCAAGGCGAATAGTGGTTCCTAATCATAGATTTGTGTCGCCACCCTTCTTCGTGAAACGTTATACGTTCCGGTGCTCCGATGACGTATCAGTTGTGTTTCAAGCGCATGGGGGCATACCAATACAAAAAAAAGAGACTTTCAGTCGAGAAGCCGGCTTTTGAGTTAGTTATGACTTTGTCGACACACTCTGTCACCTTTATAGATGGATATTTTTTATACCTGAAGCTAAACTATAAAAATGTTTTTTTTTTCCTGTTCTTTAGGGTCCTTGATGGTTTCTTAACCGTAAATATTTCGCAAGGATTGCATCCAACCGATATTTTTATTCGTACGTTTGGAAAAAATAGAGTTTTTTCTCACGATCGTTGTCAGTCGCGAAATGCCGATTATTACTAATAGAAGCCAACAAGACAAATGGAATAGGGTAAAAAATAAAATAAAATGCCATATATGGAATGTTGAGGTGTACGTGCAGCCTGTTCAGGCGCCGGTTCGATACTGCCTCGATTCTCCTCGTTTGTGAACGTATAGTCTGTGGATATTAAGCCCATATACCGACGATACCAGCAGTGGTGGGTACCTCCTCCTTTCTTGCTCAGGGCACGAGCTCCAGTACGCGACGCCGACGCCACAAACGCGACGACGCAGCTCCCCACCACCACCTTTTTTCCCACCCGAACAATCCATCTACAGTTGAAATTCCAACAAGCTAACTTGTCAGACGCATTCGACGTGTTTTATTCGTGCAAACTCAAAATTAACAAAACGACTTTGAGATTACACAAACTTCCAAAATCATTAATAGCATCGATCCAAATTATTGTTTTGAAAAACGAATTATTGAGACTTGGAGAATATTTTCATCCAGACCGTGAAACCTGGTTACTTTTTATGTAAAATATTTTTTCCTACATGCTCAAGAGGCACGTGCACGGTAGCAGGCCTTTCGCTTGTCCTTAAATTAATTGAGCAGTTCATGAAAAGTGTGGGGTCCATTGAATGCCACAGTTTGAATGGAGCCTGTGACTTTTTTTTTGCTCTTGAAATCATTTAGTTTTCGTCACGTGCCAATTATAACAAACGTTTTGTTTTTAACGGTGAAAATGTTTGCACTGCATGTGCTGTTTGGATCCGTTAACCTATTTTTTGACCATGCCGCAGTTCCTGGTACCCTTTTGACCTTCATCATAGTCTACTGCCTCCACCACTCGATCAACAACCAATGGCATTGCATTCCTAGTCTCGCCAGGAATAAGAAATTATATATATTTTGGTTTGACCCTTTACACTTGGTTTCGAGGCAGATTTTCATCCAAAAAGGTCACACGCACCGCAATTTGTCAGCAAACTTGATTATATTTGGAAGATTCTTCAATATTGACCTTGCAGAATTTTTATTTTGTGGTTGATATTCATGTGAAAAGTGGAAAAATTATATTATTATTAACTTGTCGAAAATTCTACTCTATGCAGTTGAAATGTCTAGACGAGTCGGTGTATCCATGTCCCAGTCTCTACACGTCTTGTTTCATTCGTCTGTCCGACCCGAGTCTATAACCGAGAAAGTTTCCACTCCTCGATCAATCCCTTTATCCTGTCTCTCGTCCTGGTCGACACTGGGTCGCGTGTTTGCCGTTACAGCATGGCGGCCAAGATAACTACGAATGCAACCGCCCTTGGTCCGCGCTACTACGGCTTTCGAATTACTCATTGTTGCCTGTACTACTACTCGCCCTTATTTTTTCACCCTTATCTCTCCGAGGGGATCAGGCAAGTGCAATGTTTTCAAGGCTTTCTAAAATACTTATTTTTCCTGCTTTTCCACTCTCTTGTGCGATCAAGTAGAGCTGGAAATACGAAATTACGAAAATCGAGGTCCATTCGATATAAGCATACGAATAAATAATTTTGAATAATCTCTGCGTTACGAATTAAATTTCTGCTTATCTCATAATCAAATTTGCTTGGGGTGAATCGATTGTTTAGCTGTGGAGTCGGAGCTCGTAACCATATGAAAATCGATGCATAATTGCGATGCCAATAGAGAATAACGATAACAATTCTTTCTTGATTGCCCTCGGTATTTTACGGCAAATTCCAAGTGCCTGTAATTTTTCGTCCTCAGGGTATTCCCTCGGGAAATATGTAATACTGACTCCCTGAACCTAGTTCTAATCCCATATATTTTAAAGTAACGGAATGATCGAGTTAACGACATCCGGGATTGTAAAAACTCGATGAAAAAATCGTTACGTCGATAAATTTGTTTTCTTATGCGAACTTGTCACGTAGTTTACGCGAATTTTCATAAATAAAAATGAATGTTATTGCATTCCCATCTAATCGTAACTAATTCCAATAAAATTAATTGCAATTACGTGAATTGAAGCGAATCGATCTTTCAGATGGGAAAAAGGTTGAAAGTTTCGATAAGAGAAAACATTATTTTAATCAATAATCCAGAAATCATCATCAATAGAATTCCTGGCATCGACTTCTGAAAAAAAAATGGAACCTTTCGCGATATTTTTTTAAAAAGTCTAAAAATTATTTATCATTTCGTTCGGACAGTATGTGCAACGTACGTGTGAATTCGAGTTAAAAACTTTTGGGGACAAAGATATGTCGCAATGGTATGACGTCAGAAATTCGGAAGGTCATGAAGAATTATCGAGGTGTCGTTTAGAACGGAACGGTCCGAAAAGCAAATAAAGCTGAGTGGCTGAATTATACTATTAAATAAGAACGTGGCCAAGTCCATTGGTAGTTGTAATTCTTTCAATGCAGTAGGTTACACGCGTACGCGAACGAGTGATGTAGTGTCAATTTGAAGCGATGAACGCATTGTTTGTCATAAGAAAATAGCCTTTGGATATAAAAATTTACTTCTCTTCTGTCTCTCTCGCTCTCTCTCTCTCTCTGTTCAAGCGAACATTGTATCTCATCTACAAGATTATCGTCAAATTGTGTTCAATTAATGGTGCCTCACGAGAACTGAATAAAAATCGCTCTCACGTTGTTAATAAAAATACTAATAAAAAATAATTTATGTATTGAGGTAAAAACAGTTGAATCGATTGTTTATTTCTCTGCTTATGTAACCCCACTCGATATCTCGATCGTATTAAAAACAGCGGAGTTATTTACAACAATTTATTAATTAACTGAAGAAAAAAAAATAATGAAATTAATTTTAAACGCAATAAAAAGTCGAGTCGTCACGATCGAATATGAACAAAAGTTTCTTTCGAAAATAATTCTTTTGTCAGATCACGAACTGCAGAAAAAGGGCAAACGGAAAGAAAAAAAAGATTCCCGCATCCGAATGAGTTTTTACGTCACGTATGTGTGTCAGTCGTCCGTGATCCAGAATGAGAAACTACGTAAAGTATTGCCTCCAAGAATTTCCGAAGATCTTATCTAATCGAAGACACAATTTGCTTGCGCTTCGGGTTATCTCGCTGCTACTTCATTCTACATTAATATACATTTTGCTACAAGACATAAAAAAAAAGAGCTGCGGAGTGGAAAAAAAAGTCGAAATGACTGATTGTCGCTTGTGGGGGAAGAAATTAATTGCTTTTTTTTTTATTTATTTTTTTCCCGATGAGGTAACCCTCGACTACTTGAGTCTGCAACAAGTTTACGACTCATACGACAATATTGTCGGATCTTGGACGACTGAGCTTCGAATGCGAGTGTGCCACTGCTGTGAATCAACGTACTCGACACAGAGCGTTAACTCATACACATGTATGTCTATATTTATGTATGCGTACATATATTTATGTCGGACGGGTCTGGAGGTATTGACCCACAAATTCTACAGGGAGCACTTTCTATACCACGGCCGACACACCGGGAGAACGACGATTACGTAATACCACACGTCCCCTCTCGATGGTGACGACTTACGATTTCGATCGAAGAATCGGAGGGGGAAACTAGACGTACCATTTATTTTATTTTTTTTTTACTATATATCCGTTCTTTTTGAAAACGAACCTCTGGATTTTCATACGACACGAAAATTCCTTGGCATATTAGGAATTAAGCCCCATTGCGAAATATATTTGGAACCGACCGTTTCTCCACGGGGTCAATTAGCCGAAACACAAAATGAAGGTCTATGGACGGAACATCGCGTTAATGAATCTGACCTTGTTAACTGAAATAAATATTCAGATCGTCAAGATTTAGTAGGATGTTTGTCCCTGATTTTTATAGCAATTGTGTATTCTCATTAAATTAATGCATTCAAGAAAATGTCGTGTATGATATGCAATGCCGTTTATTATTCTTTCTATTTTTGGATAATCGTGATCTAATTTATTTTTGGATAGCCGTTTCTTTATTTTTCACCAACGGGAAGGCAAATTTTGGTTTCTATTCCAAAAAGTTTAACTTTAAGTAAGAAAAGACTATTGAACGAGGAATGTACGGGAATCCTACAGAAACATACGTGTGAACATTCGTACGAATTTATTTCCAAAGGCTATTGTTGCAACGTTTCCCTAATTTATACACAACCGGCGGATAGGCGCGTGTCCTACCCATTCGAGCATCAGCTGCTACAAAGAAAAAGGACGTTACGAGCCGTAGTAGGTGATCAAATTTGTAGGAATTACGATCATCTGTCTGGTAACGAAAACTACGAACTACGAACATGTATTCAGATAATAACGGCTCGGGGTTTCGCAGCCAAAAAAGGATCACCTGCCCATTACATGGTGACAAAAAAGATTCGAAAGAAAAAAAAACAAGTTCAGTCAACGGAATGGGAAACAATAAATTTGATGTCTTTTTTATTTTTGCACGGTTATTTTTATACAGAACCTGCTTGTGACCATAGGGTCACCGACTTTGTAGTTGACGGAAAAATATTGAAGATTCGACAAACTCGCGAAATTGAGCCAAAATTTACCATTTTTGTTTTCCGTAGATCGATGATTATCATTTTTTTTTTTTAAATCTAGTCTCACTCATAAGCGATCGTTTCTTTAACTCTGAATTCTCGTCAGCCATCAACTCTTCATTATAATTGCATTTTCATTGTTACAAAAAAAATTAATAATTTATTTTTAATGCTTTTTTGTTGTTGTATGGATAAACGTGAAAAACACAACATGAGAAATAATGGCGAAATGATAAATTGAAATCGCTTTTCAGTGGGCGAGATAAAAATAAAAGTGAGTGAAATCCAGTTCACAACAAGGATGAGAGCTCAATGGTAAATGCTCGTATTGTATGGGAGGATATAGTGGGTAGTCGCGAGAAAAGTACGACACACGTGAATGGTAAATTACGATGGGCCGTCGTACACACCGAACGAGAGAGATAAAGACATAGGTAATCGTGACACGCAGCATGAGCTCTAGAGTCAAGCCCGTGAGAAACGAGCGTTTCATCGAGGCCTGCAAATTCAGATTGGCAAACGATACGTGAAAACTTGTCCAACACATTTTTGCCAAAAAATTCGGAGAATTTCGAGTTTGACATACATTTTGGAACCGAGATACGTTAACTCGTTCTATAAACTATTGGTTATTCTTAGATATTCCATCACAGTATCTATTTCGGTAATATTATTTTTCATTGATTACGAGTCGTGAGAAAATCGTGAAACTCTATAACGGAGTGAGTAAAACTTTCGTTTCAACGCCGAGAACCCGAATTCCGAATTCATTCCCGAATTGAAATTGATTTGACATCCATCTTAATTTTTCCAAAGATGTTGGGACGAAAAAATAGTTACAAACCATTCTTGACATTTATAGAGCTGAATAATGTTGTTGGATAAAAATTAGAATTTTTGTTGCATTTTTCATTGAAGAAAATTCAAGCTTAGACCTTCGACAAAGTTCAGTTTTGAGTGCTCGCACGAATAAGTACTCTTATCGTGTAGATTGCATTTATGGGCTCGACTCGGCGTACATAGTCTAGTAAATAAACTGCATATGCATCTGAGGAGAGCCGAGCAAGTTACTCGTCTCGTTGAGTCGTAAGCGCAGCAAACCGGAACTCAATATACTTGTGAACGCCGCCTACACGAAAATTTGTTTTATTCCTCTCAAATTAGATTAACGCACAATGGTCGATGGGCGTGGGTATCCGTAGATCGAATGAGTACGCGACTGACTTATCACACCCGCAGATCACTAGCCTCGACCCTGGCTCGATTGTAAACGATTTTTTCAGCATATTCACTAAACATAAAAATCTAGAAGGTCGAGCCTTTTTTTTCGATGGTCGAACGGTTCAAATTTCTGCAAGCAAGGAGAGAAAGTCTCGTAGAAGTCTGGATGAGATCCAAGAGTTTCTTAGCAACATGAATAGTTCAAAGAACGCGTAACTGCAAAAAAAAAATTGCAGGATGACGCGTCGCTCGTTAAATGAAAGTCTCTGCTCTTAATCTTTTTGCATGCTATGATTTTACGTCAATCACTCATGACGTTGATTTGGTGCGCGTGGTACGATTTAAATGTCACGTGCTAACACATCAGGTCTTTCCAGTGCATCGATGCGTTCAGAATTTTTCATCGGTAGCCTCACGTCTCAACGCGCTCGGGCCACAACTATAGTAATATACTCGAAACAAATAACACGGTAACTGTCCCGAGACAGAGGAAGCCACCGCGAATTACAATCGTGAATGGCTCAAGGCAGGTGGACCGTCATTTCTATTTATAAAACGCACGGACTCTATCTCTACGATACCTTTCATGCCAAGTGTGACATTTCGCGAGCATGGCCTTTTTCTTTCAAATTCTATCGAATCATTAAAAAAAGAAACAAATCGATCTGTTCGTTCAGATCGAACGAAAAAATTTGTTATGGTAATTTTTCAATATTAATCCGCTCGGTGTAGATAAAATAAAATTTATCAATTCAGTCGATGAGCTTGAAAAGAACCGATGTACTCGATCTTTAGTAATTTTTCAATATTTTTTTAAGCACCGTCAACTTGTTATGACAGCAAGAGAGTATTTGTACTCATGACTATTGATTTAACACTTGTAGGATCGTGTAACATAAATAGTACAGTGATTGATCATCGCTTAAACAGACGAATAAAGTCAGGCTCCGGAATTTTCTTATCTCTTTCTTTTTGATTCGAAAGGATTCTGTGAGCGAAGCTGTTACCAGTGATTGCGTAATCAATTGTACCGTTCATTCCGCATGTATATTGGCGCGGTAGAAAGAGAAAACGATTTAGCCACCGCGTTCCTTGCTCACCTGCTACACCAATAAACAAATTTTGCTCCCATCTAAATGGAAATTTTTCCATGTAGTGAGGTCAGTATTTTTTTTTTACATGGAGTTGCGACTGACCTTGCAATAGCTGGATCGTTGCTTGATATTCAGCCAATTTTTCGTCAACGTAATCTTGACTCTGACTAGCAATAATTTCGGCGGTGCTCGGTCCGCTGTCCTCGTCGTCGGTTCGCGATGGATCCAGCGGCACTCCGACATACTCGTAATCTCCAGGTCTATACGGAGCTATCAAGTACTCCGGTGGTCCACAAGGCACTGGAGAACCACTGCCACTTTCCATGGGGCTCTAAAAATATCACATAAAAATCTATGTCTCCACAAAGGCAGTGATGGCGTTTCGGTTCGGTTAAAAAGGTTTCGAGAGCTCAAACAGTTGTGAAGGGAAAATCCAAACAGAGATCTAGATATTTTTCATTCGGTCGAGTCAATGCACGAACGAGACACGCGACAACTCCCCTTGACATCGATCAAAATAAATGGAGGTTACAAAAATAAAGGAAAAATATGAAAAAAAAAAATTCTACCAAAAACCCAAGAAGTCCCTTTTCCAACATTTTTTCGTTTCAACCATCTCGAATATTGTTTTTAACAAAAAGAATACAATCTCTACAGAGCGTAGAGCGATGAAAAAATTCACTAGCCGTATTAATATTTTTAGTGCGTACTCAGCGACCGAAGAATCTTTCGAAGACTTTCAACTTGACGTTATCGAGACAAAGTTCCCATGTAAAGTTCATAAAGAAACTAAATATCGCGTTAGCTGCTCGAAAACTCGGAGAAATGTGAAAGAAAAGTTACCTGAGGTCGATGAGTGGGTATGTAAGGCCTTGGCATTGGATTTCCCGGTGCGACAGGGGACGGCCATCTCGGTCGTGGGCATTGGATGTATCCAGGTGGTGGACAACCGAAGACCGGTGACATACCCGGAGACATAGGCATACCCATTGGAACAGGACTCATAGGATGCATCATACCCGAAGGATAACTCAATGGTGACATGGGATGGGAAGTTTGATGATATTGATGTTGATAAACGGGTGTGGGTGGTCCACGGGATCGTGGATGTTGACCCATTTGATTGAATTGTTGTTGGGGATGAGGCGATGGGCAAGGGCTATAGGGAGAGGCAGGGCGGAAAGGGCTGGGGGCATTCGGTCGGGCTTGCCATCCTCCACCTCCTCCTCCTCCTCCTCCTCCTCCTCCAGGAGGCCTCGTTGGATGTTGCGACATTATTCACTGCACGGAAAAACGACTCTCTTCCTCTCGATCACTCGATCGCATCGCTGTCAATCAAATGAAAAAACAAATCAACCATAATCCACGATGTCTTCTATATTTCCATTCCCCCATCAAATTTTATAAATTTTACGTTAATTTTGTTTGATCTTCGTCCTATACGTCAATGAGAAAAATTTTTGTTAGAAAATTTGGAAACCCGGCTATTTCGGACGCAATCATCTTGACAGTGTCGAAAAACGACCGAGATTCGAGTTAAAACTTCGTGTGATTTTCTTGTTCGAATCTGAACGAATCGCCGGTGTCATTAATTTTCAGGAATCACCCAAAAGAAAATTAGTGCTACTCGACTGCTTCGATCGAAATAGTTGTAAAGCGATGTAGAGCGGAACTTATTATAAAACTATTCCCAGAAGGTTGAAATTTCTCAGTTCAAGGGCCCCGGATATTCAGAGCAAAAAACTTGGACACGAGTTGGTAACGTGACGCAGGTTGATTTTCAGACTCCTGGACACGATGCGACAATCTTTTGACCCAATTTATCAAATGCAATATATATTTCCAAGGTTCGTGTTTTTTTTTGTTTGTAAAGTTCGCCTTCCGCTCGATTAAAAAATTTTGAAACTCCGTCGCCGATTGACATCGTGTCAATTGTCCTAGAACTCGTACCATCAAACATTGTGTTTTTTTTTTGTTTGTATGGCGCACTCATAACTTTGACACTGACGTATGCACATTTAAAGTTCAAATATGTGGTTGATGGTTTCCTTTGCCCATAGGATATAGGGAAGGCGTTCTTAATGGTAATTCGCGTTTTTTGTTCAAAAGTCCAAAATCCCATGACATTTATCTCACGAGAAAACTCATTGAATTCGTAAATCAAATGAGGCTGTCAACAAGAAAGTGTAACCGCAGTTTCCAGGCAAGCAACTATGGAACCCGATGACATATTTTCATCCAACCACAAAACTGTCTCAGATAAATCTTATTTTTTGACTTTTAATGTGTATAAGGTTGGTAAGGGTAAGGGTATACAGGGGCAGCTGTCACAGCAAAGATTTTTTCATCGAAAGGCCGCGTGCGTGTAACGCACAGAATCCCGACTAAAAATAGGAGCTTTTAGGCCTCTACGTCCGAGAAATCTTTCGCTCTTGGGCTACTTGTGTATACGACTCAAGCATTTCGGCGAGAGCAAGCTCCATCGAACTCGTTCGTGTGCTCAAAAACTTTCACTGCTGGAGAATGATTTTATAAATGTGTTTCGATTATACCTTGAGAAAAATAGAGAGAATTTCTCGTCAGAATGATTTCGTCGTTTCCACGTGCATCGTTCAACGTCATCATGCACCTTACAAATCCAACTCGTTGCAAGAAATTTTCACGTATACGAAGAAATGCTCACACGGAGAATACAGAAATCGCCATATTCACGCGAATAAGTTCGACAGGTCTCGTTTTTTTGAGCAATCTTCAAGTCCGAGATTGAAAAGCTTTTTGGCCGGATACCGAGTGTAGGCCGCCTAAATATAGCGCTATTTCTATTTTTATGTGGGGTACGAGACGCTGCTTTATACAAGCTCCTCGCGCGTATGAGGAAGAGGGTGAAAGAGAGAAAGAGAGAAAGTACGTTTTGGCGACCGTCGATAACGAGACTAACCGACATATTTACCATGACTCCCTGGCCAACAAGATATTTCGGAAACTGACACGATATTATTCGTGTTAAGTTTTGCGTGCAATTGCCCTTGTCGACGCTCTAATATAGACCACGCATAAACTCTTCTTATTCCCCGATACCAACCGTCCAACTCTGCTTATTCCAGTGGCTTTCCTTTTTTCTACCCCGCTTCCGTTTCCCTACAAATCATTTTTTTCTTCTGTCAATTTTGCGTCATTCCGCTAATAGTTTTTCTGGCATCGAGTTTCGGTGAATAAACTACTCTAGCTGAATTCAGGATTTATCTCGGATTCTCTCCTCCTCTCTTTCTCCTCAAGATCCGAAAATAAAATCTTGCCGAATTGACGATCAGAAATAGTCCGGTCCGATAGGCGGATGTCTTTTGACTCTCATCATTCTCTATATCATCAGCTTTAGCTTCCTATCGCGCTATCGTAAAGAAAACCCCAGAATCTGCCATTTTTTCAAATTCTTTCAAAACGAAACGCGTCGGCAGTTTTGTTAATGGAAAAAATTATCTATGAGGGAATTCTCAAAATCTTAGCAAATAAATAAAAATCGTTTAAAACGAACCTACAGTCTCGGTCTTTTTACTAAAAAAAAAAAAAAAATCGGAAACTCTGCAATCGAACGACTCTTGGCGTGTGCGAAATCATGGCAATAGAAATCGGTAACGCCCATGTGATCGAACGCTCATAACGACGTGCTAAAACGTTCCAAAAATGACTCGAAAGCCGGCGAGGGAGCGTTAACACTAGATTCGTGGCTTTTCCTCATTTCATTCGGTAAATTTTTTTGACTTTGTGCCAAAATTGGCTGAGCCGGGAACAATTACACGTTCCTAGAGCGAAAGCTCCCATTTCGGATTTGGCCACGCAACGAACAATCTATACCGCGTCCGCGATGGGAAAATTCTTGAGTGTGTGTGTGTGTGTATTCAAACGTTAGACGTTGGAACGATGTCGACGACCACGTCGACAGCCCAAGAAAACGAGAGGTCGTTAAACCGCACGGTTTCGGCGAGATCAAGAGGTCGAAATGAACCCCTTGCGAATGTACACAATGTTCAAATTTACCGTGAATAATCGTCCCGTAAATAAATTTAACAATTCTACTTATTGCTCAACCCTCCTTTCCCTACACTGTACACAAATGAAACTTCATAGTGATTATTGTGTGGATTTCTATGGCGGACCATCTGGTTTATAAAGAAATATCATTAGTTATTGGAAACAAGGGAATATTGTGTATGTTGTGACTGTAAGTCAAAGTTAGGCCGTTAATCAAAATTAAGGGAAATTAAGGGATCAATGATTTTTGAGCGAATACCATTTTGACTATAGACGGAAAGTTTGTACGAAATTCTAATTAGTTATTAAGAATGAAATATGCTGATATACCTCGGTGATTGGGCCTCGCGTATCCAAAATGTTTTGTCGTAAAGTCACAGAAATATTGTGAAAGTTCACCTCGAAAATAATTTAAAGAATGGAATCAATTCGATGAATGGAGCGCGATCAAATAGCAAGAGCGAGAAAATCGAATCAACAGATCAAAGATGAATGATGAAACAATTGATCGATGTACGTCGGGTGAAACTTATTTGAGAATAAATCGTTCGATACTCGTTAAAGTGAAGAGAAATCAACGGAGGGGGTTGAAAAGGGATGCATGGTGGGTGTGCCTTCCGAGTCGAGATTCGAAATGTATTTTTTTTCGCGATATGTAATTGACCGATATCGAATCGATCAGCGATCGTTCGTTCTTAACGATAATGCCGGTTCACCGCCGAAGAGCACGAACAGACTGGATCATTCGGTCGTCCAGGATTGGCGTCGTCCACGACGCTCGCGCCCCGCTAACGTCGGGAAGCTCCTCTTGCCGCCACATTTATATTTAACTTTGGCATCACTCGACGCATTCGACTTAACGTTTTAACAAAATGTATATACATCTATATGGACGTCGGCGTATCTAAGAAGAGCGCCGTCGGGGCATTTACTCTAGACATCGTTGTCAACCTCGACAACCATATCGCCAACCTCTCGAATCCTATTCTTCCTCAAGCCTCTGGATTTCACTGGATCTCATCGTCTTCGGAACCCAATTTTTCTTTTTTTTTTTTTGGGTCACTGCTAGTTAGTGGCAGAAAAGCTTGGGATCAGTGGACTATTACCATCGATGAGTCGATTCCTCGTTGTGGCTACAGCTGCTCATCGATAATTCTGTTGGGAGAAACGTCGTGAAGCTCTAAAGACCTGTTTTACCCAAATGTCCCTCGTCACGTGTCCGCAGACACAATTTTCACTTCCTGACACGGCTGCTTCTTAGCCAGAGTGATTGATGGCTTATCAGTCTATAGAAACAAAAAGCTCCCTCGTTTCGTGTCTATTATTTTCTTTATTTTATCATTTTTATCTTAATCTTTAACAAAAGAGATCATCAACTGTAATCAGCTAGTCTTAGAACGGATTCCATGCCACCAAAGACTATTGAGGTTCTGCAACTGTCGACAGTCACCACTGCTTTGTTTACCGTGAAACTTGCCATGACCTAATCAACAGCAATGGAAACTTTTATTACTATCGTTTCGATTGACTGATTCCTTTTAAATTATCAAAGGAAACATTTTTCCAAGTCGAAATTTCGTTTAAAATTTTATTAAAAAATTGTCCAGCTCAATATTTATGGGACAACGAGACGCGTGAAAAGTTTCTGGCTTTTTTCTCTGAATTTTTGTCGCGTACTTTTTTCTGTTTTAAACTGATGATCTCGACTTCTCCTGTGCCCGATCCTCCAACGATGACGTGGTCCCCGTAAGGATCACCATCGAAGTACTGGACCGCATAAAGAAATTCACCATCCAAAGTAGTCGGTCTATTCCCCGGTACGATCGTTTCGATCAATTTGCCACTTGTCAAATCCCAAATCTGCAGACTACCCCGGACCACCCACGAACCGGTTAAAACGTGCGTTTCCTGTACTCAAGTATGTCACAGATACGTTGTATAACAAACTTTAAACAAGAAAGAAACGTGAACGCAAACACATCATCGTAGTTTATATAACCCGAGAATAACGATGACTACACGGCAAAACTGCTATCAACACCTAATAATAAATTTGCTACTGAGAACCTCCCCCTCCGGTAGTTACTCTCAGCTCGGATCGACACGAGTTTGCGAGCTTTATTTAGTCTCCCATTAACGCGACATTTTCCTCTTTTTCTCGTTAGACCATCACTCCGTTTGAAATTAATTTGATAAGATTTTCAAGATATCCATGTAACGCACGATAACCAATAAATCCTCCAAGCAAAGTCGAAAAACTCTGCGAAGATGATAGAAAATGTTTCCCTTACTCTTATATCTATCGCGTCTCCACAAATATGAGGTCCCTTGATCAACCTCACCGAACCGTCGCCCACACGCACGTCCCAAATCTGAAATAAAAAAGTTTCGTCTACAATGTTGCAAACGACGACGTTCGAAAATCAATGGGACAGTTACCCTGACTGTATCGTCCCAGCCTCCCGTGACAAACAAGGCTGGATAAGATTGGTGAAACTTGCAGGCGAATATTCTCATTCTGTGAAACTTGCCAACTTTTTCTTCCAATATGTCACCCTCCGCTTTCTGGTAGATCGTAATCAGCTGCGGGCACAAAAGGATGAATTTAGAATATATAATGATTCGGACGCTTTCATGTCGGAGAACGAGCAGATTAGAAAAAAAAAATGGTAGTCACTAGGAAACTTTTAGGAAAGCAAATTCGAATGATTCATTTTCTATTTTGGGATGGAACGTAAAAAAATCACAGCCAATGAACTCGGCGAGATAAAAAATCGTAGTGGATTCTGAAAAATATTTCTCCACGACCGAAAACTTCAATTTTTTCACGAAACATTTTGCCAATTTTTTTTTTAATCCTTCGAAAATTTTTTCGTATTGTTTTGAATTTCCCGTTTCCATGTCGCAATCTCGTTTGCCAAATTGGTTCACGATTCATTTTGACTTTGAGAATTTATTTTTCGTCCGGATAGAGAATTTACCGAGTGTCCAATTCTCACGGCCAAGGTCGTAGGAATAAGTGAGTTAGTCTGGACCACGAGGAGATCAATCTTTACGTAATGGTGACGATTTTTTTTTAGCCTACACGGGCCGAGGGAAAATGGTTACAATCTTCTTTAAGCATTTTTTTTAACCGGTCGAATTTTTAGAGCAAAGAATTTTCGACGAACTCGAGAATGATCGTTTTCATGTTTCACTCGTTCACAAGATCGTGACGAACTTGACGTCCATTTATTCGGCGCATATGTTCGAAAACTCATAAATACCTTGCCAACTTCAGCATCGTACAATCTCACAGCTGCATCTTTACCAGCCGAGACGATGTGTTCGCCACCGATACTAACGTCTACAGTGTTTACTTCGTTTTTCGGCTCTTCAATTAATTGGATTATTATCAGTCTATTAATCGGGACGTTCTCTCGATGCCCGCCTCAGAGATCTTGGGTATTTTTGTCGTGTGATAAAATGATTATAATTACCCTCGATGAATCGCGAGAACTCATTGGTGTTGGTAGTGCAAAGAAAAATATTGCCACACGCACTCGAGGCGTAAAATGTATCAGAACGAATTGGATTGAATCGACAACACATTATCGGGAACGAAGTCTCCATACCGCTTCTGAGAGTATTCCGGAGATCCCCCGTCTCGCCATTTCGTACCTGTGTCAAATAAACGATATCTCTGTTCGTAATCATTATTCTATGAAAATTTGGAAGCATCGCACGGACGTTTTTTCTTAGATATTTATCCATCAATATCTGTTTGTGAATTTTTTAATCAGGTTAACCTCCTTAAGATGATGGATCAGTCACATCGAATTTTCGAAATTAAAATTCTTCGATGTCGTTTGACTAATCAAAAAAGGCTCTGTCAGCGTACGCAGGACGATGGCAAAAATCCACTGACAGGGCCTTTTTTTTTTATTCGTGAAACCGTGTCGAAAATATTCAATTTCGAAAATTGCAGCTTTCTCTCTCGCACTCACATTGGGAGAAAGCGACTGCTTCTTGACCTTGAATATACTTGGAAGCGTGGTGTTAATATTTACAGTAACATTAAGGGAACGTACCTGAATTCCGCCAGTCCCGAAACCAGCGACGATAACTTCACCGTTTGGAGAAAAGCGAGCAGAGTAGAGTCCATTGAACGTTTCAGGAAATCGTACCTCGTGAGTTACACGTGATCGATTTCTCGTTGAAGCCTGACTCTCCCTCGTTCTTTGTAGCCAGGTGTGTCTCCGCTGCATCTCCGCTTGCGATACCCTTCTATCGGTTAAAAAATTTGGACCCTTTACCATTTCCGCAGCCTTCGTTTCCCGCCTGTCCCGAGGTTTCACATCAGCTATTTCTTCCTTGAAAAAAATTGACCGCGATGAAAATATTGAGGAAACGGAGCCAGCGATATATTTCGCTCGATTCTTTGTTTTTTCCGGCACCTGTACTACCAATTTTCCCACGAATTGTGACGATTTATCACCGTCGGGAGTTTGTAAACGCCTCGACGAATCTTTCGATGTCTCCGATCCTGTTCCAATTTCACGGACCATCAGTTTTTCCAATTAACTTTTTCCAAATTAATGAAACTATTGCAAATGTTCGTTTATGTTTATTAATCAACTGGTTGGCCCCAAGATGGGGCAAATATAAACCGCGATACTGCATTTTTCTAAATTTTTTGGAAAACAAATAACTTTAGGTTGACCTTTTCCAACCCCAGCTACGCACTTTTGGTTTCGTATTTACATCCCGTAACGTGTAGCCAGGGTTGACGACGGACAAACATTCAGAAAAATGCTGAAAGTTACAAATTATTGGTGAGAAATTGAAATTGTAAAATTTACGCCGGAAAAACAAGCGTTTCAAAAACCGTTCGTAAAAATAGGTGTGCAGCGGAAGGGTTATGGTTGATTATTATTTATGAATATATCTATATACATAGATGTATCTGACGCAATAAACGATTGGCCATTTGCCAAGAAGAAATGTCGAAAAATACAAATGAGCTGTTTTCAATGTAATTAATTATTATTTGAGCTTCTAATATCAACGATACCATCCATAAATTCTGTTATTTTTTCTCGTCGTTTGTGATCATGACGATGTCGATGACGATGTCGTTGAATTGGTCGTTCTTCACTCTCGGCCATCATCGAACACACTCAGTACAAATTCTCAAACGTTGTCAGGTTATGGGAAATACGTCAAGTTTCCTTTTAGACAGAAACCTATCTGCTGGAACGATTCGATACTTGAAACTGTTTTTTTCACTGGGTGGGAAAAAAACATTATGCGAGAACTTGACCGAAGAATTTATTTTTCGAAGCGTTGAATTTTTATGAATTTTTAGAAGAAAAAAAAAAACTCGAACAGTTACAAATTAATTCTATTCCGAAAATGTCGGAAAATGTAGCCCGGAAAAAGAATTCCTAACAACGACGCTTGGCTTTCGAACCCAAGAATAAAGACGCAATGGCTTCATGTGTACATACGTAACGGTAATTCGCGGATCCTACACGTTGACCATTACAATTTTCATGCGAGAAGATTGGTCGGATCATCTCGTCACTCTTATGAACTCTTCGGAACTGTACGAGTTCAACGAGGGATATTAGAACACCGAGTGCGACCGTACTGTCAGTTACATTTCGGAGTGAACCGTATAACAACGCGTTGATCCAAAGTTTAGTCGCGCCACCGACGATGATGTCTTTTCATAAAGCACCGGGACGAAGGTCTTGGCAGATGAGATGCTCGATTTTAGCAGTGTTTTTGTCTATATTTTTCAATCGTATCGCGTCCGAGCACATATTTGGCGACGGATTTCTATGTAAGTTCATCAAACTAATTATCATGTAATTATCTTCTCAATCAGGTCGATCGAGATGGACAATACAAATTGTTAATCATCCTGAACATCAATGCTATTCGCTGCCACTGCACATTCAATGTCACGGTTGACCCTTGTCCTTCATTCTTTTAAATTTCTAATTAAGACAAATTACTTTCGGAATCGCAATGACATTCTCAAGTATAAACTCGTAGGGCAAACATAACTCTTGGCAATGTAAATGACAGATTGACCGTTTATCCGTTTAGCCTCTCATTGTTGGTGCGAATAACCAATGGATTGTATTCATTCATTCATGACGTTTCACAAGGTGACATGATTCTTTGTTCGCGTACGAAACTATCCTTGACAAAGTTCGTTTTGATGAATTCAAAAAAATTAATAAAAATAAATAAGAATTAAAGTGAAAAACTTAAATTGTATGAAAATGTTCATTTCTCAAATTATCATCAATATTTCTTCGCCAGAGTATAACGCGGATCACGCGGATATAACGTTCGATCACTTGAAGGGAATTATTGTTTTTGAGGACATAGAAAACTTGCGAAAAGCTTTCCTTTGTCAAGAGCAGACGTGTTTTTCTAGTTGTTAATCGACAATGGAACTACACATGGACCGATCGTTTGAAAAAAGATCTCCTTCTTAGATACGACAAGTTTGCCAGACCAGCTCAACACTTCAACAAAACAGTCGTATCTTTCGATATTCGTATACTCGAAGTTACAGTGGCAAGTCCAATATTGTATGAATGCAATTATCCTGCAGTTTAAAAAATTCTTCTATATGCAAATTCGGTTAC
Source organism: Hyposoter dolosus (assembly GCA_963921915.1). Classification (NCBI taxonomy): domain Eukaryota; kingdom Metazoa; phylum Arthropoda; class Insecta; order Hymenoptera; family Ichneumonidae; genus Hyposoter; species Hyposoter dolosus. The sequence goes on along the minus strand of OY998136.1, from coordinate 9,879,645 downwards.
AGGATGACTTTAGATCTTCGATGAACGTTCAATGCTGGGTCAAGATGGTTCGTAATAAAATTTGTTTCCCTACGTTTACTTCAAGTTTCTTGTACCCTCTACTGGGTCATCTGGAAAATTGTCAATATGGTCGAAACAACGTTTTTTCCAAACAAGTATTAAAGTATTCGGTTAAAAAGCGTCCATTCATTAGTTTCACGTCATGTCGTCGTGCACGACACTTTTTTTTATTAAAAATGCTAATTTCGGGATCGGATGCACGAAAGTATAAATTTTCGACAAAACATGCAGACATGGACGGACGATAAACTCAAATGGAATACAACCGCCTATGGAGGATTGGATCAACTGCACGTAGGGAACCACGAAGTTTGGCAACCTGACATAATCTTGTATAACAGGTGAATCATCCCAATGCGGTGACAATTCTCAAATATAAGTAGAAAAAATCTCTAGACTATTGTCTAATCGCCAAGTCATTGGAATTTTTTACAATTTTTCTCATCGCGGTAACTGATGCTCTGTTGTTCACAGTGCAGCTGCTGCATCGATCGAGCATTACGGCGACACTCACTGCATCATATATTCCAATGGTACAGTATTGTGGGTACCACCGACGCAGTTTCATGCTCTGTGCCATCTCGATCTTCGTTTTTGGCCATACGATACACAAGAATGCTATTTGGAGTTAGGCTCATGGACGTACCACGGCGATGAGATTGATTTGCGACTCACCGATATGGCCATGCAAGTTCGTCAATCAAATATCGTCGTCATCTCTCAAGGGGTTTTGTCTGCCTAAATAAATTGAATTATCGATTTTCGAGCATTCCATAGAATCTCGAAGCAAATCGAAAACTTGAAATGTACATAACGAGCCGGCGAGGAATATTTTTTTTGTCACATAAATGAGAAAAAAGTCCCGAAAACTATCGAATCCAAATTTTGTTCATTTAATTTGATTCAAATTAATTGCAAACGATTTTTTCACCTTTCGGGGCATGCAAAACCTCTGAACATCAATCTCTGGCAATGCATCCTGAGTTTAACACAATTTTCACAGCCCTCGTCGTCGAAAAAGTACTCTCAATGGGAATTGATATCAATGACGAGGAACAGAACTATGAAAACTTACGGGCCTCACCAGTACGTCTTGTTGGTTTTTATTCTCACAGTGAAGAGGCACGCGTCTATTTACTATCCAACGATCGTTGCACCTGCTGCCTGTAAGTTGTGTCATTTGAATCTCTGGCTACTGGAAAAAATGTAATTATGACGATAGTTTCTCATGTCCATTTATTTTGTCACTTATCCAGCAATCGTCTTTTTGATCCTGGTCATTTTTTGGCTACCACCACAAAACAGCGAAAAAATGTCCTTGTGTGGCTTCACGACCTTGACCATATCAATATTCTTGATATATTTCGGTCAAAAAGTGCCACCCCTTCATGGAAAACCACCGCTTCTTAGTAAGAATTGTTATCGCAAAAATAATAATCTACTTAATAACGAACTTGTACGATTCAGACCATGCTTTTACTTTATTTCGCCGAACTATGATTTTTTTCTTGCAGTTTGTTTCTACAGTGGTTGTCTCCACATGGTGATATTTTCTCTGATAATATCAGCGTTCGTAATAAACTTGTCAAGACATCCTCATTGTCGACCACTTCCTCGTGTCATGAAGCGACTTCTCGTAGGAAAGCTTGGTCAATATTTGGCTCTGTGCGATCAAATCAAATTGGTTCGTTTCCACGTGCTTTTTAATCTCAGTGTCAAGCTTTTTGACTTTTCGTTATTATTCACATTGCAATCTCATTTTTCGACCCCGCAGATCGAGTCGAGGAGGTCAGAAGGTGAGCAGGAATTGCGAGAGAATGAGAGTATGGAAGGAAATCCGTACAGACAATCAAACGCGGGATCTTTCAATTGCTCGGAAAATGGTGAAAATGAAAATATAATTGTATCGACAACGAGTACGAATCAATTGGAATGGATTCTTGCAGCGACGGTTCTCGATCGATTAACATTTTTCCTATTTTCTACAATATTTGCAATCATGGCTATGATTTGTCTCACCTAGTAAAACACGAATCCAACTTTTCCTCCAACTAATTTGTCATAATTGTCACTGAATAAATATTTAACGGAAAATCCCGACGTTTCCTACAATTTTTTCTACGAGCTGCAAAAACTCCAAATGTTTTTCTCGCAGTTCTTTATTTTTCATCCTGGTACAACGTTCACTTCCATTTCTACAAACTTTTCTCTCTGAGCCAACAAAGAAAAAGTCTATTTTTCCACCAGATAAATCCTTTCAGACATTTCTCGAAATATTTATTTTCCAGCATAATAATAATGTACACGTTGTGCTAGAAAAGTCTTGTAATGTATAAGGACGCGGAAGCATAGAACGAATGAAATAATTATTCAAACGATACGCAACGAGACGACATTATCTTCGAGTACATGTTCAATAAATATAAATATATGTATATATATATATATATATATATATTAGTAATATATAGACATGCATACGTATATATGTATAAAAAAATGCTCCATGTTATGGAGATAGCTATTCTTGAAAAAACTTGACTTGAGAAAGAGAAAAATGTACTCTCGGAAAAAATCGTCCGTCATCGTACGATCTTGAGGAAGATGGAGAACAGGTGGGGAATTAATGTCACGCGCTACTCATAGCAATTTCGTAGAGAACTACGTCACCCGATATTTTCAGAGTATCGACGATCGTTGGCTGCAATCGATGCTTAAATTCTCCTATCATCTTGTCACCGAGCCATATCATGTAGCCCTCGTATTCACAGCGTATGCTAAATAGAAGAAAAAAAAAATGGAAGATAAATTAACATTAACGGAGATTCATGTGAAAATTTCGAACTTGTATCGACGATGATACATTGTTTTTTTAAGAAATGGGTTCGGTGCTTTTCGATGCTTCTGAACGCCATTGAAAATTAACGCGAAGGGGAGAATATTTACGTTAATAGGAAATCACGTCCGGGACCCCAGGATAATTGGCCCTCGTGTCTCTCCTCGTTGCTCCACGTGCCTTCGGCCCAGCAATTCATCACGACACACGCGGTTCGAGTCCCATATTGAAATCTTGGATTTAAATGCAAGGCGATTTCCGGATGTGGATAAAGCATTTCTCCCTTTTGCAAATTGACGTAGAATCTGGAACGAACAAAATTTTTGTCACGTTTGACGAAAACATTTCTCATTCCACCAAAATTGACATTAAAAATCTGATGTTTCGCTAGTGATTTATTGAGGACTCACGAGTGCGGAAGCAGCTTGAGTCTTCCCTTGATAAAAATACGTGTTCCATGATTTATTTCTTGGTCGATCGATATGGTGGCTGGTACTTTCTGAAAATATTCGTCTGGTTTATTCTCCTCGGGATTCTCATGATGATATTTCCACGTGACTCTTGACTATAAAGTTAAAAAAACTCTTACGAGATCTTCGAGAACGGGCTTCTTTTCATTGAGCTTAAGATTTCGCGTTGGTTTGCAAATCTTCGGGTCCGGGTAGATGCACAAATTTGTTACACGTGTTCGCACGTCCTCAACGCCCCCAACAATTTCCAAGCCTTCGACAGTTTCCAGTGGCAATCGGTAATGGAACTCACAGAAGTGTTCACCGTTTATTGCTATCTAAAAAAAAAAAAAAAACCAAAAAAAAAAAAAACTACTTTATTCTCTATTCCGATGGAATGTGAATTTCTAATAAAAATTCCAATTCGTAAATGAGATTCTTTGCTTACGAAAAATTCATTGGTTCCGCAAAAAATGATCAAATGAAAATAAGAATCTCGCTCGAAAACCGCCGAACTCGGAACTGCTGGAGAACAGGTTTCTTCGTTCTCCCAAGAGTTACGACTTTTTGAATTTCTCACTATGTAACCTCTGTCCAAACGGGGATTAAAGTGTAGGGCTACATTTCCTGGTAACTTGCACGTAAGATTAATAGCGAATCTGTGGAAAGAGTGAAAAAATAATCTGGTTTATATGAGAGCATGAGGAATAAAATGCAAATGAACCCTGGAACGGTAACCTGGGGTCAAAAGCGACCCGAGACGACTTTAAATCCAGCGCACTTTCTCCCTTCGTTCTCCCATTTTTATTGTTTTACCGCATTTTTTACTAATTTTTTAGCTTCAAGCAAAATTTCCCCAGGCTCGCGTGATTCTGCATTAAAAAACGAAAAGAATGAGCCCAAAGTGAACCCTTTTCGTTAAATTTTACCGGAAGGTATGAATTTTTCAAAATTGGGGTCATTTATAACCCCGAGTTACCAGAATAGGTAAAAAAATAAATATATAAGGTTATCGTTCTATATAATAAAAAAATCAAGAGGAATATGTGCGAGAGGAATGGAAAAAAAAATGAGTTTCCATTACCCGGTAATTTGACCAGGAAGATAACCCGTGACGATGATAGCCGATGTTGGGCTTAATTGTATTTGAATCGCGCACTGATTCGACACATTCTGCAACAAAAATCATTGATATTCCATTGAGTTATGAAATAAATACTTCGTCGAACCTCTCAATGAGGTTCTTTCGTTCGTACATAGATTGTCGTCAAAGTTGTGATAAAAATCCGTGTGTCGAAATTTCTTGCTAATTTTGATCATTTCTTGCTCACCGGATCGTTTCAATCTTGGATTCGATTTCGTACAGAGACCTCCCATTGTAACGGCGATTAAAAGGGACGAATCATTGCAACGCTATTCTTCCAGTTTTCTTTGATTCACTGAGAAAATGGAATGATCTGATCGAAATGGCTCGTTTCAGCGCGTCAAAAAGTACAATGACTGTAGAAAAAAAAAAAATCTAAACGAGATGAAAAAAGAAATCATTGCGTGTCGCTATTTTTAGGAGATATTTTAAAACTCACAATTAATCGAGTCGAGATCTGGAAGCTAATTAATTCGTTTGAAGCTTTTTTCTTGGGTTTGAGAATAAAATTCGTCGGTTGCTTCGTGAACCGGGACAACTGAAAATTTGTTAATTCCTGACTGACAAGAAAAATGAATCTACGCTGTCATCTGTTTCTTCGCTAGAAAAAAAAAAATCCGATCGTCAACTTTCGAAGAAGAATGTCAGAAATAATTTTTGTCATTTTTTTCGGAATAATTACCAATTTTTACTAGAATTTTTTTTTCTCAAGTCCACTTCTCAAATGATAATCGTAAAATGGACAAAACTGCGATGTGTTTGTGCATATAGAGTTTTCGAAAAAACGTGCCGGGTATTGATCGACTGAAAAGGCGAAACAATAAAATAGATTTCGTCCTTATCGACGAATTCGTCTCAACGAGCGTCTGCTCGCCGAGCAGCTGTTTCCCCATGCGCATTCAAAAATCTATACGAGCGGCCCCAGAACGAGAAAACGATATTCTGAACTTTCACAAATTTGCCATAAACTCGTTGACTGCATGAAAGAATACGGAAAAAAACTATTTGAAAATGTTGATTACTATGTTTTCAATTGTGGAAACGTGAAGCCTCAGCCGAACCGAAGTTTGAAGCGAAATGTCATTCTACAAATGTGACTGTACGACGACCACTGTACAGCTGACTGTACAGCGGAGGCCGATCCGAGCCGAGAATTGACGAAAGTGACCGAATCACTGCAACACACATTGACGCTCACGAATGTGAGGAGATAACAAAATATTGAACGAAGGAGACACCGAGGAGATTCTGTTCGACAGGCTCTCAGCTGAGATACGAAAACAAAATTCAATATCGAACGTACTTACCAATGGTTTTGTGTTCGAATCGAAAAATCGGAATTTCTTGAGTGCCTCTTCCTTTTTGTCAACGCTGACGTCCACCGAGGCTGATTCCGTCGACATGTTCCTGGCGTATTATGAAGCGGCGAAAAAAGCAGCTGGCGATAGACTCGATGTTCCTTCACACATAGCAGATATTCAGCCAGCTCGGTTACTTGTCGAATAATACCGTTGCACATGTGCCAACACATAGCCACTTGTCGACCTCGCCCTCGCGATTTATTAGATTCTGTACGCGATAATTCGCATTTCATAACACGTATGATTCATTTTGCATCCATTTGAATGATAATTTTAAGACAGGGATTCAGGGGATTGAAAAAATGTTATTAACACCGCAACGAAATCACAGGATAGTATCAAAACTTTTTTGAAAGCGTCGCTATTCATTGCCCAATAAGTTTTTAATGAAAATCAGTTCGTGGAAATCAATTGATTGGGAATTTTCGAAATTGAGGAGGAAAGAAAATTCAACGTGGCTCAAAAAATCGATTGCATGAATTCTTATTCAATGCACAAGGAATTGTTTGCGATTTTGAATGATAAAAAGTAAATGATTGTAAACTGTGGAAATCGTAAATCATGTGGAACTTGAAATTATTTTTAAAAATGGCTTAGAACAGCAGGGCATAAAGGTGTTGCGCAGAATCAGAAGAAAAAGGCAACGATTAACCGATAAAAACAACTCATTTATTTACTTCTCATATTTAACGATCGTAAAATGTTCTACATTCATGAAGACTGAATATTATATGACGAGAAATTGGAGGAGGATTAAGAGTAAAACGAGACAGAGACACGCTATCGAATAATAAGCTACAAATAATTTTCTCTTGCTATACGCTTATCTATAAGAATTTGCTGAATCGTGAATTTTTTGTAAACCTATTGATTTTCGTTTGATGATAAATACGAGCAAATAATAATTGTGATAACGGGGATATTGAGGTTTGAGCATTGTACCGAGGCTCACGAGTCCTCGTTCCTTTTTATGTCTTTTATTCGTAAATGTGCGATCGTTAAAAAAATATATATCTCGATATTTCATCAGTATTCAAGTTTGAGATTACTTCACTGAGCTGCCTCGCTCATCATTGAGGACTATGGACGAATTCCTGTTTTATTTTCTTATTTTTTTGGTCAAGTTGGCAGTTTTGTTGAGAAAAAAAAAACACGATTGATCAACAAATCCATCGCAATCAAATTTATGGACGGTTGGTCTCGGTGTAATATCGTATAATTCGTAGAATTTCGAATCAAACGTCAAACATCTTGGAACAACATTGCAAGATGAGAGTTCGAGGGTCACGGATTCAGTGACTGAATTCTGCAGTCGTCCATCATTTCTTTTTATACGTAATTCGATGAAAGTTCGTTATAGCCTCTCATATTGCTTTCGCACGTGTGCGAGTGTGTTTTTCATGAATTAATGAAAATGACAAAATTAATTTCGAAACGAATTATTGGTCACCTTGACAGCGGCTTGGACGAAAATCAATGAAAGCGTATTCAACAATAAATAGCCGATACTGCGAAGAGTACTTTATCTTTTTTAAAGCTGAATTTTCTTTGTTTAAATATCACGGGGTTCATGCGGGTCCGGAAGTGCCTGCCAGTTCGGCTCCACGCCCCAAATCTCTCTGGCATATTCTTCGATCGTTCGGTCTGATGAGAATTTTCCGGACGATGCGATATTGTGAATCGCCATTTCCACCCACTTGGTTTCATCCTGCAACAAAATAGTTCAATGGATCAGGCGAAATCACGCGATTGTTTTCAATTCTTTCTGTTACCAACGAATTATCGAATTTCATGCATTAATCGTCGAAAATCCATGCCCGGAATTCCAAAGATCCACGTCAGTGAAATGATTTCTTTGAAAATTCAGTAAATTCATTGAATAATTTTTTTTTTTCAATTCTTTTTTTTTTTTTATTGAAATTTGTAACTCACTTGGTAAGTTTCACTGACACGATCTTGCGTCTTGATATAACTCTCGTAATCAGCGAGAAGGAAAAATCTGTCCCACTTCATGAGAACGTCAGACACGTCTTTGAACTCGTCGCGATTATTGGGGCTGAAGAATCCTCCTTGAATTTGGTCGATGCACTGTTTCGCTTCGGGCAATTTGTTGTAATAGTCCCAAGCGTTGTATCCTCTCTTTTTCAGAGCCTCGACCTCGTCGACGGTCATTCCAAAAATGAAGATATTCTCGTTACCCATTTCTTCAGCCATTTCGACATTAGCTCCGTCGAGAGTGCCGATAGTTAGTGCGCCGTTCAACTGCAATCATTTTTATCAATTATATCGATGATTCTAATCTTCAAGGTCATGGGAAAATTAATTTGATGTGGTAATCTCAAAAGAATTTCAATCGCAATAGAAAAAAAAATCATGAAGCTCATCGATCCGAGTAAAGAATTTTTTTTTTTTTTCAACGATCCATCAATTATTTACCATAAATTTCATGTTGCCAGTGCCGGAAGCTTCCGTACCGGCTGTCGAGATTTGTTCACTGAGATCGGCAGCCGGGATAATTTTTTCAGCGAGGGTGACTCTGTAATTTTCAAGGAAAATGACTTTGAGTTTGTCTCCGACGATGGGATCGTTGTTCACGACGTTGGCAACGCTGCAGATGAGTTTTATTATTTTTTTGGCGAGTAGGTAGCCAGGAGCAGCTTTTCCACCGATCATCACGGTCCTCGGTACGAATGGTGCTGATGGGTTTTTCTTGATTCGATTGTACAGCGTTATGATGTGCAGACAATTGAGCAACTGACGTTTGTACTCGTGGATACGTTTGACCTGTTTGAAGAAAATAATCAAAAACACAAATCAGTCGATAAATTTTCGATTATTCTGAGATTTTCCGCAACACTCATTTTACATTTGATCGAAAAAATCTTACCTGAATGTCAAAGATCGAAGCTGGATTGACTTTTACACCGTATTCGCTTTCGAGGAGTTCGGCAAGGCGTAATTTGTTCTCCTGCTTGACCTTGACGACGCTCCTTTGGAAGGTTGGATCTTTGGCCCATTTTTTCAGAGCAGCAAGTTGTTCCAGGTGAACGGTCCACTCGCTTCCAATTTTCTGTCAATCAATCATTCAATCATAGTCGAGAATTTCTCTACCAGGAGTTTTAAAAAATACTAAAGCACGAAGAAAATGTATAAAAGCGTGTAGAGTTTATGGGCAGTCACATGAGTAAAAAAAAAAAAACAAATTTTGTAAAATCGTCAAGCGACAGTTTATAGTTTAATGTTTGGAACACTTACCTCCTCGATGACGTCGGAGAGGTTCGGATTGCACAGAAGCAACCATCTCCTGGGCGTGATGCCGTTGGTTTTATTTTGGAATCTGTCCGGGTACATTTCATAGAAATCACGGAACCTGCAATGAAATAAATTATTGCAAACAAATAGAAAAAGTAACGGGCAAACGGTTGACCCCTTTTTGTTATGTTCACGACGATTTGCCTGATCGTGTGATGTCGTGACTTCCAGCATAAAGTCAAAATATATCTCGAATGATTTTTGTCCAACGTTCTAATACTTACACACTGTCCTTGAGAATTTCCGAATGGATTCTGGCGACCCCGTTAACGGCGTGGCTGCCGACGATTGACAAATGTGCCATATTGATTCTTTTTTCGCCGTCTTCCTCGACGAGTGACATGCGTCTCAAACGATCAAAGTCGCCGGGATATTTTGCCCCGACTTCTTGGAGATGGAGAAAATTGATGTGATAAATAATTTGTAAATGTCTTGGAAGGATGCTCTCGAGCATGCTCGTTGGCCAACGTTCGAGAGCTTCGGGAAGAACGGTGTGATTCGTGTACGCGCAAGTTCGGATGGTGATGTCCCAGGCCTGATAAAAAAAAGCGAAGGGAATCGATTGAAAAATGATTTTAAAAAAGATTTCGAAACGCAGCAGCTGAAGAGAAGACTGGAAAAAAAAAAATCGTACTTTTTCCCACGGCAGACCCTCGACGTCGACGAGAATTCTCATGAGTTCGGGCAGCGCAAGAGATGGATGAGTATCGTTGAGCTGAATCGCCACTTTATCAGGGAAAGCATCGAAATCCATTCGGTGATGATCGCGAGAGCCAAACTTGCTTGATTTATAACGCCTTATAATATCTTGCAAAGTAGCCGCTACCATAAAGTACTCTTGCTTCAGACGCAATTCTTTGCCCTCGAAAAAGTTGTCATTTGGATACAAAACTCTGGTGATATTCTCAGCCAAGTTTCGGTCAAATACAGCTTGAATGTAATCGCCGTCGTTGACTGAAAAGAAGAACAAATCGTCAGCAAACTGTCGCACGAAATATTAAAAATGACTTTATTTTAATTCTAGCTTCGCACAGCTTTTGACTTTTGCGATGAAAAATCTTCTTTCGGCGGTACTTACAGAATTTCAAATCAAACGCAATCGGTGATTTGGCTGACCACAGTCTCAGGGTGTTGACTACGTTATTTTTGTATCCTGGGATAGGGTTGTCGTATGGCATGGCGAAAACGACCTGGCACACAAATTTCATGAATCTTCAACTTAGTTTTCCATTTTTTTTTTTTCATTGAAAAAAAAATTCTTTTTCTTCCAACTAATCGATTAATCCAAATAACATGAAAATCATTATTTTTTAATATACCTGCGTGTTCACCCATTTTTTGCCCTCCGGTGTGTCCACCACGTGCCCATAGAAATTGACCGGCAGCATAAATTCGGGCCTGGCTTTTTCCCAGGGATTTCCATACCTGAGCCAATCGTCGGGCTCCTCAACTTGCTCACCGTTCTTTATTTTTTGAGCGAAAATACCGTATTCGTAACGAATGCCATAGCCATATGCAGCGAGACCAAGAGTAGCCATGCTGTCAAGGAAACAAGCTGCCAAACGACCTAATCCACCATTTCCCAAACCAGCATCTTCCTCCAATTCTTCGAGTTCCTCGATGTCCAATCCCATCTACGAAACCATCGATCAATTAGTCTCAATATTTGACAAAAACTTTTCATGGGCTTGAGAAAATCAGTTTTTCTCATACAACTTAACAATTACAATTCGAAGAATAATTCTCACGCTAATCAACTGTTAATATGTTGAGATGAATTAATTATTAGTTTTTACAGCTTTTTTATCCCTTGATTACAATTAAATTACCTGATACATAGCCTCATCGCAGGCTCCTTGGATTCCCAAATTGATCATCGTGTTTTGGAGCGATCTTCCCATGTAATATTCCAAAGAGAGGTAGTAGACTCTCTGCGAAATAGAAAAACACAAGTTTTGAAGACTCCACTCTGTAATTATCATTTTTGTAACTTTTGGAGAAGATCTTTCAAGATTGACGATGTTGGAGAGTTTGCCTCGTTGGAATGCAATGAAAACTGATAAGTTTTTGTAGCAAAGCACAACATTTTCATACAGTGTTTGCCAACGTTAATGGGACAGTCTCCTTTGCCATATAAAAACTGAATTTACAAGAAAAATTGGAACGAATGTCCTCATTTTGAAAATAATGAATAAAATATATTTTTCGTTGTATTTCGACGATGCAAACTTCAGTATCATCGAGATTGTGGCATTCTTAACTGCGGACCTATCGTGAAAAGGAAATTACCAGATGCAGGCCGATGTCGAAACTCGAATCATCGTGAAGCAACAAAGTTTCTTTTATCAGTGTATTCCATGAGTTTTATGGAAAGTTTAACCGAATTGGAAAACTTATGGACTGGACTGTATGGCAAGAGCATGAACGGATTTTTAAGGGAATGCCCACGTATATTTCATGTCGACTAGGTCGCCATGGGCGGGAGAGAGAATTCCAAAGCCGACGATTTGGAAAGTGGAAATTTTCTAGATGCAGGTTCGGGCGGAACGACGAGTTGGCCTCTTTGTCACGTCGGACGTCTCACGTTCAGACTTTTTCCATCCGGAACGGCGAAAAGTTTGGGAAATCTCTATTTTTAGATATGCGAACGAGGTGGGATTTTGGAAAGAAAAGAGTTTCCAGCTCGTCCGAGGAAATGGTCAAAATGGACTACAACTTTTTCCTCCGATTGTGTGCATCGCGAGCAACCTCAAGGTTATGAATTACTCGGTATGAGCAGCTCGTTTCGAAAGTCTATATTTTTTCTACACTCTGCTCGTTCGATCAGCCAAACAGCTACGACAATTTTAATAAAATTCTGTAAATTCAGCTTAAAAAAAAAAGGAGAGTGTGAGCTTTTGTTAGTCTCTCGTAGTTGACGAATAATCAGTGCAAAAAAATGTTACATTTTTTGCACAAATGGCAGATTGCTCGTGTTGTTTTTCACCCCCGCGGGTTATTACTCCCGGAATAATAAATCGTGGAATTTGCATTTGTTTCGCTCGACAAGAGAATTTCTCACACGTGCATCGAAAGACTTGGCTCGCGAACTTGGTATTTTTCGTAAATCCGACGACGAAATTATGATTTTACGAAATAACGTGTCGTCAGACTTTTTCGTTCCGCGTGTACGAGCCAAAATTCTCAAAAACGTTGGCAATCGCCCCAAAATTAATGGTTCGATGAAGACGCAAGAAAAATAAAAATTCTGCGCCACTGATTTTTTCTCTGTGTAATTACTACGAAACGGTGATTCGTGAACGAAAAAAAAAAATTGATTCAGTATGAAAAGATGTTCGCAAAATCGAATCTCGATCCTGAAAGCAGGAGATTTTATTTCTAGGACTTGGAGCGACTGCTCGAGTGTCTTTTGCTCCTCGCAAGAAGGCAAAAGCAAAAGATATAAACAGAAACTATTACGAGGCATGTTCGAAGGGGCTATGGATCTCAAAATATCTTCCAAGTCATGGCGGACATTGCAGCTCGGAAATTACGTTTTAACGGATGAAATTTTCTATACCAGTTAGAAAATTCGTGTTGAAAGTTAATGTTATGTCATAACAGTAACGATGCGATGTAACGAGCCAAAGCAATGTAGATACACGGATCATTTGAGTCGTTCTTGAAATAGAAAACTATCACTTGCTTGAACTTTTTGCTTTGGGCTTTTTTTGACAATGGAATTACTCCCAGAGAGTCGAACGAGCATATTTTCGCCTCGAGATATTAGTTGAGAAACTTTATTAGCCACTGTTATATCAGCGAGTGATAATGCAATTAAAATAGAGCAGCTATGTGATCTTCGACCTCGAAAACAATGTCCAAGGGTTCGAATCCGCGAGTCACATGATCTCCGACGCTCCTGTATATCCAACGATAATACTCCAGACATTTGATTCGATTTATTTATATCGTCTTCAAGTGACTGGTAATCGTTTTCAACTGGTGCAAACAAATGAAATCATTTCCATGCAAAAAAATGCATGAAATTTTATTTTTATACAATTTTTTACGAATAATTCGTACCGAAAACTTGAGATCGACAATTGTAGATTTTCGGACATAAACCGGAAAGAAAATATCGACCGAAACAGATTTGTTTGATTAAAAAAACAACATTTTTTATTTGAAACGAATTAAAGAAAAGTGCCGCTGCATTAATTGATGTTAATGAATTAATGAGTTGCCCTAATCAACTAATTTATTTATCAATTAAAACGACACTATTAATCAGATATTTTTGTAATTCAGATTCGAAAAAAAGTTTCGAAAATCCTACTAAAAAGGATGAGCCAGCAATTTAAAGTTCTCAGTCTTTAAAATTTAATTATTTGGTAATTGTCACGATTCATGATGACGAAGTTCGCATCGTTGGAATGCAACGAAAACTCACTATTTTTTATAACAGAGCCGAAAATTTTCATACAGTATTTATCAACGATAATCGGACAGTCTTCTTTGCCATTGGAAAACTCAAATTACTAAAAAAAATTGGAACAAACGAATTAATTATCAAAATAATGAATAAAAAATATATTTTTTGTTGTAGTCCACGATACAAACTTCAGTATCATCACGATTCGAGCCTTTCGGAAAGTTTGACCGACGGACTTTTTCCAATCAATGCTTTGTTAGTTTTAATTTTCGCCGAGAAGAAATAACACGAGTAATTGCATTTATTAAAAGAAATTAAAAAGTTGTAATTATACGTAAAAATATCGAGCGTTAAGGATTAAAAAGCGAATGAATGCTGCGATAAATTCTCTGTGATACGAAGTGGAAGGGGAAACAACACAAATCGTTTACCGGTTTACCGGCAACACGTGGGAAAAGTCATTCGTGTTTCAGTATTTATTTGAAAAAATGTTATTCGTGGTTCTCAATAGGAACGAGTTTTGAATTTAAGGGGAAAAAGTGTTTGATCGCGTAGGAGAGTTCGGCGTGGATGTTCTTTTGGGCGTTTAGTGCCTTTGACGAATGTGGGCCAAGGTCATTGCCTACCCTTACGAAAACGGGTGCGAGGTTCGACGAGGGCGTTGCTTCTTGTTGGAATTTTTGGTTACGTTTATTTTTTTCGCACCATCAACGATGACCCGTTCCACTTAATTTATTTGGTAATTGTAGTTAAACGGAGAATTATAAACTCACCTTGGGATCTTTTTCGTAGTAATACTGCTGGGTACGAATCCATCTCGAAACAAGACTGTCCTTGACGCTGTGTGCTAGAGCGAAATAATAATCTCTGCTTGTGGCTACATTACGATCTTTCACAAGGGTATAATGGAGATGTCGGTTAAAGGTTTTTTTGAAATTCGATACGTTCGCAACGTCAACGATGCCGCGAACCGAGATCTGCTTTCTCTTTTCAGAATCAGCATCTTTCGAAGACATTATGAGACTTTGTTGTCAATCAGAATTCTTTGGTGTTCAATGTCCGATTTTCTACCGTATTGCTCTGTCTGTTTTCGTCGATTTTAATCTAGTTTTACCGCTCGAGTTACACAACAGTTGACTCTCGAAGTTCGAGAGTACGACTGGCGCGGAGCTGGACGCAACGTTGTCGACAAGCCGCGAGACGTATCCCAACTCACGATGAACGATACGACGGTCACCTTGCCCCAAGGTTGCGCATGCGCTCTAACCATCGCTTCTCTTCATCAACTTTCCGAGCAAAAAAACATCCGACTTCGACCAATCGACGAATCCCCGAACCCCCTGTTTTTCCTCTAGACGATGTAATCTTGACTATAGAACATAGATAAGAAGAATTTTCGGCTCGAGCCCGATCGTCGCTTCTCGTAATCATAGAATCAGTTATTTTTATGATTCGCAGCTGATTCTGGTGACAAAAGTTCTCGCTGGGACTGTACTTCGTGTACATTAGGGTTCCAAGAGGTCTCTTTCAATTTCTTAAGCTCAGCTTATTTCTCGAATCACCATCGTCGTTTGTTCGTCCCCTGGTCCAATGAAAACTCTTTTTAAATTGTAACGACCAATAACTATAAGATTTGTCGCTCTGAGATCATCGAATTATGGTGATTTTTTTTCGGTCAATGTTCAACGAGGTCCTCGCATTGCTAATTTTCACACTAATGCTCAATTCAAGAAAGAAATATCTCAACACAGAAATATTTCAATGCGATAAAAATAAAACTACGATTTTTAATGAATAAACTCGTCCATCGAAAATTGTGAGTGTCACGCTCATAAAGAGTGTTGACCACAAAGTATAGGAAGCCGAGAAAAAAAAAACAAGACATAATCTCCGAACGAATAATCGCAAAGTATAAATGTCCTAAATCTCTTCGCTTCGCCGTATTAACCGAGAAAAGTATAAACAGATGTGGTGACTTGGTTGAGAATCTTCGAAGGAACAAAACAAACGGAGAATCATAAAATTGCACGAAAATCACGGAGTAGGTTTCATCAAAAAATGTGGATGAAAAGCTGACATCGTCAAATTTCTAATCGATTCGTTAGAGGCTCACGAAATCTGTCGTTACCGATATTTTTCTAGGTTCATAAGACATGCTGTTACACAAATTTACTCTCAATTTATTCAGTATTTGTTGTGAACTTCCTATCAACGGTTATGGAAACTTGACACGCGTTGGCCTACTGTTAAGCAGCTATTTGACCTTCATGAGTGGAGAAATGAAGTGTAGGGTTCGTGCAATGACAGTTTGTAGCAGTGGATAAGATAAAAGTCGTACAGGAGACTCGTCGACCTCCTGCCAAGCTACAGAGACTCGAGGGCACAGTGGAAAGTTGAACTCGCGTGTTAGGTATCGACGAGTCGAACGATTGAGCTCGTTTGTCTTTCCAAATAAATACAAAAAAATCTATCGAATAATTTTCCAGATACTTCAAAGATCGAGATCGAATATATCGAGTTATTTACCAAGCCCGAACCGCACGATAAGATAAAACACAAAAGTGAAAATGCCGAGATGAGCGGTCTAAGAAATCTGATAGCTGGCAGAGGTTTGAATCGGATATGGGAAAAGACTCTGGTTAATTTCTACGAAGCTCATAATCTCCAAAATCATATAACTGTTGGTTTTGTTTTGTTTTGTTTATTTATAAATTAATCGTGCGGATGCAGATGCAATAATGAAAACGTCAATAAGCGGGTACGCGTAGTATTACAATTCACATTCTCAACACGTTTTAGCCATCGTCTTGATAAAAACACGTGATTCGATAATAATTAATATAGATATAGATATCGTGATATAATATAAAGTTGCATCTTCATCAAATAGCCTTTCTAACGTGTTTCGCCAACGATTCGACCGTTAAGGTCAGTTCGTTTCTTCCTCTTATTTTTCTTTTTTGACCCTCGATTATTTTCGTGAGTTTTTCGTGAGTGTGTGTGTGTTTTTTTTTTAAATATAATTCAGACGTCTGTTTTACAATATATTACGTGTATAATTACAATAATATAATAGTAGAGATGATATTTCGCAATTCTCAACATGATTAAGTGTCCGATACAATATATTCCTTCGTGTATTCGCTTTCTTCATTTTTTCTCGTTAACTCAACGTTTTTTTAGTTATTCGTTTTTTCTCAATTTAATTTTACTTCTTTACTTTTAATCTTTAATCGCGTCAACAACGAAAAAAAAACACGCCGATGATCGCTGCACGTTTATGCTATATTAATATCTTAAAAAACTAAAGATATAAAAGAAACAATATCGTCAAGCGCATTATTAGATGGTTTTTGTTTGTTTGTTTGTTTTTTTTTTGTTTTTTTAATTTTCAACTATAGGTTCTCTTACGGCTCAACACAGCACATATATAATGTTATACTCTTCGCACGCTCAAGCTTTCGTTTTCTCTGAGACTTAAACTCCCTTTCCTTAATTCTTCTTTTTCAAATTTATTTTCTTTTTCTCTATTCTTTATTTTTATTCTCTTTCTTCCTTTCTTTTGCAAACTTTACGTGCAAACTCACAACAACGAACATAACGAAAGCTTACCTCCGCTGCATAGAAAAATTGTGAATTTCCCTCATACGATACGAACGAACTTTAATGTTCGTTTTTGTTTTTGTTTTTTGATGCCTCGAGTGGTCCTCGTGTGACAATGCGGCGAATCGAGTGATTATAACTCTAATACTTATGAATATTCAAGTTTTGTATTTTTTCTCTTTTCTCCCCTTCCGGCTGTTGTTGTTGATTCTTTTTGCATCGTTCGTTTTTACTTTCGCGCGTTTTTTTTTATCTCTCGAAGGACGGGTATTCGACGAATTTTTGCGGAGTTGGTGGTGGAGGAGCGGACAAATTGGTGGGTGAGGAAATTTCTTACGGGGAAGAGCTTTTTCAGTGTTCTCTTGTGGTTTTTTCTCTCCTTTCACAACGTAAATCTCAACGAATTCTCCAAGGATGAAAATTCGCAAGTCCTACCCCGGAAACGAGCCTCCCCATTGCACTGTAAATATTACACCATCGTATCGTAATACCGAACAATTAATTAATCTCTAAAAATTATCCATTTTTTTATTCAGTTTTTTTCCCTTTTTTCTGTTGTTCCATTTTCTTATGAGAGCCTATTCAGATTATTTTATATCAGAATGATGCTGAACTCCTGCTCTTGACATTTTTTTGTTATTTCATCGGTCCTCCCTATTTTTATTTTTTTTCTTATTCGTTTCGTTTCGTCCTTCCATCCAGCGAGGTCGTTTCTTCCCTCGACATATCGGTCTCGTTCGGATTAAATGAGACCCCAGCTCTTTCTATCGACTTCTAAACTTTTCTCGATTTCGTTCATCTCTTTATTGATTTTTTTTTTGCTCCAAAGAATCATACAGAAATTTATTTATTTCGTACGATCTTTCTTCATTCTTCTCTACATTCGTTTCGTTATAATCAATCCACTCTCTCTCTCTCTCTCTCTCTCTCTCTCCCTCTCTCTCCCTTTCTTCAATTACAATCGACAAATTATCGCTCAAGCTTAACTTTTAATCTTACTCCTCCTTCGTGGGTTCGGCCTTTTTGCCGAGAGGAATGGCTGCCTTTACTCTGCAAGCAAGAAAATTACAAGTTCTTGTTAAAATGTGTTCATGAAAATCCTGAAAAATACTTAAATGATTGAATAACATTTTGCACCATTTCGAGACGTTTCAAGTATTTCTGCCAAGAATATTTCACGTAAAATGTTGAAATTCGTGTCATTTTATTGGACAAATTTTGAATCATATTTTCGACAGTGAATCCAACTGCTTGCTGGTATTTTTTGTGAGCCAAAATTTTCGAGTTTCTTTTAATTTCAGGAAATACTTTTTTTTTTCTTTAAAATCGTAAATTTAGTCGTGTGAAAACTTACTTGGCTGTGAGTTCGTTGATTTTTCCATGTACCAGGGCAAAGTTCTGGTCAATTTGCGCCTTGTTCGTCTCGTAAACTTTAGGGAGCGTGAAAAGTGCGACCACTCCTGAAACCGAAATGTTGCACATTTTTCAATTTGAACAATAATCGTAAAATGCAAAAAAAATCATGCTAGGATTGGAAAATTCTTTGCTCACCAATGATTATGAGGGTCATTCCATTGAACCAAGAACCAAGATAAGTGAGGGTCCATAGAAAGACACCGAATTTGAGCGAATCGATGAAATCTTCGACGAGGAAGAGTCTACGTAATTCAGCAACAGCTGCATTGGCGTGCGCAACAGCGACATCTGCAACTTCGTGCACCTTCTCAGCCGGTAGCGTCAGATCTACCTCAAGAATGTCTCTGGAAAAACAATAAGCAAACATTTAATTTTTCGTTCCTTAACGAACATAGCCTTGATTTTTTGCATCATGATAAAATTTCGTATCGTTGAAAAGCACCGAAATATCCTTTTTATTCTTTTTTCAACCATTTCCAAATTCTTTAAAGAAAAAAAAAATCCAATAGCCGCCAGATCAATGGAAAAAAATGCAGTAGGATCTTGCAAAATAAATTGCCACGAAAACGTAAAGACTCTGGTTAAAGAACGTGAGAGGAAAAAAAATAATCAATTAAACTAAAAATACTCACTTGAATGGATGTCCGTCAGACGTCTTTTGAACTGCCTGCATGAAAGTCTTGTAGACGCGGAAGCCCACTGTGCCACATAATGTGAGAAGCGACAAGTACGCGAAAACGCTGATCAGACTGAAATAGGCCAGCGACAAAAGTACACCGAGCACCGCACCGAAGACAACTCCAGTCTTTTCCGGTTGACGCCAATAGATTAAAGCAGCCACTGTAACCAATTAATTAACTCGTCAGTACAAATACACGTAGGAACGAAAGATTCTTTATTAATTATTTCCTTAAATTTGAATAATTAAAAAAATACTTTTATTCACTTTTCGTTAATTTATTAAAAAATCTAATCAAACGTTGGAGAAATCCACGAAACGTATTGTATCTATGATTGCATTCAATACGAAGCGAGCAAAATACGTGGCGGTTTATGGAGACGAGAAAAAAAATCCGTTAGTCGAACCCCAGCCGCAAATCGTGTATGCGGAACTGTACGGTTCCTATCAAGACTCGAGCCTCTCGTCCAAAATTGCAAAAGCACGAGATTCGTAGCAGACGTGTCGATATTGATATTCCGTGTCAATATGTGCACAAGCTGCTGCGTGTTTACACGTACGAATCTCGAACAGCTGAGCGTACAAATTGCACTTAATAAAGAAGCATGTCCTGCCCCGAAATTATTTGTTTTTATTACCATTAACAGAACTTTTATCAAAAATAATAATAATTTAAAAAAATTGATTATTTTAATACAAAGAGGTTATCAAGTTCTTAATTTCTCATATTCGTTCCAGGTGAAACGATATTATGATTGAATTCTTATGCCATCGAAACTTGGCGTCTTGTCAAAATAATCATTTCTTTTTCTTTCATCATTTTTGAAAAAGATAATCGCCAAGGAATCGACTTGGAAATGATCCCTCGATCGTTACAAAAATAATCATTACATCGACACAAAAATGTTTTCTTTTTTTTTTTTTGCAAATATTTCTTCACGCCCCGTCGTTTTTTTTCGTTTTTTTTTCTTTCTTACAAACAACGAATGCCTCTTCACAGTTTTGTGGATTCAATTGGGTTCTTTTTCCTTCGAATTTCGTTGATTTCTTCAGAGAAGAACATCGCTCCGAGTGAAAAATGAAAGTTGGAGCCAAAGTTGAGATAATGTATTCACTTTGCTCAATGCCTTTCATTCGAGAGTTAAGAGGATCGAAGAGTGAGAGATCGAACGGGTATGAGGCTCTCGATATACATATATGAATGAATGCATACGAAGAAAACGACGAGTAGCAACGTAAGGCAACGTAAGGTGGTGGCACGAATAAGTGAGAAAAAAGATGAAAACAGCAAAGAGAGGGGAATGACGGTCGTGGCACTTGTGGAGCATCTCATCCAACGAAACGGTGGCGTGGCAAGGATGCCGGCTGTCCTTGAAAGAGTTGTGAGCCCCCAGTAACATAAATTCCCCAGAGACCTTATACACGATAAAATAAATTATCCCCAAATTGCATCCTTTTCCACTTTTTTTCCAACCTTAAAACTGCTCCATTCTGATTTAATTCGATAATCAAATTTCTATCAATCGATGGAGGATTAAGTTCGTTGCTTCCAAAATCTCAAAACATCAAAAATTCCGGAACATGAATTCGAGACACAAATCTTATTTTTTCTTGCGACTGATACATCGATAAAATTTTTACAAATTCCAATTTTTTGAACTTTTTTATTATTTTACATCCCGATGATAATGTTGAATGAATAATTTCGACTCCAAACTTTGCAAGTCTGTGACGTGTCAAACTTTTTTCTTTTGAGTATAAAATACGGTATTAAAAAAATGAAAAAACAAACGCATCTGAGTAAAAATATTTCTCGTAATAATCAGAAAGTCTTTAGTCACTGGCTGAGAAAAAGGGCCGAACCGCACGTTGGAAATGACTATGCGGTTGAAAGATAAAAAGAAAAATTGTAGAGAAAAGAGAATTTGTACGAAACGAACGTTAGATTGTCCAGAATTTTGGTACGAGCCAATTTCTTAATTTCTCGAAATAATTAGAGCCTTCGTAACAGTCAGAAAAAGAGATGAAAGTGTCAAATTCGAAGAGTTGGCGAACACCACGTGTGGATTGGTCGATGCAGGGCAACCATATGTTCGAGTCGGTTGGAGCTTGGTTGACACACACGAGGCCCACGAACGGCAGTGGCCTCAGTGATGAGAAGGATGAACGATAAGGGAAGCAAGAAAAGAGATGAAATAGAATAAAAATGAGTGACGAAACGATGGAATCGAAACTCACCGGGCCCTCTCTCGGGGAGCTCATCCTCGACGGTCCTTCTGGTTGAATTTTTGCGCACCATATTTAAACTTTCAGTCTCTGTTAATCAACGAAACTTAGAAACTTTTTGTCAAGAATTCGAATGAGTGATCGAAAAATCGTACCGACGAGAGTGACGCTACGAGCACGACTAAATCTTCGAGGAGCGAAGCACGGTGCTCGGAGAGTAAGAGAGAGAAAGAGAGAGAGAGAGAGAGCGAGCAAGCGAGCCGCGAACTTTCGTGCACGTATGTGTTTGTTCAAGTGATCGTGTGCGTGGCTGTGTGTGTGTGTCATGCGCGCGATACCGGTGGAACCGCGAGTTCGTGTGCGAGAGGCGATACGAAAGAGATGCTTTAAAAGAGAATGAGAAAGAGGGAGGAAAACCTGAAAGACCGGCGAGACTTCGGGAGACTGAGAAAATCGTATAAAGCATGGTGGAAGGCCAATGGCAGTGTAACGGTGTTATCGCACATAGAGTGTCCAAACCCCATAAGAAAAACCTCCACATGACATTTGTTTTTTTTTTCTTTCGTCTTTTTTCCACATTTTTAAAGAATTCTATTTTTATTGAACAAGGGAACGTACGTGAGGCAAATGCTGACAGAAAGTAAAATTTAAGTCGAATTCCGACAAGAGTTCTTTGAATTTTGAACCCGGATGTTTACCGATGAATCGAATTTTTCATTTCCAAGTTTCAAACTCGCTGCGTGGTGACAAATCGACATTGCAAGATTTTTTCACGCGTGCAGGTGGACACCAACAAAACAATTTACAATCGCGGTCCTGCTCCTTAATGCGTATTGATCCTGCCATTTCATTTCATTCATTTTCGAAAATCTTTGAAAGTTTCAAAAAAAAGAATTGCATCGTTTTTTGAAAAATTGAAGGAACGCCCAGCTGCCAATTTCCTAATCATTCTCTAAGGAATGCCGAACGACTTATTGCGAGATTGCGAGAAACCAAAACAAAAATTCGGTTAAATTTGAATTATTCACGAGACTGACAGATATTGAGTGGAGCAAGGGGAGGGGCACGGGGGGGGGGCATACAAATTTTACCAGCGTGGCCAATAAATGATTGCAACTTGAAGCTAAACGACGGTAGAGGCAGCAGCTATGTGAATCGTCAGTCGGGTTGGCGCCACGCGTATGCGAAGCCTCCACGCCGAGGTCACGTGATCGACGGGAAACACGTACACCATCGCATTTTACCGGAGCTCGCGATTACAGAAAAAATGTCCTTTATTAAGCCGGCAAAACTAACACAAGACAGCTGGCCATCGATTCCATTCCATTCAGAGAAACAACAATATCGTTGCCCAATATTTTCAAAACGATTTTCATTCGGAATATGTAGGAATTTTTAGGGAACTTACAACTGCGCACGATCACTCGAGCTGTAAGATTGATATCAAAACCTTTCCGCACACGCTCTCGTTCTTAACGATCGTGGGTAAGTTCGTTCCCCCGACGAAAGGAACTTTTTACCACGCTCTCTATAATCATTGTTAACATTTTTCGGGATTCTCCATGAAAATACGTGCGACCTAAATCGATTTTTCCATTCTAGTGACATTTTGTAACTATTCTTGAAAAATACGTTCAAAAAACCATTTTTCCGTTCGAACATTTCGACCATTCCGACCGAAGACCTGATGCACGTAATAAAAAAACAAAAAAACAAATTGATTGTTCATAAAATAAAGTCTCGCTCATTGGGAAGAAGCAAAAAAATTGAGATCGACTCTTTTCTCAGCACGATTGCTGTATGCACTTTGGTGTAGCTGCAAGTTTTATTGATTGGTTGGTGGTGGACAGCAGGGGATGTAAGCACCGCTCCCTCTGCCAGTATCGAACGTCATAATCGCACGCGACCGTATAAGTTATTCGGGCATTTGTGAATGGAAAAAGGCGTAACCGGCGTGAGTTTACATTGAAAATAAAACCATGTACGTCTTTCCAATACTTGGAGTTTGATTGGTTCGTTCTCAGTGGTTGCGTTATGTATTTAGTGTCTTCAAGTCAAAAGGTTGTATTTACAACGAGCAAAGCCGATTCATACGGCTTTTTGCCTCGTTATGAAGCTTCGGTGCGACTTACTGTGAAATTACGGAAATACATTGCACGGCGAAAGACAATATTCTATCTCTAGCCACAAAACTCTGTTATGAATTTATAGGGAGAAATAAAAACGACCACAACCGAGATCGATGTGACCACAAATATTTTTCACACACTCGTCTATCCACAATATTATCATCGAACCAATAATGAATCCTATCGATCGACGAACAAAGTCCAACGAAGCTCGAAACAACTTTTTCGATTGGAAAGTTTATTTTTATCGTATGAACGTACTCAAGATATCGAAAAAATTTCAATCACTCTCTAAATTGTTGGAAAAAAGCCAGAGAAAAAATAAAATTCGAACTTTGATAGCAATTAATTAATTGATTGAATTGTTTAATTAATAAACCTATCTAATTGATAAAATAGCTCGTGATTTTATTTCAACTATTTGACGAAACTACACTCTCGAATGTCTCAACAAAGTTTACGATGTAACGAAATAGTGAACACGAAAAAAAACAATGAGCTGGACTATACGAAAAGAGAAAAAGGTGGAACGATGACGAGAGCAGCTCGTCGTAAGCATTTTACGTAATCGTTAAGCGGCGTTTCAGTCCCCCAAAAATAAACCGAGCGGCGATTAGTGCGTTTCAATAGACTCAAATTGTATAAAATCGAAGAGATGTCGAGGCTATTTATTGGATTGTCCTCTCGTGGGTCACGCTAGAAAGTCTACCATCTTGTGAGTAGTGCGCTAATCGAGTAACGTCGTGAAGCGTTTCTTCGGTCCAGTGGCAACAATCTCTCCCACTTTATTTCACCCCTACCACGTTTTTGTGAATATAAATATACTCGTTGGTACATGAAGCGAAGCATCTACTTACATTCATCTCTGGTGATGGCCATTTTTAATGTTAATTTCCTTGTTGAACGAGCTAAAGAAATTCCTTTGTGTTTTTTCGCTCACGAAGATCTCCGAGTGTAAAGGAACGAAGTAAAACCTCACAATTACTCACACAACGGTAACGGAAAGTGAAGGAGCGACGGTGAACGTTACTCGAACGAAATTTTCAGAAATTACGACGTCACCGAGGAAATAATGGTCGAAAAAAAAAAAAAAGCACGGGGCGTCAATGGTGATTTGAATTTTTCGATTCGCGTCTCGTTCTAAGTGCGCGGAGCTCGGTCCAGAACGAGTGGAACAGAGAAGACGCGGTTCTTGAGGGCCACTTGGCCGAGAAGGAACTGGCCCGACACGAAACCGAAAATCCCGAGACGTTGGCAGCCAACCAGCTAAACCAACCTGGCTCGGCGTTATATTTAGTTTATCTGAGCTACCGACCGATCTCTCGTTTTCTCCTTGCTCTTTCTCCCTCCCTCTCTCTTCTGTGCTCTCTCTCTCTCTCTCTCCCTTGCCTCTTTCTTTATGCCTCCTCTTCGTTATTCTCTTTGCAAAGGTATCCGCGTTTCCCCAGCCCGACAATGATACAAAGCTGACCCGAGTGTCGTCGGGCGCCCCCGCCAAGCCCAATGTCGTTTCAATGGTAATTTCGTTATTTTCCTCACGAGACACAGACGCCAATGGGAAAAACAACCATAAGGTTGAACCCTAGAACCTTCCCCAACACACTGTACCTCGCTTCGCCTCCGATACCGAAAGTCTCGGGCGGGCGATGTTAAGGCCTTGAGCACCTTTCACAAAGAATGAGCCTGGGCTTTCCCACTCTTGCGTTCATTCGTAGGTACAAATCGTGGAGAAGGGATGACAGACCCTAGAAAAATGAAACCCAAATCCATCCAGGACTTCGAGCCCCATGAATCCACGTCTGTATACCGAGAGAAATGCAGCCTTATCCAGGGCATTATCTCGTGACACTGCAAAACTAAAGACTCTTTAAGGGTCTGCCACTAAAATATTTTATCATCGTTCATTATTGCCAAGATTCGCAGTTTTCCCTCAGCATTTTTTCAGCGTTCCGAACGCAGGTTGTTCGTAAATTTATCACCACGAATGAAAAAAAAAAATTGGCAACAAAGTTCATTTGGTCGAAAAAATGTTGAAATGGTGATAATAAACATTGAGCAACTAATCAGGTTCCGATGTTACGCTGGCAGGTCTCGAAGCTCATCAAAAGCTTCGGAACGAAATAATCTAATCGATGTTTTAAAATAAAATATCAAAGACAGAGGAGGGATGGAAATTTTTGGCTGTCCACACGAAACCAATTTCTCCGGATGCAATAAATAACTCACAGTCATGGTTAATAACCTCGTTTGTCTGAGTCATATTATCGGACTTCGTGTACTCGTAGCGTTGCAAATAATACACATTTTGTTATCAAGTCGTCTCAACGAATAAACATTCTGGAGTTAATTACTCACTCGACCGTTTCATGACCTTTCTCAATACCATGCATTAGGTCTATAGTTTTGTTCGCCAACTCAATTTACTGACGCATGCTCAAAAAAGCGAATTTTACTGCAAAAATGCCCAGCAAAAATGAAGCCGTATTTTTTTCTTACCTTTCGGGTTCAGTCTTTCCGGATTAAACCATGCGTCTGTGAACAATAGAACGTTAAACGTTAATATGTACAATCCATCACCATAGAAGCCTTTTGAAGTTTAATAGAAAAATAGATTGTCAACGATATTTCGAGTCCCACATTTCCCGAAGCCTTGAACGTGATTTTTTTTCTCATCCGTGTGATAATGAAAAATCTTGAATATAAATGACTCTCGGGAAAACTGGTTTTTAATTTCTCGTCTTTTTCAAGCTTCGTGAAAGAGCGTCGAATGAAATGAGAAATTGTGAAAAATAGGTCAGTTCCAAAGCTTCCTGCGGTAGAGATTATTAATACGTGAAATCTTAATGAGCTGGAGTTTTTAATTATCTATTTCACGCCCTGAATTGACACATTGGGTCCATTAGGCCCGTAGCAATAAAATTTAGTAAAACGATGAAATTTCCGAAAAAGAGTATTTTTTTCGAAATAAAAATATTTGCCGAACCAGGGTGACAGGCCGGATTATTGGAGTTGAAAAACGAGTCCGGGTCAAAATGACCCAGTGTGTCCAGGAACGGTTAAATTGTGTTTCCAGCGAAATTTCTGAAAGATTCAATTCTATCAAATAACTGAAAGTTCCAGGGTTTGTGCATTTATTAAGAGTGGCATGTTCCTGTCGTTCGATTGACATTGCGCCCAATCATTCCAACGTTCGATTAACACCCAATAGGAATGTTCAAGATTTCCAAGAGGTCAAGCTGATTAAGCAATTGCATCTTGAAAGTCGTGGCTATAATCGTACGGAAAAGCTAGACAATGATTACAAAGAGCCTGCGAAATAATTTGGCTTCGAGCACCTCGAGCGAGATTTTAAACTTAGCTCTTGAACAATTAGCATCGAGATGTTAATGAAAGTAGCTTGTCCGTCAAAAACTTGAGATCGGACAATTTGATCGATGGCTTGACAATTTCCGCATTTTCGTTAGTTTATAAATCTGTTAATATCTTTTTGTCGAGCAACTGTTTTGATTCCGAAATAACAAATTTTATTAAATAACTTGCCACGTGGCTAATTAATTAATGTGAGTATTAATTACGATGATTCGTGTAATTATCTAGATAAAAAGGACGGAAATCATGATACACTTGAATGAATACGAGGAAACTTTATTCCAGAGGCCGCGTGTATACATATTCCGAGCAAATATTTCATTCATCAAAAATGATTTTTATAATGGTTCTTTTTATTTTCTCTCCTTCTACGACACAGTAATGTTGGATTAATTGTATCGAAGGACGGAGGTGGCAAAGTAAATTGCGCCGTGAACCGTGAATGAGTCCCGCACGAGCAACGATGATTATTGTTCTTGTATCAGCAGCTATTATTAGTTGAGCCATAAGAGGTATTGCGAGTCATGGTGCATCGTATATAAATTATAGATACTTTGCTCGCAGCTCGTCAAACGCCTACGTTAAATTAAAAGACTACATGAATAAAAACTTTAACAACTTTTGAACAAAGTTGTAGAAAGCAGTAGCTCTGTCCATCCATCAACGTCCGGTTGTCTTCGTCCGCTTCTGTTGAAACGTCCAAGTATTGTTTCTTTTTTTTTTTTAATTAAATACATCGATACTTTGAATTTTTAAGGGCTTTTCGACTTTGCGACCTTTCGATGTTAAACCCCCTCATCCTGTAACCTTTAAAAACGATATTTTCAAATGTCGACCATTTCGAGAAATTATCGATCGTCGTGATGTTCGGTAGCGTAAAAAATGACGTTGCAAAGTTACAGGAATTTTATGCAAAAAATTGTAATCGTAGGGACATAATTTATTTGCAATGTGCATGACGACTGGAAAATAGAAGAATGCATATCGACGAGAAAAAAGGTGACGAATTACAAGCTCCTCGTCTGTTGAACGTCTGCACAAAACTTTATGCAGATCACCTAAGTGATAATTGTTCACTATCGTGGAAACATTTATTATTCAACGTCGCCGGGGAAGATAAGTACGGAGAATCGATCAGTTACGGTTTCCTAAAGTACTCGTTGCGTGCTTACAATTGCACGTAAGCTCACAGTTCTGCATTTAGCTCGAGTCTTAAGAATCTACATTTTTTTTCTTTCTGTTTTACATCGAGACGAAAAATATCGACTCGACTAACGTTTTTTGTGGAATTTCGTTGACGTGTTTCGATTTTTAATTTTTTTTAATTTAAAAAATACATTCAAGCAACCATTCTGTCTGCCACTAGAAGGAAATTTGTTGAATGAATTTTGCTAGTTTTTCAGCAAAAATCCAAAAGTTTCGAATTCACTAAAAATAAATATATATTTTCATTAGTTTTTTCGAGAAGACTGAATATTTTCGAAACTCTGCTCGATCGATAGTTTATCGGAGAGCATAAAAAATGTCACGTTCCTGCTTGGTCATGAGAAACTTGATAAAAATTTCTCGAGGGTGTCCCTCTTGACTAAAGAGAGAAAAGCTAATCAATAAATATTTATACCTATGTACCTCCTTGAACGACATACATATCTTGGCATTTTTATCTCGGAGTCCCGAGAGCTTTGTTATAGTCCGAAAAACTGATTTTTCTACCTCGCACCTTACGAACCTTTTCAAAAAACCACGTAATTTCTTTTTTTTCACTAACCAGTTCTTTACGGAAATATTTGCCTGACAAAGGAGTTGAAAAAATGTTCAAGCTCCAAAAAGTTGTGCAACATTATTTACTGATAATAAAAAATTTCCAAGCGAATGTACTGATTAAAAAATTACAATAATGTCTGACACGACTCCCGAAGATTTCAACTCGATGTGTGGAATGTCCTCAATCCATAGATACGTATAAATAACGTTCTGGTCAAAAGACATGGTCGCGAGTGTCATAGCTCTCGTGATGAAATGTACGGAGCTGATTTAGCAGGCAAACTGCCAGAGACCATATGCGAGAGCTAGTCGTGAAAAAAAAGAGCTTTGTCGAGTTCGACCCGGCAACTGCATTGACATTACGTAACGACGTTTAATCTCGAGTAATCCAGTAGGAGATTTATAATCACGTTCACAAAGAATAGATAATTTTTTTTTCATAATTATTTATCTCTTTTTTATTGGAATAAAATGTCCGACGATTGAGCAGAATTGAACAATTTATTATGACGTATATGCGGGAGCATCGTAATGATCCGTTGGCCCCAGACAGTTAGCACAGGAGGATGGACATGTGTAACGTGCTTAGCTGAACCACACGACCTCAATGAACGTACAACGTACGCACCGCACAGAGTAACTCAGCGGAGCGCATTCTTTTCATAGACCTCTCATATACACGTCGCTAGCAACCAACCAAACTCTACAAGCGAAGTTTCTGTTTTTTACAATCCAAGTGCATGCACGTGTTGTTATTGCAATTGATCAGCCTGTCAAATTGATTCGATCGGAGTGTCAAATTTCCGAGGAATAATTTAGAACTCAAAATTCTGAGGAAAAAAGTGCTGAATTGTTTTTCGGTGTGATTCATTGTTGGTAATAAATTAATTAATTACGTAAGAGCCAATCCGGTTCGACGAAGCACACCGGCTGAGCTAAATTGATGCGGGTCTGGCTTGACTCTTTTCATCGCGTCGGACCAGATTCCCTGTTGATTATCAATTCGCACCCAACGAAGAATGCCCGGAAAAAAATTATTACAAAAAAGTGTTTTGCTCCAAATCTCGCGACCTAGCGTCGACAGAAATGTCGGACGCAATTCCTGAGACACTCCGTATATATTCCAAGTGGCAAAAACGCTGCGAGAAGATTCACTCGTCTCGTCGCTCTGTCATTTTTTCTCCTTCTCTCCGCCCCCTCTCTTCTTCCTATACGTGACAAAGTCCATGAACTTCGGTTACACCCATAGTCACGTAACTCAGGTGTACGATATCATGATCACATGCGAAAAACTTTTCAACGTTAAATACTCCTTTTACACAACGAATCGGATGTTTTTGGAAACAAAAGATTTCGAATGTGAGTGTTTTTTTCGCGTCTGAGATTTGTTGATCAAAAGATTATGGAAAAATTCTAAAAACTGAGCTTTCGACGTGTCAATTTTGCCATTTTCGACGTCTCCTTCCAGAAGGCTCTACAGCATTGATATGATTCTTTGTGTGAGATTTCGAATCTTAAAACTTTTTCTCGAACTATTGCAATAATTGGTCCTTCAGGATAGGATGAGAACAATTAATGAGCGCTGTTGAAATCTAATGACCTCATTCAGACAAATCTATCGAGAAAAAGGAAGAAAGAAAGAGTGAGAGAGTTATGTAGCATCGACCCTGTTCTCTTGGGGTCTATAATAGTCGTACAATATTTGATCCACAGAGTATCTCGTGCGCATGTGCTTTTAAATACTAAAACGGATGGTTCCCGATGTGTTGAGCGTATTCAGAAAACGGCAGAGACTACCTCTCGTGCCTCTTTCTCACTCTCGCTCATTCTTACACTCTTTCTGGGTCTTGTCACGCATATGCCAAGAGCCAAAAAGTCTTGATTTGCCCTGGAAGACAAAGATAGAACCGAAACTCTTGACCAAGTGAGCTTTTCTGTCGTCTCCTTTGCCAACTGGGCTTTCCTACACGTTTCATTATTATTTGAAAAAAAAAACGAATTAACCAGAGAGATTTAGAGAAACCTCATTTCGCGTGGCAATTGATTTTCATAACGAATGAATTGTTGCATTTTTCCATTTTCGATCGATCGATGAATGACAGCGTGTGGAGATTTCTTTCAACACCGAGACCATGAGAATGAATGGAATTTATTAGGCACTTCTTATGAGTTTCCGCATGATTCCAGGATAATGACAGAATGACGAGAAAGAGAGAGAAAGAGATAAAAATTGTGAGCATCCTTACGGGGATCAAGGATATTCCAGAAACAGGGAGTGCCCGAGCCGGCAGAATTGGCCGATGTCCTCTTGCAACTATCGGCCTCGGCACCGTTCGATTGGGACTCCTTCCTTGGCAGACTGCAAACCGGTGGCGTACTTTCCGCTTCCATTTTATATACGTATTATTTTTTTATCGATTTTGTTTGTTCCAACGGGATCCCTAAGAGTAGAGACTGATTTTTTTACACTCCGGAGGGGCTGGATCGTAGAAAAAAGGGAATGAGCCTTACGCAAGGCTTCTCACAGTGACCCGCACTATTCACTTCGCACCCTCTAGCCAGGAGCCCTCGGAGCTACTGAGGCGACTTATTTCCCGATCGCGGTTTTCAAACTTGGTTAATTTTCGCGCAAATCGATCCTGAGAGTCACAAACACACGCACGGTCGAACACGAGACTCAGAGAAACCTCGAAAACACAAACCTTCGTGATGATATCACTCGCTTTTTTCCCCTCACTAATTGTCGTATATTATCAACAATAATTTGACGCACTCAAGGTCCCAGCGTGGTATTGTTCTAGTTCACTTTTTCATTCGAATTACGCACGGATACTGAGCTCGCATACATGCAAACAGGCATTAGCAGCTTGTCACGAAATAATAAAATGTTCGAGAAAAAGGAGCAGGGGTTGTTCGAGATATCGGACTTGCGCGTGAGCTCCGTACCGTTGAGAGAGCGATAGAGAAAGGAGGGAGATTCCTACTAGCCAACAAAGTGCGTCGTACGTTCAGTTTTGTTACCACGACGCGAATACTCAACTTTCTGTGATGAAAGAGAGATGGAGCCGAGTGTGTCTCTTTATGCAAGTGACTGTGTACACTTTCTTAGCTTGTGTACAGTCGGATACGATATTTCATGTAGGCTATACGTATATTTATCGTATTATATACTGCCAATTTGATAATCGATCAGAACGTCACTGTGAAAAAGAGTTTCGGCAACGATTCAGCTAGATTTTGTCTTCGTAGCAGACGACGAAGGTGGACCGTGACTGGTTCGCGTCGAAGTGAGGACTGAGGTTCTTATCGATCGGTACCGTGAGCCCGAGCTTCGGAGAGGGCTTTTCCACCGTCCTCTCTCGCCCCCCTCCCTCTTCTCTCACTCTCTACATATCCATCCTATACACATAGAGATTCATACATCGAGCACCAGTGCAAAAAGGGCGTATGCCTCATTGTTCCCTCTCTCCAATCGTATAATCCTTGTGACCTTCTGCATCTCAGATATCTTCACATTACACATTTATACTTATAGCGTCGTTCCTACTGTCACAACTCCCTCTTCTCCTCTCTTTCTACCCTCTGTTCTCCGGCCCCCTACTGTCCCTCTTTCGCTGCTACAGTTTCCACTCGAATATTTGCTGCGCATGCATGCTTCGCTACTTTTTTCAAACCATAGTCTCATTCCTCCTAAAGCTACAGTCCTCACTCTTGCCTCGTCTACTCCTCTTCCCATAAATACGCAATGACCGAGTGCGCATGATCGCAACCTCATCCTCGAATCACAGATTTTTTGTAAACAGCACAATCCAATTTCAGACTCTAGCCTTTTTTTTGGCATAAAGTTCCCAATTTGGTCGTATTTGCACGATTGTATATATCGTTTTTGTTGACAAACTGTTTTTTGTCAATTGCCAAATGACGACATCGTGATGGATCCTCGTGACTGACGCTCCTCTCATTTATTACGATCATTTTCATTCTTGACAGAGCGATGACAAAATTATCAATTGTATATACAACAAAAAATATATGTCGCTTTTAATTGGACCGCGGAAAGTTGCCTCGACTTACGAAATTCTCAAGGCGAAAGGGATTTTTTATTTCCAATGAGATAAGATTAAAAATAAAAATCATTGCAAACTATCGAAATGAATTTTTTCCGTTACTTCGTACCGTTGTTGGAAAATTTCTCACGGAGGCCATTAGGAAAATACAACCGCACTGAAAAATATCGTTAGCTGACGCATCGGTGTGCGTGTTGAAAGTCCATTGGTCGGTTTTCTCGAATGAATCATCTGCTTGTAGCAACACAATATATTTCGGGCAAATATTTTGGAAAATTTTATCCTCAATCATCTCCAGTCATCGTAAACAATTTTGACTATGAAATTATAAATATTCTTTTTCGATCCTGCATCCTGACTAATTATAAAAAAAGAATCACTTATTTTGGAGATATTAAAAAACTCTTGTGACTTTTCAAAAATTGAAAAAAATTTTCCACTTAAATAATATAAATATTCTTGTGCGTGTTCTCCTTCCAAGATTACAAAGTTAAATCCACGTGGTTTTGTCTCACAGACGTGTCTTTCCCCCACTCCAAAATGTGCTCTGGCTTTGGGATGACGTAACGAAAATCCGCTGGAATCACGCTCCGAGAGATAGCAAATCATGATAATTGTATTATTCTCACAACGACGTACTTCGGACGTTACAAAGTACAAATCCTGCCGCAAACCGCGATAAAAATGACATTTGCAGAAAAAATAAAATTTCATCAACGAAAACAGCGCGAATTTTCATCATTTTAGCTCAAGAGAAGAATCACAGTCAACCCCGAAGCAAAGATCTCGAAACCAGTTTCGAATCTTTGAAAAAAAAAAACGGAAATTCCCTAGCCAAGATGACAAAACGCTCGTGACTGTGTTCAGATTCGGAAAAATGACAAAATCAATTGTATGACACGATATGCGAAAACATATTTGGTTCCGTAACGTGAAAGCCTGGAGTATCGAATAAATCCAATCGTCTCAATAACGTCTCATGTAATATTGGAGTGTGACGACCGAAACTGGATATCAACGCTATCCTAGACGTTTTGCATCAACGAGTCTCCATCGCATAGTATAGCTTTCACTTTATACTTTTGTAACTTGCATTCATCAGAGTATGCGTTTGAAAAGCTGTAGGGCTCATGAAGAACGAGTCCCTACGCATGTTGTTTTTTCTTTATAAATAAAAAAAAAACCGGATAGATTATGTGCGAGCTATTAAATAGCATGCTCGAATAAAGGATGAAGAAACGAGTAGACTTGGTGGCGCCCATGCAACCGTTAACCTGGGGAGCCCCTTTGTCGCCGCCTACACTACCCTCGTGTCAGCCAGACAACCCTATTATTCGTTATCCAGTGAGGGTGTATCTTCGCCCGTCGTTCACGTTAACGAAAATTCAACTTTGCGAAACACAAGAGAAACAAATCGTATGGAAATTTGAATCAATACGAATAATCCGACTGTATCGAGGCTGTGGACGGTTGAGACGTTTAAAAGAAGAAAAAAAAATTAATCTCGTCGTTGATTTCGAACAATAACGAAAGAACTAAAGACACGAAACTTTTTTTCTTCAAGTTTTTTGTCAGCAACGATTTTACAGTATTTTCAAAATGATCAAGCGAAAAAAATAATTTATTTTTATTTCCGTGACGATTTATCGGAAAAAAATGAAAATTTTGAGAAAATTCTTTATGCAGGTACATTTTGAGAGCTTTCTTTGAGTTTTTATCGAAATGAAAAGAAAAAACAGTCGCGGTCTTCGTGATCGACGACTGTCCATGTTTTTCCTTATGTGCCCGATAGTCAACGAGTTGCCGACTGTCTACCGGTATTGCAGGACTTCTCCGAACGATATCGTCTCTTTTGTCATCAGATGGTACAGAAAAAACATCGAGGTTGGAATTTTTCTCGAAGATAAATATAAAAGTTTATCCACGATTTGCTGAACAAACGAAAATTCGACGCGGAGTCTGGGATTGGGATTGGAAATGATTTCCAATCGAAAAACTAAATGAACGACGTGGAAAATAACGAGTGAAAAGAGTCGAATGGAAATCCTCGACAGCCTGGGACAACGATGCGTTGCAAACATATTGCGAGATACCGAGAACAAAACCAACGATCAATACCTGTCGGAACTGAGGGGTTCCCAAGAGGATTTCCCTTTTTTCACTCAAGCCACACAAAAAAAAACTATTCACATGCCAATGACGCTGCACAAATTATTTGTTCGAAATTCCCTTATTTTGGAGAGCATTTTTCTTTGTTTCTTTCTTGTTTTTAATCGAACGAACGAAGCTGTTGCTGGAGCATTGCCAAATTCGAGCGGGGATTCACCGATGATGCGGCACTTCTCCCTTTCTTACTGCGGAAACTCCCACTGCAATCGTTGCAACGCGCGATTCCGTACCGCATAGCAGCATCCACTCATCCAATCTGACTTTCAATGCTCCGTTTATCTTATTATCAATGGACGGAGCTCAGAGGGATCGAGAAGTTCCGTTTGCGATCCTAACATTGATCTGGGACTTTTTCAAATGAGTACTAATTGAAAACAAATCCAAATGCTATTTATTTGGCTCAGAAATAATTGAAATTTTGCTGCTCGCTTATTATTTCGGAACTGCCTTTCGAGGGCCAATTTCGACCAATAACTCAATTTTTTACGCGATTCGTAATTTATTGATGGATCTCGAACTTGAGAAAAATTGTCTACGTTCTACGTTCTTGGACACGATGTTTCTTCATTGATATTTCCTCAAATATTTTTCATTCATTATTCACTGAGAGGAATTATAGGGAGACTGCTCGGGAAGCTAACGATCGAAATCATCGATTTTCACCAGTTAATCGTTTTTTCAAAAATAACTTCCGGATTTTTGATACATAATCACAATGTGATTTTGTCTATATTCATCGTTTACGTCTAATGGGTCATTTTTATGGAATATCGGTGGCTGCTAGTTGAACACTTGATATTATTTCATTAGAGCCAACTTGGTAGTAGTGGACTAGTCGATAAAAACGAGGATAAAAATGTATACGGTTCTGTAAGGCTTTCCCGATAATCGTAAATCGAGTTGGCACAGACTAGAGTGTCTGTCTAATAGGGGAGTCTGATGTATCATAGATACGAAGTTTATCGAGTCGCGATAAATCGCTCATCCTTCAAAAAAACCTGGAGATCTTGGAGCTTTTTACAAAGAGAAAGGATTTTCGATGATCGCTTCTGAATTTCAAAAAATCTTATTTCAAATACTAAATTTTTTTTTAGTTGAAAAAAATATTGAAATTGACCTCATTTTGGCACTCCTCGACCGTTGACAAAAAACCCTGCGCTATACGTTTTATTTGGAGAGCTTTGACATTTAAAAAAGAATACAAGTTACAGGTTTGTCTCTTTTTCCCAAAGACGGAGGTGCGCCTTTCATTATTCTCGAGTTATGAAGGATGTCCGGAAAAAAATGTTTTTGGTTACGTCTCTCGCACTCACACAACCATCGGCTCGCCTTAAGAACAATTCTTCTTTAAAACCGAGAGAAAAAATACGATTGTTCCGCTATGAAGATATTTTTATGAATGTGTAAGAACCTCGGAAAGAACGGCAAGAATTTTCGAATCCAAAATTAACTTCGATGACGCGTGTGGAAAATGAAAGAGTGTACGAATGAATTTTTTTTTTTTTTTTCCAAATCGAGACTGTCTCCGTCATCCCACGCTTCCGTCGTTTGGTATTTGTTGCATGGAAAGAGGATCCGGTACAGTCAACAGATATCCCTTCCATTGCCAGTCGCCAACGGGGTTTGCCGGAAAATATTATTTTTAGTCGAAGATTCGAGTTCGAGAATCGCGCGAGCTTGATACGTCTCGAGGATTCATGCATTTTTCGATTTAAAACGCATCACCAACGACCACGAAAATATATCAACGTTTTATTCCTCCAAACTTTTTCGTCAGAGACATTTTTTACTAGAAAAATTTAATCTTTTCTATTATTGTTCAGTCGATCATCATTTTTCAATAATTAAGTTGGACTATGTATCGTTTTAAAAAAATAATATTCATTTCACTTATATTATTGGTTCAACAGGAATTATGACGCTTTGTCGTTTTTCTCCATATTTGGCTTTTTTGTGCACCTGTCGAAACAACACGTCAGCTGGCGTCTTTTTTATGATGCATGACTCTTTGCATCATATATTTAAAAAAAAAGCGCAATAATTCATACTATAAAATTCACATGAATTATAGAATTTTTCCAAAAAACGATAATAAAGAAATTCACCGATTAATTAACGCTGCACGTCATAAGTTTTACTTCACGAGCATGATGAACTTGAAATTTTCAAACTCAAAATGAGTCTATTCTGCAGATTTTCAAACAGAAACGTCCTCAACTTTTTGCATACAGTTTTTTTTCCTGATATTTCGTCGCTCGCAGAGTTTCATTAGAATTTCTATATTCCGAGGTAACGACACGGCGTTCTTAATTGTTAGATTGTCCAGAATAGTTCAGGACTGCGCACTATGAAACTGTATCCCGGAGCAAAAATTTAACATGAATTTTTCATCTCTTTTGTCGTTTTTGTCTGGTTAACGTTGGAGATAAAGGTTGCCACGAGGATACAGGAGTGCGATGGGGGTGCGAGGAGCAGAGTCGGGAATAGCGAGGAAAGAGAAAGACGAGGAAAGTATAACTGAGAGGAGCTGCTTGTACGTGTCTCGGACGGATCGATATAATACGACGCGGAGAATGTAGGGGTGACTCGCCTATAAAACCCTCGCATTACTTCAATAATGTATATACATATATAGTGTTTATATCAAGTCCCACATATAACACCGTGTGTGCATGGTCGCGCAACCCTACGTGTGCTCACCGACCCCATATCGTGTCATGGCTTACGTGGAACCGTCAATATATACGTATAGAGTCACAAATACTTGCGAGTGTTTTTTACCTCGTGCTAAAAGTACTCCCATTAATGAAGCCGGTGGTAGAGTCAGGGTGAGACTCGAGACGCACCGTACATACTTTGGGTGCTTGTCACACGTCGCGATACGATCTCAGCGAATGTTTATTTTTTGTTTTTCACTATTTTAATCCTTAAAAGCCTTACGAATTCATAATTATTTACACAAACATGAAAAATCCAGCAGGCAGGAGTTCGTGCTTTCTTAGTTTACACATTTTTTTCAATTAAATCTAGATTCATGGGGCGCCGATAATTAGATTATGCCAAATTTGCAAGAATCTCAACATTGTTGGGATCGAGACATTTTTTTCGATATTCACAAAAAAATGGTCATTTCTACGGAATCAAAGTTCTTACTGTCTCTGTGGTAGAAATTGGCATTTTTATTGAAAATAGAAAAAAATGATAATTTTCTGTATTGACGGGTGAATTATTCGGAGCGGAAGAAACGAGCGATTGGCTCGTTGTGGCGAAACAAGTATATAAGTTCAGTTATCGCTGAACGCGCACAAGAAGGGGAGGGAGAGATAAAGCAGAAAAAGAAATCTCGAGAGCAAGAAGCGAAACTCAAGCGGTGACTCACAGCCTTAGATCTTCTCGCTATATACCCGCAACTGGAAAAGAACAAAAGCGAGTGTTTCCAATCCGTATCACAGATATACACACTGACCACCGGAATCTTTCGTTTGAAAACATTCAGAAGAATGTTGCGCTACTTTCTACCACGTCAGTTTACGCGCCAACGTTTTTTATACAACGCCCGCTAAAAAAAACGGCAACATCCTATGAAAATAATTTCAACATTTTTCGAAACGTTCATTACTTTGCGTGGAAACAAAAAAAAAATGAAAAAGCGAGTTTTTTCAATTCTAACTGAACGTGAACCCTTAACGAATCTGGCGCAAACCCAGGATGTCAGTCAGCTCTCGAGTTTCCTATTCAGTGAATTTTTTACAATGCAAATCGACACGGAATAACTTTTTACTAATTCTCATAGATTTGTGAGAAAAATAAAAAGAAGCCACGGGACTGTCAATGCTTTTTTTTATCACGTGCGAATAGGCTCAACATTGTCTACTCTGCATAGACGATGCACAGTCCTGATTGCATATAACTGACTGAGCAGCTTGCAGTGTAGAAAAGTCGCGAGCATTTGCGCGCTACAAATTCTCGAACAAAACTGCAGCCCAGATCTGCACGGTTCAACTTTTTGTCTAGAAAGAGGTTTGTGAGACTGTGCGATATATTTTGTAACCAGGCGGAAGTTACTCACTGCGTCAAAGTGGTACATGCCGGAAGAGCGATCGGTCGTGTTGGTAGTAAAGTGATTAGCGCATATACCGTTAAAAACTCGAGGCGAAAATTCCAACTCGTTAAAAGAGACGTAGCAAAATTTAATGACGATCTAATTTCTCGACTTATCGCTAAGCAATGTTTCAAGTTCTCGTTAAATGATTGCTCAGAAAGTATAAACCATTTTTCGGTTTATAATCTTAATTTTACTGACAAGGGAAAAAATATAATATAATTAATGTCACCAAGTGTATAAAAGTGAAAAAATCGATGAAAATTATAAATATTTAACGTGAGACACACGAATTTTTATTCCGTATCTCCTTAATGGATCGGGACCTCTATTATTAGAAATGAACGTAACACTATGCATGTATACGAACGACGGTAGAGTGGGGCAGAGAATTCGCTCGTGACTCATAAACCTTCGGCACCGCATACACGAGCGAACGAGACACACACACACACATATATATACAACGTTCAGGTGTGTTGTAAATAAGTTTAGTGAGTTTTCGAAGAGGACGACGCTAGACATTTTAAGGTGGTAAAAGTTTCTTACTGAATCTCGAAGTCAATGTCACGTACTTCCGGTTGTGGCCGTAAGATCGTGCGGAATTATTAATGTCTTATATTTATTGCTGAATATACTCTTCAATATTTTGTCTGCTGTATTATGTAAACCACGAGCATCATTAAAAACTGCAACAACCCTCTTTAACTAGCTACGATATATGTACAGCGACAATCGATACGTGACGTCAAATATCGATCCCAGCGTTAAAATAGCTGCTGGATGAGCAACAAGTTTTCCAACGTTTTCCAACGTGTTGACAGATTCCTAAGTACTTTGCATGAATTAATATAAAGAGGCGGTTTTAAATTAAAAAAAAAGAACAACATTTTTCGACAGTTTTTATTCAATTGCCATAATCGATCCAGTTCTCGTCGAAAAGAGCTCCGAAATATTTCTGTACTTTTCCATCGTATGTGGAATTGCTCCAAAGTGTTGATCATTCGATCACAAATGATAAAAACCGAGTGGAATAATTATATTTGTGTTTCGTGTGTTCCACGAACTTTCAAATACTTCTGGATCAATTATATCGATAAAAAAATGTCCCAAAATGTTTTCTCTCTAATTTTGTAAGTCTCTGTATTTAAAAATTCAGAAACTGGGTCAACACGTGATGAAAAATTACTCCAAAATTTCCAGATGGTGGAAATTTGCTCTAGAATTTATTTTCTTCCTGAAATCGCCGACAAATCTTTTTCTATTTGAATTGCGTCATTCGATACGCTCGGAAAATTAGTTGGACATTTATCGATAAATAATATTTACAACTTTTTGTTTCATGGGTGTGTATTCGGGAATTTGGTATCGAGGCTTTAATGCTCGACCTTTTATACACATTACGTTTCGACATGCGTATCGAAGTATGCGATGTCTGTGTGTGCTAGGAATATAAGGAAGATAAATAAGACGTGGTGTATGAATCATCGTACTTACCAAGGCCCATGTCGGTGAATATTGCCTTCGGTGCGATATCATCGGCATTGACTTTTCTCCCGGAGTAATAAGTGTTTGTCTCGTTGGTGGTCGGTCTTGCAGATGTTTTAGCAGGTGATTGTTCCGGGGCTGACTCGAATTCGGAATCTCCAGTTTCTGCACCACTGTGCTGTTGTTGTCCTTTAGATTTGCTGGCGGCAGTGGAGCTGATGAAATCATTGGACATTTCGAAAGTTTCATCGTGCAGACGTTCTCTCTCGTATTCGTTTTTCGTGGCGAAAGGCTCAGTCTCCTCATCGTCGTTGTCGTTCTTCGGCAAGGGCGGTAAGGGCTTAGTCGGTGCCTCGTCGTAATAATCTCTTTGAGCTTTGAACGCATCTTCACTTTCGACTTGCTTTTGTGCGCAGGAGGCAGAAGTTTTGGTCTCTGGACGCTCGACTACGTTCCAGGTGTCATCCTCCATGAGATTTTTCGTTTCGTTGGGAACATTTTTAATCTCGATATTGGGTGATGTCTCGCCAGCGAGAAAATCATATTCAGGGGATTTTTCTGGTACCGGCAGAACGGAAGACTCGATATTGCTCAAAAAATCGTTGCTTTTCTGGAACGAAAGAGGCTCCTCGTGTTTATCGTCGTGGTCACTGTCATGATCGTCGAACTTTGTGTTTTTTTGTAAAACCGATTGGTCCTTTGTTGTATTGAGACTGGAATCATCGATGCCCGAATCCATCGCCCATTTATCGATGCACGCTGCCGGTGTCATTTCAGTTATCAAAATGCTCGTGTTATCATCACTTTTGGCATTAAAATTATCACGTAATTCTCCGAGCTGTGACTTTTCGTCCATAAAAACGTG
Source organism: Hyposoter dolosus (assembly GCA_963921915.1). NCBI lineage: Eukaryota > Metazoa > Arthropoda > Insecta > Hymenoptera > Ichneumonidae > Hyposoter > Hyposoter dolosus. The sequence goes on along the minus strand of OY998136.1, from coordinate 9,838,192 downwards.
CTCCTCACGATTTTCTAATCCTGTCGAAGGTTTCACTTCGTGGTCCATCTTTGTATGAATGTTTAGAGGCTCCGATTGATGATAATCGGAGCTCGCTTTCTCCGTCTCCATAAAAGCCATTGTCGCAGCTTTGGAATCCATCTCACTAGTATTTTTATAGTCCTCGTTAATTGTTCGACTCGTTAACTGATTATTATAATCGTCAGGATATTGTTGATCCTTGGGATCACAGTCCTGCCCGACAATACCGCTCAACGTCTGCGCACTCTCGACCAACACTTGGCTCGTTGTATCGTCCTCGTCTTCGTCCTCGTCCTCGTCGCTCTCCCGTTCGGGCTGCTCGTACTTTTCGTAATTCGCTGAAGGTGGCGGGGTCGCGGGTACAGGCTGTAGAATTCTCTCGTCAGCCGGTATACTAGTGTCGAGTATATTGCGTTCGAGTTTACTCGCTAAGTTTGTTAATTCTTCAACCCGAACGTCAGATGTTTTTTCGTTCTTCGGAGAGTGTGGCAAATCTATTAATTGCGTTGACGTTACATCGAGAACATTTTTAATGCCAGCTCGTGATTCATCGTTGGGCGATATTTCGTGCTCCAAATGTTCGAAATCGTCCATCGAATCGTTTTCACGTTTTATCGTTTTTCCACTCATTAGACTCGACTCGTTTGTCGGAGACGATGCAACTAGTTTTGATTCGATCAACGAATCTTCGCTGATTGATTGTTGTTCATTCTGCGGATGGAAAATCGAATTATTTTCCATTTTTCGTGGCAGATGGAGCTCCGACGAGGAGCCGGAAGTACTTGACAAATTTATTTTATTTTACCGGCTATTTTTTTTCGCCTGTTCGAATTAATCACTTTTCAACTAAACTGCGAAGTATTAATCGAAGCAAGTTTTTTTTTTTTTTTGAGTATTTTACTCAAAAATGTCGGTCCACGCACACTTTTGGTTGAGAACCTTCGGCAGATGTCTCTGTGGCAACGAATGGCACAAAATTTCGGCTTGGGAACGGCCAAGCCGGTTTGTAGAAGACTGTAAAATCTACCGCTTCGATTTCACCGCTCGAACTAAATTTTACTGCTTTTCCTTCGCTATTTTTTTACACACAAACGTCACACTTTATTTTATCTTTCCTTCGTTCACTCTATTTTTATTTCTCTATCTCTCTCGCAGGGAGAGAGATATTCGGCTTTATATTATCACACACTCAGCTGTCAAATGTCAGTGTAGAGAACGTCCGCACGCGTTGGAGCAAATCAGGAAGCACACAGAACCGCGAACAAGACTTGACGAGAGAGGAGACTGTACTGGTTAACTGGTTTGATGGGGAGCTTGCTGGATATATAGAGAATCCGAGAGCCGATCCGAGAGGGCAAGGTAGAAAGCAGAACGACAAATGATCGGGGTGAATGGGGAAGGAGAATCGTAGGGCGCAGTCGCAAACCGCACGAATTTCACACATGTCCGGATGAGATGAATCCACAAATATTTCTCTAACTAATAATCCAAACGTCCTGTACTCGTGTTCAGCAAATGTGCAATATTTATCAACTGGTTCCATTTTTTTCTACAGCATTGCTCGTACGGTCACGAGTTTACGAAAAACATTCAAATTTTTTAATTCAACCTTTAGGAATGTCGTTCGGCATGCATTTGTCTGACAAATAACGAAAACAAAATTGACATGATTCTATTTTCTCAAGCCGTTTGTTTCTCCTTTACACACGAACTATGCTTCGTCGTGTATTTAATTTCTTGATACGATTGTAAAGCTTCGAGATAAGAAACAAACAAACCGGAAACCTTGGTTGTTTGCTAAAGTCAGCTACGATAACATTGGATTGAGCTTAGGAAGGAATTATTGCCGGATGATTGGCAAACCGATGACTTTTTTATTTAATTTTCATTTTATTCTTTCGTAACCGTCGATAATGAAGGGACTTGCAATTTTTACATATATTTCTACGAAAAACTTATCATTGTCCCTGAATAACCTTCAATGACATGCTTTGAATAAAATTTTCGTCCAGCACTGAAATTACGGCAATTGTAATTAATTTGTTTCCGGGGACGCTTACACGAAATATTTGCAAGTAATTAATTTTGTTTTTACTCGAACGTTGAGAAAAAAAATATTAAAATCGTAATTTTTGTGATAATTATGTGAATTGGATTTTTTTGCTTGCCGATTTTACATTCTGGTCATTGTCAATAGTCACAATGAATAAATACTTTATGTCGTAATAATTAATATTTGGATTCCTGATCAAACTTCCCTGTTTCGGTTAGTCGCGTGTTCATGAGATCATGACACACGCGAACCCATAAATAGAACAAAACAGAAACTTTTTCGGTCTCAATGGGAAGTCGCGTTGTTAGGAAAATTTGGCGTTTTTTTTTTTTAAATTCAAAACGAAATTCGATTAATGAAAAAGTGAATACGATCCTTGATAAATGTTCAGCATTTCACGGGCGAATGTTTTCATACGTTATTTCGAAAATTTGCGAATAAAAATTCTTCAAAAAGTTTTATAGTGATTTATTCATTGCAAGGCATGAGGATTTATTTCCAAAAATTGAGAAAACTTGTCGCGATCGTAATAATAAAAAACAAGGAATTTCTGTTCTCTATTTTTTTTTCAAGATTATCGTTTTCCTAGTACAAATCGCTTAATCTTATCATTTTTCTAAACATAGATATGGATCAGTACAGTATAACAAAATTCAAACGATACGGTTGGGCCACTGAAATAAAAAAATTCAGGTCTTCGGTTCAGCGGGTAATTAGAGGATAGGGCGATTACTGAGAAATGAGAAAAATCGAGAACGTTTTGAAATTGTTAAAATTGAAGAAGGTGGGAAGGGAAAGAGAATGAGAGAGATTTGTGTACCGCGAGGGGCCTTTTGACAACCTATTTCAGCCCTGGGCCACGCGAGCTCTGCGAGGTTTTGTATTGGCTCATAGAAACGTACGGCTAGTATTTCAGTAAGCTGCGAGCGGTGTTCAGGTACGGATGGTGCTCGTTATTCGACCAAACAATGGCTCTGAATCGTAGCGGCACTGAGTGATGAAAAAAATTCGATCGTTCGCGGCAAAACCTACGGTAGGGAAAATTTGAAGGGCGAAGAAGGAGAGAGCGAAAGAAAGGAGGAAGAGAAACGAGTGGGAGAAAGAGCGGGAGCGAGAAAAGTGTCGATAGATCAGTATCCGGCAGCCATCGGGGCGTTGGTGTTCCGTTTCGCGGGATCAAAAAATAAGCAAAAATAATTTCGATGATTGATTGACGGAATTGGACGAGCTCCATTTATTTTCGTTCAATTTATTTACGATTATATCGTTTTTTTTATTTCGTTAATTACTTCCAAAGAATCTCATCAACCGTTAACATGGCTACCGCGACAGTTCCCATGGCTGTGTCGACGTCGAGTGAACATGACGATATGAGGCTATCTAAGGGAAATAGTTCGCTCAACGGTACAATTATGAATGGAAATATCAATGGACACAAAAATCCTCGAAGCAACGGGCACCTCCAGGTCAGTGAATCCTCATTAATCAATCTTAAACGCTATTTTCATTCGAACAACAAGAATTAAACGTTTTTACTTCGACGTTCGCGCGATTGAATTTTGTGTACAAATGGCGAGTTCTTGATGTGACGATAAGGCGCAAAACCCCGAGGGTGTAAAGAAAATCAAAAGGCGTAGTTTTAAGTATAACGCCCATAAATATGGGCCGACCGAATCATCAACATCGCGATATCAATTCTCCCTGGAACTTGGATATTTTTCGTGTTTTCCATTCGACCATACGTTATTGCGTATTTAATGAAATAGTCAATTGATCATGAAGATTATTTTCGATTGACATTTCGCGAACCGGCGTTATTGGCACCACAAATGTGGGACAGTGCTGTGCTGCAAAGTGCGTGAGCACTTGGCCTCTCGTATTATTGCTGTACTGCGGAGCGCGAACGGGGGTCTCTTGAGTGCAGCTGCACTCGAACAAACTGGTAAAGGACTCGCGTGGTTTTGGCGCAGAAAAAAAAGGAAGAGGCTCCACATAGTGCGAGCCATCTGGTATCGAAACTCGGAAAAGAAACGGGATTTTTTTCGACGCCTCTCGAAATAAAATATAAAAAATAAATGATAAAAAAAATTATATATTTTTTCGATATGAGATGGAATTTCTTGTTTTTTTTTTTTAATTTTTTTATCTGAGATATTTGAATTTCCGTTTTAAGCACGAAATTAAAAAATTCCCAAAAAAAAAAGTAAGCCCTTGGCTGCGAAGCAATGTTCAGCGAAACTTTATCTTAGACGAAGCGGAAGCTGTTTCAACGTGAAAATACATCGATGTGACACAGTACAGTCCCTCGATTTTTGGCCTTCAACGCAAAACCGGCTTTCATACCATTAAAACGACGCAGCAAAAGTTTCAGTTTGTTTTTTTCCATTTTTGTAGATTTTCACCATTGATTACCATAATGTAAATTAGCTTCAAAAGAATTGATTCATTCTGCATGATTTTTTCGCTGCCGAGATACATACGGAAACGTACGAAATATATTGGTTATTAAAAAATGTTGGATTACTAGAATTTCTAACAAAGTCCTCGGACTGTAAGATCCAATGCACAGAGAGATTGAACCGCAATAATTTCTGCCAACGTATCGCGTTTGAAAGAGCTCGTCGACGGAACGTCCCTTGGACGATTCCAAAGCTCAATTTGGGTCAAATCCCAGTTAATTTATAGCCTTCGAGAATAAACTATAATGGTAAGGCTTAAAACGAAGCAGCACGAGCCACAGAATCTTCTATCATTCCATATTATTTCTTTGAGCCTAATTTAAAAAATAATTAACAAATAAATTTTCGATAAAATTTAACCAAAATTCAATGATCGTTGTAAATAAAAACGAGCTAATTATTCTTTTTGCAGATTAAGGAAACTAAAGAAAAGTACAAAAACCGGCAAGTGGAAAAAAAAGAATCTTTCGAGCCACCGACGTTCGTGACAGCCGCTCTAACACATCTTGGATTTTACATACTAATGTTTCTGGGATTCATTAATCAATTGTTCTTCACACCGAAAGTTGCTCGCGAACAAAACAGACAGGTATTTTAGCCACAACATTCAAAAAAGTCCAAATTAAATGGACCGATTCATTGATGCAGTTTTTTTCACTATTAATCAGCAAACTAAATTTTAACGATATTTTGGATCGGCAATTTTTCCAAGACGTTAAAAGACTCAAATGAATTTTACAGAATATTTTCCACATTTTTCGTACCTTAGTTTTTGTTTTATAAATTCGAGCCAAGATTTTTTTATATTACTTTTTGCTGGTGCACATGCTTCGTTAATTAATGTTTTTCACAAATTTTTCCTCCCCATGTTTCTGAAGGGATATGCAGCTCTCTATGACAACTTTGAAACGTTTTATCTTCGATACGTATATCGAAGGGTTCGAGATTGTTGGAACCGTCCAATATGTTCAGTACCAGGTGCTATGGTGACCTTGAAGGACAGAATAACCCGAGACCACGGATGGACTTTTGAGTAGGTATTATCAATCAGTGTTTTTAATACTGACAACTTTGACTAGTTTTCTATAAAATTAATACGTTCACGAGGACACGAAAATTCAGAAAAATTCTCAACTATGAAAAACCACAAGGAAAAATTTGCTGGAAAATCGAGTGTTGCTCAAAATATAATTTTTATTTCATCACTCAGATTCACAGGGACTGAAACTCCGTGTATAAATTTGGGCTCCTACAATTATTTGGGTTTTGCCGAAGCGTCAGGACCATGTGCCGAGCAGAGTATCGAAATTTTGAGGAAATTGGGTTGTTCGAGTTGCAGTACTCGTATGGAACTCGGTAAATAAAATTATTCGAAAACCAATCGATATTCGATTTGACTGAATCTGAAAAACTATACTTTTACGTATATTGAAGGATAATTTGAAACTTAGGGAGTATGCCGATCCACGACGAGTTGGAAAAGTTGACAGCAAGATTTCTGAGAGTCGAAGATGCCATTGTATTCGGAATGGGTTTCGCAACGAACGCTCTGAATTTGCCCTCGTTACTGACTCCAGGCTGCTTGGTACTGAGTGACGAAAAAAATCATGCATCGTTGATTCTTGGACTGAGACTTTCTGGAGTTGTTACCAGAGTCTTTGAGCACAACAGTGAGTCTGCACTCGTACGAAAATAATGATAATTACTACTGAATGCTGACGATTTGAACGATTGAATTTAAAAAATGATATTTTCATTTTGCAGACTTGAAAAATTTAGAAAAAAAATTACGCGAAGCGATCGCTTCGGGTCAACCAAAGAGCGGGCTGCCATGGAAAAAAATATTTATCGTTGTCGAGGGAATTTACTCGATGGAAGGTTCGATCGTCCACTTGCCACAAATAATAGCTTTAAAAAATAAATATAAGGTCGGTAGTCTCGAAAAACAATTTTTTCCACTAAATATCGAACTTTGTTGGAAACGAATTTCCATAATCGCTTTTCTGGCTTTATCCTTCTCAATCAGGCTTATCTCTATTTGGACGAAGCACATAGTACTGGCGCAATGGGTAAACGTGGTCGAGGGGTTTGTGACTATTACGGAATCGATCCCCGCGAAGTGGACATTCTAATGGGAACGTTTACGAAAAGTTTCGGCTCAGCTGGTGGTTACATAGCGGGCTCAAAGGTAATAATAATCCTTTATAACGATTCGACGCTCCCCAAAATTTTCGACTGTTCATTTTTATGAAGGAATCGTTTATTCACGTTTTCAGGCCTTAATCAATCACTTACGAAGGTACAGCCACGCTCACACATACGCGGTTGCGATGTCACCACCGATAGCCCAACAGATAATTGCATCGATGAGAATAATCATGGGAGAAGATGGAACTGACGCAGGGAGAACGAGGACCAAACAATTGGCGCGAAATACGCGATATTTTAGGCGCAGGCTTCATCAAATTGGAGTTATAATTTACGGTCATGAAGATTCTCCGGTTGTGCCTATGCTAGTTTATTTATTCTCTAAAATAGGGTAAATACCAGATTCTCAAAAAAAAAAAACTGTTTCTTCATTATTCGATGATCGAAATGATGTCAAAATTCTGGATCAAATGAATTTTTCATTTATCCGAGACATTTTTATTTGCGCAGTTTCGTAATTCGTACTTTGACAACGCGAAATATCGCAACTGTTGGAGTTGCTTTTCCAGCGACTCCTCTGATGGCGGGAAGAATTCGTTTTTGTTTATCTGCCGCCCACACCAAGGAGCAATTGGATTACGTGAGTAAAAATTCTCCTTTTTTTTCAGAATCTATAACGTACATTTTTATCGAGTTGAAACAACAACAAAAACGACGTCACGTGAAAGGAGAATCCTTCAGAAAATATTCAAAAAACTCGAAAAATCATGAAAATTTTGAATCCAAAAAACTGCAACGTCATTATACAATTACTCTCTTTTTGGAAACGTCTTTTTACATAGAAAAAGAAAAAAATTCCTGCTTGAGCAGTATTGGCAGTATTTTCGGTCTTGTAATGCAATCAACGTTTGTCCAATCTGTCCCAGGTGCTCGCAAACATCGAAGAAATGGCCGACCTCATAGGAATGAGATACTCGAGAAAAATCCGCGATCCGAATCCCATCGAGTATTATTCGGACAGCGAGACGGATTGACATTATCCAGCGTAAACAGCTTAAGAAACAATTCAACTGCACCAAACGATTGTTCGAAACAAAGGCGTACGAATTTCTCAAATACGTCCGACAGGCAGTGCAAAAAAAAAAGGAAACAGCGAATATGGAGAGAGCAATATATGGTTGAAAGTGAAATTGGCGACGTAAAAGAATATTTAAGGGAGGCTAATTCCAAGGATATAATCGAGACTTATCATCAGGAAGGAGCTTATCGAACATTTGCCACGATTATTTTATCGCTGCAGTGTAATATTCATAGGGCAGTTTACACGAGAAATGAGCTTCTTGAGTAATGAGCATTTCGCAGTTATCGAACGGAAACCGATTGGAAAAAGTAGCTTAACAGATTCTTCAATCGTGAACATGCATCAAAGTCGCTAAATTAAAATATCTTTTTAAAGTCTAAAAAGAGCGAGCATTCGAACGCCTTTTTTCGACGAAAAGGACGACTGGCACAGTGTTTTTTTAAATAATTTTTCTGTTTTGCACTTACCGCCAGATTGAGAGTTGCCTTAACGCGTATGTTCGGTAGGACCGTTCGATTTAATTATTCAGACAAAAAGCTTATCGCGTCGGAAAACTACTGCCTGAAAAAAAAAAAACAATGTGTGATACACTCAAACAGTATTTGGGAACCGCAATCGCAACAGTGAAAACAGAATAGACGTCAAGACGCTAACGTCGAGTAATTAACTTTCAAGATCTCATAATTATATCGATCGCGCTGAAATGACAAGACCTCGAACGGACAATGGAACATTGGTCCAAAGCATTAAAAGAATCACACACACGCCCAACGAATTCAGAATCCAAATCCTTTCGTTTCTCACGGATTCACTTCTTTGATAATATTTTTCAACAATTTTCCCCATGCGAACGACATTCAACATTTTTGCTGGACTCAATTTCCGCCAGATTTCTTCAAGTGCGACGAAAATGTGTTTATACGAATTTGTAAGAAAACTTCAACGAAAAATGTGATGCTTTACTTCTTTTCCTTTGCTCGTGGCGTACCAAACAAATTGCCAATAAAAGCATACAAAAATGTTAACCCATTGATTACAGTTATTAAGGCAATGCCTCGCACAACTCGAATGACAAGCAGCTGGTCACTTTGAAGAAAAGAAAGGATTGAAATTCTGAATGAGATACATCGAAACTAAATGTGTATCCAGCCATTATACCTCAATACGATTTAGTAACTTACAAGTGTACAGGAAATCTTGAATCCTAATATGCAAGCACAATTCAAAGAATGCACAGTGCAAATACGAGATATTGATAGAGCAAAGAGAAAGAGATCGAGAGAGTTTAGTACAAAAATCTATCTCTGTTAGTCAAACGATAATAAAGAAACTTTTTGGTTGTAGATTGTTGCAACTACTTAGAGAAACTCGATAGACGATTCCAAAGTCAGAAAGATTGTTCTTGCATATTTGTTTGACACCATGACTGGTGCACCAGTGGATTTAAGGAAAAAGATATATGTCGTCCGAATGATATTCGTATTTTAAAAGGCGGACACTTTGTTTTATTATAAAAAATTGATAAACTGATACAGTATATGAAAGAATATTTTTTCCCTGTGTCGAAAAAACGACCAGTGCAGAAATGGGAACTTGTTATTTCAAAAATTACTATTCGAGTCTTGTTCCAGAAATATTCGGAATATGAGGGACGATTTTACGATTTTTCGTGCTCAAGCTACATCGATTATTCTTTAGTCCAGGTTGTGAGAGTGTTGGCAAAAAGGCTAATAGACAAAGTGGTTTATTTTTTTAGTAACCAGTAACAACAATTGAATTTGTTGGAATAATTTTGTTGAATAAAGAATAAATTATGTAGCTTTGGTCAGTAAAATCTAGAAAAAGAAAACGACTACAATATTTTTTCGACATCACACGGTATTCCTGGTTGGAACTGGACTTGACTCGATTGATCCGAAGATTCTGTAGTACAATAGAAATTTGGCTAAACAGACGCTCGCAGTAGATCGCAGACGTTTCATCAGTTCCTTAGCCTCGAATCAAGAACGAAAACAACGCACATATCTTAAAGTCTCGGCCTTAAACTTCAATTCGATAAATTCGCACATTCCTCATAATCACAGGTTTATTTTTATAATAAATTACGATTTAAGAGAAAACCTTATAAATGTAAACAAATATTATTGCTATCGTTAGTATGAAAATATAATTTTTATTTCAAAAGCTATCCTCTGAGTTTTGACTTTTGAATTTTTAATTTCATCGAGTTTTGTATCATCGCCAAGTAACCAAGATATTTATTCTTTTAGATTTGTTAATTCAGTGATTTTAAAAAAATCCTCGAGCTTACTCCATACGCATTCTTAAAAAATATTTAACACTAGTGACAAAAAGGTTTGTTGCTTGTACCGATACTACATGTGAGGAATATGTATCACACCCTCGATGCGGATATTGTCCAACTCCCAGATAATTCTACGGAGTCTGGACAGAACCATCGATTGCTCGGAAACGCAGTCCTTCTCGGAGTAAGGAGGTTTTATAGAAAAGACATCTTCCATTTCGATGTCGTCTCCGTTCTCTCGTACCAGAAAACGGTTCCTTGTCAAATGAGCCATTAAAGCTGTTTTTCGTTCCGCCAAGGCAGCTGCGCTGAGCCCGGATGAGCTCGGCTGGAAAAGCTCTGGCACTTTTTCCGGTTCCTCGGATAGTACATCGATCTTTAATACGGCATGGCCCATTACGAATTTCAATCTTTGTTCGGACGTATTTGCTTTTTCTAAGAGAACGATACTGAAAACGTAAAATGTCGTTGAGAGCTGGACTGCTGCTAACGTCACGTTTGTAATTTTTTAAGCGTAGAGTGGATCGTAATAAGTCAAGGACGACACGTGGGACACGAGAGTTACGGTATTCAATTATTTAGCCGTAATATTGATTGTAAAAATAAAGAACAACTAACCTTTGAGTTACCGGATCGACCGTATACACAATGCCGGTATGAACACTTTTATCTGTGGCTGTCACAGTGCAACGTTTGTTCACGTAACTTTGGAATAAAATTGGATCACTGTAATAAATAACATGATCGCAGTCGGCCATTTTTCTACGGGAATAATAATTATCGTTTATTGGCTATTTCGATTTATTTCCTAATATCGGTTTTCTTTCTCGAATATGAAATGTCATCTATTTTTTGTTGTTCGACGTGCCTGCTGAGATATCAAGGTTATGTTGATTAGGGCGGGAAAGTTATCAATTCAATACATCGCCCGACAGCGCTGCGGCGTGTATACTTCCGCTCGAATAAGCAAAGTTATTGAAAAAAGTTTAGTAAATAAGAAAAAACAGATTTAGTTACGAGCACAAGAGATTTAGTTTTTCGAAATTCACCTGACAGTTCAAAACTAGAACCTCCGGCGAGAATCAAGTCATTATCTTGTAAAGTCGTTATCATGGAAAAGTGTAAAAAATATCGCAATGGATAATTACGCTGTATAAAATGAAAAAACCGCAAAGTCAAACGGTTGTCAACTCTCTGGTGATTTTTGTTTTCTTTTAATTTTATTAGTAAGTATTATTAAACTCTTTACATACTTTTTTCGTTTCTCATTATAATGATAATAACTGATAGAATTCCTTAACTTATACACCCACACACTCAGTCATACATGACACACTATTATTTCATAAAACTCTAGTATCATCAAACTCGTACACGATCTTCGAGAAAAAAACATTCGTGAGCCTAATGCCAGTGTGTTCTGAATCCGTATAGGGTTTGGAAAAAAATTAATATTAATAAAATAATATCGACGATTATCTTGCCGTTTATTTATCGTCAAGTCGCTGTAGTATCGAACTGTAAACTCTACCACGTGCTCGCATGGGTTAGATGCATGAAGCTGGATTAAAATGATATGGTTAGTAAATTAAAAAATCTGCAAGTTAGCAGATTGATTTCGTTGTTTAAAGGAATTATATAGAAAGAAGTTGGTATTACTCGCGAGCGTATGCAGCTAAAGATCGTTTTCCACCAATCGATCGTAAGGGGATTATTCATGAAGGGGAATTCTGAACGAAAATTTTGAGCAGGAAATTTTTCAGGAAAATTTCAGTCAAAAATGATCAAACAGCCGACGGAATTTTTGTTCGTATAAAAAAAATTGTGTCTTAATATTTCATGATAAACATAATCCATTCAACAGTTCGTTGACAGAGTTATTTGGCCATGGCCTTATAATACGATCCGGGGTCAATTTGACCCGGAACTTCATTTCCCCCTCACCAGCAGCCTTTAACTCAGTTGTTGTTTAAAAAATCAGTAGGTCACTTAAAAAATGTTCAGCTGAACATGCTTAATAATTAATGATCCGAAGATGAGTGTGGGGTCAATTCGACCCAGTATCAACGAAGTGTTACTATCACACATTTCTCATAGGAAAGTGACAAGTTTTTTTCATGCCAAAAAAAAGTCGTACTGCCAAGAAAAAAACAATTTGTAAGTCCTTGAAAATGAGTCAACACTTTTGTCAAGTTTTCAATTTATTTGTTGCAAAAAGTTGTTAAATTCAATGCTTTCTCAAGTCTTTTAGGTTCACATGGAAGATGGTTACATGAAAATTACGAATTTGTTGTCTTTTTGTTACAAACAAATATTACGAAGGTCATTGAGTAAGGATATGGCCAACTTGAACGTTTTCAACATTTGCCGAGTATTTTCTCCTAAAAATAAACACGTTTATGCAAAATTTTCGCTTTTCTAATGCACAATGTGGAACGAACAAAAAAGCCCATCAACTTTGAACAAGATTCGTTTTACTCGAGCCTAAGGAATCCCAAAACCATAGCGCGTTGTTTCTCAGCTTTCTAATTCAAGTCTTCCTCTGAATCACTTCTTTTTTTTTTTTACAATTGATAATTTGTCCTCGAAGCAATTATTTATTTGTTTGTTTGCAATTGCTAGACCATCGCTCCAAATGTACGAATCAATTATTTGCAACGTTATTGACGAAAATACGAATTCACTGCTCTTCTAGAAAATTTGAATATACGAAATGCTTGGGAAAGGTGCTCTTCGAGAAATTCAAAGAGAAAACGGACTAAAAAATAGAAGCTTCCGGTTCAGAGTGTCATATGGTTTCACTGTGATGAGAAAAATCTTTAAGATCAGTCGTTTGATAATACTTTGAATGCCTCGTATAAAACTGCTGTTTTTCTACATAGTATTTTTCCCCATGTATCAACGCGGGTGTATTTTTTGTTTTTCTGTGTTTGTTTTTATTTAGTTTTTTTTTTCGTAAAAGCTGAGTAGCTCATTTTGTCATGTCTATCTATAGCATAAACATTTCATACGCATAATTTCTCTTACTCTCTCTCTCTCTCTCTCTCTCAGCTGTACTGATTTGCCACCGGCCAAAACCTATTTACAGTTCACATTCTTCTTCATTTTCCTTATTCTCACATACGCGATCGAACTCGTAACATGGTCAATCGTTGTAAGGTAGTGAATATCGTATCAATCTTTAAATTCATTAATATACGATAGCCCGTCAATTACTATAATAGTGGCTTGGCATACAAGCGATTTTATAAAAGAAAAACAAAAAAAAACGAGAATACAGATTTGGGTCCATAGAAAACATGCCAGTGATGATAAAAGCACATTTTGGCGATTCGAGAAAAACATACTCAACCGACATTCACGAGAACTCGTTAATTTATTAATGAGGAATTTAAATTGAAGAATAAAAAAAAAAAACAAATGTCGAATGGGTCGCGAATGATTGCGGCTTACAACTGAATTAAAATAACGGCGTTGCCTTGTTACTTTTTTCACTTTTTCTTTAATCTAAACCCACGAAAGAGCTTTGTTTGCCAGTGACTCGTAACCTACGCAGTCTCAAAGTCGCATGATACCCAAAAAATTGGTAATGGCTCAAAAACCACGGAGGATGAACTACTGACAAACTACAAGTACAATATTGTATAAATATATGTATTCCATAGAGTAACCAAAGCGCAAGAGTATCACTATCTTAATTAAGGCAAACAAAAATCAGATGAAAACCTCAATTCAACAAACTTATCCAGTGGAGAAAGAGAGATCGAAAAACATAGGCGAGAATTATTTTTTCATAAACAAACTTCGTATGGAGTTAGAAACGGAGTAGTAATCTTCAGAAATAGATGAGTCGAGAGTCTCGAAAGTTAAAATTGAGATACCACGAACGAAAATTCGATAGGAACACACACCAAACGAAGTAGATTATCAGGGAAATTTGTTTTCACTAACTGAACCGGAGGTCGTGTGTTGAAACACATCGAGCATAGACGTGAGACATTTTTTGGGATTCGGGTTAAGAGAATTATCAATTTTTCGAGTACAATAAAAAATTGTCTAAAAAATGACTGAATAATTGAATAATGCTGAAGTACTCCGTATACAAAATTTTGCCAAATGAGAGAGTCGTTGGCGAAGGGAGGCAAGCTCGAATCGGAACGCAAATCATTCGATGTTCGCAGCATTAGAAGGATTGAGAGGTCATCAACGGTCAATCAAACAATGAAGAGAATTTTTCAATTCATAATCGAAATTATTATTATTTTTAATGAAACAATCGAGATTATGTAAAATCAATGATCAAGATTGTTGTCGATCAATAACCAATTTCATCTTAATCATCAAGATTAACTTTAATTACGTATAACAAGTAATTTTGCCAATTTGGATTTCATTTACAAAAAAAAAACCAAAATAAAACAATGAAAGGAAAAGAAAAAATGTTCCAACGTTGAAATGTTACCGGCTCGATGAGGACTCACGTTTAACAACAATGGAAAATGATATACAATCTTTATGATACAAAATTTCGCTCGTTATAAAAAAATACACACGCATACACACTAAGTCCCTCTATGTATTCTCTTGCACTCTCGTCCCCCACGAATAGTCAGCGAAGACGAAAATCAAAGTTTTGCGACCGTTTACGTTGTCAAATGAAGGAATAAAGAAAATAACTGGAAGCGAGATTTCTTCAAAGTTCCGAAAGTGGACGAGTTTTTAGATCCTGGGTCTGCGAGGATGCGAATCATCAAGTGCGATGTTAAGAGAAAATGAGCAATTCATAAGTATGCTGCCTCATTGTTTTCGACTGTAATACACCTGTTCTTTTTTTTTTAGCTTGCGGAATGTGGCACTTCCGAACTAATGATGTCGATACGCCGCGAATATTATTCATGTACGCCTATAAAGCACCCATGGGGATGAGAAATACGAGGAAAACCATTGTCGGGATACGCAAGATTGTTTTTTTTTTGGCCTCCTTTTTCCTCGTGTCTCATAAGCTCGGTCTCTAAAATTGAATTGGCAGCTGTGAAAACGATCAATCAGCAACATTTTTCTCTCTCTCTTTCTTTCTCCTTTCGGTCTTGCCGGTCAAACTCGCTCTCTTTGAATTAATAAGTAATTTGAATGAAAGATTGGAATACACAGGTCGCATCACAGATATCGGCTGCCGTTACACGTTCACGAATATGATAAAGGGTCGAACGGAGGAAACTTTGATCCCATCGTAAACGTACAATCGTTAGTTTGGGACAATGGTGTTTATCAATCATCTTACCAAGTACAAAAAATTCATCTGCCCTTCGGAAAAAATATGATTTACTTGAAAATAAAAAAAATGAATAAACGCTTTTATTGGCAGTAGACCCCTCTTATCGATAGCTTGGTACTCTATTTTCTTCTTTCCTCTGGATTCCCATCGCGTTAATTCTTTTGTATTATTATCATTATTATTATTATTATTTTCATTTTCGCATACTCGTAAGGACTAATTTTCCATAAGAAATATAGTCTGTTTCCGGGGTACATTCAAACAGCATCGTTTAGCAGGCACTCACATTTTTATTCGCAAACATAAACTTTTTTGTTTCACTCTGCTTCTCTCTGCTCATTCTTCTTCCGCGGTACTTAGTGTTCATTTTTCCTCCTTTTTTTTCGATTTTTTAAGTTTCTTTTAACTTTTATAACAGACAATCAAACAGTCACCACGCTTCGGGCTTACCTCCTTGACAAGGGCATTTATATTTTACACTCGTTGGGTTTAATGTTTATTTTTCTTTCTTTCTTTTTTGCTTTTCTTTTTTCTATCTTTCTCTCTCTCTCTCTCTCTCTCTGTCTCGCTTTTTGCTGTTTCGTGGATTCATGAATGTCACGTGTGTCGGTATAGTCGTGGTTTTCGTGATTTATGTTCGTTTCTTATCTTTTGTTTACGTTGCGATTGTGATTTTCGTGGATTTAGCGGTGAGGATGCTTCTTGCAGGCAAAAGGATACGATTTTACCTACGACGTTTCTTAGTTTTTTCCAAATTAATGCACGTAGGCTTGTTGTTGTTGTTGTTGTTTCTTCCGTAACTTGATTGTTTCTCTCCATGATTATTCAGTCCTGCATCTCCTCCGGCATCTCGTGGGGATTTAGGATTCCTGGGACTGCCATTTGCTCCCTCCTCTTCTCTCTCTGGGCCGTTCTCTGAGCATTCTCACGCTCGTCCAAATAAAGGTCAGAATCGTTTTCTCCAGTGTATTCCTGTACAGCAGAAAAAATCGCGGTTGTAAGTAAAAATATAAAAATGCAAAAAATTGAATTTTTTGAAAAGTTGGACTCACCCGAATTTCCACGAGGAAGTCTCTGAGATGTTCCTTGAAAGCGGGAATGTCCTGGTCGAGGTTGAACAATCCTTGCACCGTTATTTTTATCTGGCCGTCCGATAAATGTGGGAACGCTGCTTTGAGTAATCTTGCGACAAACTCTTGAACGTACAGTGTGTTTTCAGGCAGAGGACCGAGAGGCACGAGGATCCGATTCGATTCAACGAGCGTGAACATGTGAGCCAAAATCGTTGCATGCATCGTTAAACCTGCGTAACAGACAAAAAAAAACGGTTAAACGATGATCAGTCAAATAAAATTAATTATTTGAGATAAAAATGTAAAATTATCGAATTTTTCTTCTCTGTTGAGAAATTACCCGCTGTGTGCGACGTATCCGTCACGACACTGAATATGTGTTGAAGAATGTCTGTAAAATACGTCTGGTAGAAACTCTGCGCTGCCTGCTCGTGTTGGTCGATGTTTTGCAGCAGCTGATAGAGAATTTGCAAACCAGTGTCTGCTACGTTTCTCATGGTGTGTTTAAAGGCCCAGATTATAGAGTCGAGTACCAGCTTGAATTGAGCCGGTGGTATCGAGAGGAACGCGGGGAAGCAATGCCCATTGACTGCCTGTGAATGAAATAAAGAGAAAAATGCATGAATAAATAAATGGAAGGGAATTAGTACGAAAGTTGTGGGATCGAAATTCATGAAGGCGCACCTGCAACAAGAGAAAGAAGTTTGTCCTATGCTCGGGGAATTCTTCAAAGTCCTTGTTTATCATTTCGAGAGTGCACTCGAAAACAGCGTCGAATATTTTGGGCACTTCGCTGGTGATGTGGTCTTGTAATTTGTTGACGATGGTTGCCATCGCGCTCAGTACTTCCGGCTCACGAGCGCAATGAACATTCGTCTTTTGGTAATCCAGTAACACAGCGTCGAGCAACGGTGGAATGAAGTTTTCCAAGACCTAAAAAATCGACAGTTTGCTGTAGTAAATATTTCGCTTTCGATCATCCTTACTTTTTAATTTGAGAAAATTCGACTTACCATTTGATGATCGGTCGATCTACTGACCCAGTCCGATATTAATTTTAACGTTTCTTTTTTTACAACTCTCATACTCTTGATCAGTGGTTGGTTCGTCACTGTTTCACCGTTTAAAGCTATCGCAGCACTTATGTTTTCACTCATAACCTGCAACAAAGTTTAGCCGAAAAAAATACATGATACTGAAGTGCTTTTCAACGCATGTCCTCAAAAATAAAGAAAAACTACGTTCGACTCACCTTATAAACATTCAACATGTCCAAATATATTCTTCCCAATTGCATGACGTACGGATGCCCAAGGGCCTTGCATGCTCTTACGTTAGTTTTGAGAATACTAGCTAGTTGCTTAACAGCCTCTTGATCCTTCAGCACGTCGACGTTCTGCGGTTTCCAAAATCGAGTGTGAAACAAAACAAAACAAAAAGTAAAAACGATTAGCAGAGCTCGGTTAAGTTGGTTATCAGTGGAAAGAAAATTTTGAGTTGCTCGTCACCTTTGACGCCTGACTGATTATGTCGTCCCAGACTTGATTGGGCAAAAGCATGTACTTCTCGATTAAATATTCCTGCGTGGCGCCGTCGACCTGGGCACTGATCATGTAGCCGACAGCCTCGTAGAACGTGTGAACCTTTTAGAATAGGTCAAAGAAATTGTGTCATTAAAGAAAAAATCAACGAAATTTGGATTCGAGAGCATAAAAATGAGTGTAATGATAATTGTTAATTAGTAAAGGTGTTAGGAAATACCTGCTGGGTCTGCAGATCACAGATTATACTGCTAATGGTAGAGAGAATTTCTTCAATGAACGGCATTACCTCGCCGACCTGTGTCGTAACAAAGTGTCGCCGGCACTTCATTGCGATTTTGATAAAGGTATCGCAAGCCATGTCCTGAACGCCGTCATGAGTCTCTGCAGCAACAGCAGCGGATACACATGGTCAGCATTTGTATTGAACTTATTAAATCTCTTGGTCTCGTGAGATGACGGAATTCAAACGGAGGTGGTATAAACATTTAAAATGAAGGGGACTGTTATAAAATTAGTAAGGATTAAACGTCTCACCGTGCATAAACTCAAACAGTTTATTTACAACTGTTTTTAAGAATTTCCAGTGAGCTCGCAAAAAGCGCGGATACTGTCCAACGACATACATGATGTTACTCGCTATTATGGCCTTGTTGTCTTTGCCCTTTTTCTGCTCGCACAGACCCAGTAACTCTTTTATCACCGTCACGAGGAAACGCTTCTCATCTTCTTCGTGCATCGCTCCGGAAATGCTGCCGATTGCCCAGCACAACTGAGCACAACAATAAACGCATTTGAAAATTTATTTATTATTGAGAGAAAAAGAAAGAAAGAAAAAAAAACAACAATTACCGTGTTAAGATTCTTCCAAGACCATTCCAAGCCGTTGACTTGGTTCTGCAATTTTTCCGTCATGACTCTCTCGGTGTCGACATAATCGAGATGCGTCAGATAAACGAGAGTTTCTCTCATGTTCTTGTACAAATTAATCGAATCCGTGTCCTTCATGAATTCTCGTACGACTTCGCCATTCTCGTTTTCTACAACCAAAACTTCTTCCGGTTTGGCCATTCGGCTTATCATGATGTAACGAACCTTGGTCAATAGGGGACAATAGAATTCTCTTCTTTGTGGCATGAAGATGCAAGGTGGGTGGAGGAACGGGCTTTCCTTGTAGAGGTCGGTAGCAAGGCCGTTCCAATATTCCAAGCATATTTTGAATATTTCGACGTCCTCGACTTCCGATATCAAGACGAGGTAATGTAACGCTTTGGCCAAAACTTCGTTCAACTGTTTCTTCTCTACCAGTTGGCCGTGCTCCTTGAGGTAAGTGCACAAAAACATGGCCAGATTTTGGATGAATTTCTGTTCCTGATCCTGGCCCATCGCATACGCCTCGCGTATGTTTGTCTCGAGGGACAACATTTGCTCCAATTGTTGCATCGTGTTGACGAACAAAAGTACAAACATCTCGTCGTAATTCGGACCGCTTACTGCCGCTATTTCCGTCAGGCATTTCAACGTCACGTTTCTGAAGATTGGAACGTTCAAGAACTGCACAGAACACGTCAGACACGTTATTACAATTCCTCCCATTTTTATTTTCAAGAGAATTCAAGTTTTTATCCACTATCCTTTCAATACGGTGGAAAAATATAAAAACAATATTTTAATGGATTACCTTAAATATGAGGGTTGTAATAAGTTTCGTTTCAAAGATGTACCCGAGCGGAATCCAATTGAGAAACCTGAGCAGTGTCTCGAGGGTGACGGCAACGAGGCGGACGTTAGGCGACATGTCCATCACGAATTGGCAGAGCTGAAAAATCTGCGAGAATTCGCTGCACATTGTGTCCTTCAAGTGTTTAGCTTTGCTCTGCGTCATTTGTCCAATTGAAAAATCAAATACTTCCTCCGAGAGTAGTTGAAGTATCGCCATATTGTTCTGACATAGACTCTCGTTGGTTTTGCTCGCACCTACGATGTCATGTATGAACGATTCCCAATTCTTTGGCCACTCGCGCTTCAGTACTTGGACGAGCGTCATATTCAACTTGCTCAAGTAAACCTTCGACGCCTCCATCGTTTTCGGATCGCTGCTTGTGTTTATTATCAGGCATACTATGTACTTTTTTATACCTTCGCACTGATTTCTCGGTAGCACTTTCCATCGCGTTTTTATCACTTGCTCAAGAATTTGTAGAGCGTAGAATTTTGTTTGCTGATTCTGTTTTTCAAATATCAACAAATACTCAATTACAATAATGTTACAGCCGGAACGAGTGCCGTCCAATTTCATCAAAATCTTCAATCGTTATTCATCCATAAATTATTAACAATCTTGTTCCCATTGAAATGTAAAAAATTGATCAACAAATTACGTATTTTACCACCAACTTGACCACTTTTTTTTTTTTTTACGAGTAGCTGACAAATTTGGGATTTGAAAATACGAGTCTTTCTCATTTTGTGGCCGTTGGAACAAAGAGGTAATTTGAAAAATTCATTGAAACACAAAATCATGATTATTTTTTATTTTTTCTTGTCGGAGCTCACCTGCGAATACTCCAGTATGGTGTCTACTCTCGTCCAAGCGTCAGGATGCTCCTTGAGCGATGTGAGAACTTCTTGAGCAAATCTTTGCTCTTCGCCGACACCGGAATACATACAAGTCACCATGCTGTCCAGCAACGTTATGTCCAACTTCTGGTTGAAATCCAGCAGTTTGGCCGCTTGCTCCGCCGAAGTAGTCATTATGCTGGATTTTACAGATTTTTTCCTCAGATATTCACACTCTCAATCTGCAAATCGTGTTGGTAAATACAAAAAAGAGCATTAGTCAAATTTGGCGAGGCTCGAAGCAACGTTATTCTTCACAGGGCCGCAAATTCCGATGCAGTGTTTGGGAAAAATAGATCAACGTTTTTGATCACCTAAAAATTTAATTACGAAAATTCGTTCGAAAAACTAACAACTTCATTTCAACAGCAAGAATTTCTCAATTTCAGAAAAATATGGATAAGAAATAAATTCCAGCATCGCAAAATTTAGCAATTTTTTTGCTCTGCTCATTCGCGATTTGGTAAGAAGTTTTGCGGTATTTTTTCCTAGACTTTGTGCTCAACGTAGCGTCGAGGATGAGAAAGCCAAGGAAAAAGTAATGCGGCAATTGTTTCGAAAATCAAATCCCGTTATTTGTATTTTAGGACACAAAAGGGCCCGACTATAAATTGAACTATTGCTCGAAAAATTTATCGATCCAAGAGAGATAAGCCGGTAATATTTTTCTATTTGAAAGTAAAAAATACAAATGATATGTGGGAAAATTACTCGGCATTTTTGGAAAACTGGTTGGGGAAAATGTGGCAAAGTCTAGGTCCGGAAATTCTGTGGAGACAAAAGTTTGTCATTCTGGCAAGATGAGAAAGACGAAGAGCAATGGGAAAGAAAATAGTTATGGGTTCGAAGGAGGTGCCGAAAAAACGGTTGCACGCCGTTTTAACCTACATTTGACAATAGCCTCGACGCGATGTGCAGGTTATGTTCGCGATCTAAAAAATTAGTTCGTACGAATCGAGAGAGAAAAGGAAGTAATTGTGGAGAATAAATACAAAGTTGGCATTAGATTCAGGTGGAAGCGTTTGAGCCCCGTAGTTTTCAAGTTTAAAGTTGAAATAGTGAAGATTTTTTTTGTCCATGTTTCGCGAAACAATTTTTTTTTTTTTCCAGTTCCCCACAGCGAGAATTTAGCGAGGTTACAGTAGCGGGGGTAAGAGGGTTTCAACGTTTTGCGTCGCTGGGTCAAATTCATGAAACCGTGTAAAACTACGTATTTAGCTTAAACATGGGAGAAGCGAATTTATCATTTTTTACGGTTAAAAAACGTACCGTAATAGCACACCTGCCAAATACACACATACGCACAGATTCACGTCTCTCGGCGGTAAAAAAAAACCACAACACATATATACCGATTATTCGTTTCACACGCACCAAGGGCGAAGAAAATACACGCGATTTTTGATTTAGTTCCCGGATTGAAAGTGTCGGGGAAATACTTCACCAAAACGCGCAACGAAAAAAAAAAGGATCAAACACACATTCGACGAGATTCCCGCGCGCGAGAACAACTCTCTTCGGTTCCCTCGCTTCACACACTCGTCGTTTTCTCGCTGTCGTCTCTCACTCGCTCTCTCTTTCGCGTGCGCACACACGCTCAACATTCACACACACACACACGCGCGCGCGCGCACACACAGACACACACGCTTGCTTTCTCGCTCTCGTTCGCTCTTTATCACGGAACTCCTCTTTCGCCGTTTGTCCGTTCTTCCTTCAATCTTTTTCCCGATCGGCACCGATACGCCGATAGACGCGTATACATTCAGCGAAATTTGAATACCCACCGAGAGTCAACGCGTTGTCTCTCTCTTTCTCACTCTTTCGCTATATATATATATCTCGCCCGCACTCACACAATTTCATGCGTTTGTATGTACTGTTGCTCCTTCTCTATCCCTCTATAATTTTTATTATCCGTGTTATATATTTTATTTGCCCACTCGGTCGCTCCTAGTATGTCGTTTTATTTGTTTGTTATTTTACTTTGTAACAAAGGGAGAGAGAGAGAGGAGTGAGGAAGGGAAAAGGAGAAAAAGGAAAAAGAAAGTTGATATTGAATTCGTCTAAACGCGGTGATCCACGAGTGTCTTGCACCTTTTCTACGTCGTTCTCGGCCGTTCGGCCTAAACCCAACCTACAAAGATTTTCGAAAATAATAAACAAGATGGCGGTCGCAACATTTTACACACGAGAACACGAAAGATCTCATCGGCATGAGAGAGACGAGCCACGAGATTGGCTCCAACGCGGTATTTCGACCAATCAACGACCCGATAAGCGGCAATTTTTCCTTGACGACACACGCACGACTAGCTTGACGTCATGTTAAATACACGTGTGTGTACTGCCATTTTTTAACCCGAACAATACACTTTAACAGTGCGCTACCTATTTAGTTTCTTTTCCCTCACAAAATCGACACTTTCTAACGGTTTTTTTCCTTCTCAATGCAGTTTTCAATTCGTATATTTAGCGCTACAATGTTACATTTTCGTCCGACGATGATCACGTTCGTCTGTTCAATTCATTGGTCCAACTGTTCCCCCGTATCAGCCTCGTATATAAAACACACTATTTTCCTATATTTATGACGCTTCTCTGCCACCAAGTTTGTCCAACTACCGTCTTTGAAGATCGGACTTGAAGATAAAAGATACTTCGAGCCGCAAGTTGGAAGTCGAGTCAATCTTCATCTATGAACGCACATAGTTGAGATACTAATTCAATTAAAAGCTTATTACTTGAAACTCTTCTAATACTGATAAAAAGTACCAGCTTTTCAGACATCGCGATGAATATCCTTTTCGCAAAGTCCGAGTTTCACTCGCGATATATGCACAACATCGAAAAGAACTCACACCTTTATCATTTCATAGGTTTCAATGATTATCGCACTTGAAAACAATGATAAATAACCGAAAGAACAATTCGATGATTGGTTCTAATCAGAGTTTATATTATCGTGACGCTACTTGCTCGCAACGACGTGATTGACAGTCGCGTAGTGTCTACGCAGCGGTATTATATATGTACAACAGTAAATTCAACGTGATACTCACAAAAAACTGATAAACGCACGACGCAACTCTTACAACGGCATCTTCTTCTATTCTATCCTTCGTACAATCATTTGTAATGACGAAATAAATACTACGTAGCGTAAGAAATACGATCTTCCGAATTGTTATGGTTTTTCACTTCCCGCCTGCTGACTTAACCTCTCTTTATCCCCCACTTTTCCTCCGTGCGTCGTTCACCTGGGAGGGGAGACAAATCTTGGGGATCTTTTGTCAATCATCAGTGCTGGTTGGTGTACGTTCGTGACTGAGTTTTCTATGACGGAATTTCGTTTTCACTGCGAGTTGACAGCTGATTAGTGCGATCGTGAAAAATTGTTTACAAGCATCTTCTCAATAACATCCTCAATAATGTTTTTACTATTGAAAAGAACTTTGAGGCTCGCTGAGAAAAAAGTTTGAGTGATTTGCTGGGAGCAACGTCCATTGTTTTGCATCTACCAGCTGTTCCCGATTCCTCGTCTGCTGCTCCCAAATAAAAAATATCTAGACCAATTTTGAGTTACCGTGAATTTCGTGAATAAAACATGAAAAATGTCCTGTTTAATAAAAGGAATTGCACATCTAGTTGATCCGCACGACGTTAAGGAAAAATTACTGGCAGGTGGTGATGTCAAACGTAAGAAACGCGAAAAGTGCTACGAAAGCTTTCTTTGTTTTGTTTTTCCACAATAACTAGCAGAATATTTCATACGAGTTTATTATTGTGTACAGTCGATCATGTTCCCAAGGATGAATTGCCTTTACAAGACATGCTCATATCCTTGTCGTCCACCGGCGACATTATGGCAATGGCGATCAATACAAATATTGTCGTTTTGGCCTGTGAGTTTTATATTTGCATTGTAAAATTAATAACCCACGTATTTCCTTATGATTTTCGTTGTTTTTATAAATACATAACCTCAATTTTTTCATTTACATTTTCTTACATTTGCTGTACAGAAAAAAATCGATTTATGAAATTAAAAAAAAAAAAATCAATCAAATGTCAATTACTTTTTGTTGTTTCGTGTATAATAACAAAAAAATCTAATGCTAAATCTAAAAAAATCTAAATTTTGTTTTTTTTCTGTACAATTATTAGAAATGATAACAACAACAACAATTAGTTATCAACTTTAGTTCCTCGTTATAAGTTTCACTTGCAATAATGCTAATAATTGAATAAACTTCCGTAGCAAAATGGGACTCCCAAGAAACTGGCGAAGTCAAGAACAAATTCTATACCATTTGGAACGAAAGCTTAGGAGTGGAGGAAAAGTAAGCTCAACGATTCAAGGATACTTTTTTATTGAGTTTTTCTAAAAATTGAATGAAAATTGGGATTTCAGCGAATGGATCACGAGTCTGGCTTGCCTTCCGCTCATGTCACTGGCAAAAGCAAGCGCGGTCAGCGCACCTGACTGGACCTGCATTGTTGTCGGCTTCAACACCGGTTTCCTTAGATTTTATACGGAAGTAAGATTCCATCGAGTTAAAGAGAAATCAGCTAAATGAATTTCGTTTTTATTTCTTTTCTGAAACAAAAACAAAATTTTCGCAATTTGTACACGAAATGTCGAATCCATGGAAAATTTAATTGTTTTTCAAATGTGCGGCAGACAGGAGCATTGTTGATAGAGGAACAATTGGAAAACGAGCCAATTCTCGGTATAAAATGTCAATCCCATTCGCCTCCTCGTCACGTGGGTCAACCAGGAATCAGCGAAGAAATTCACGTCCTCTATAAGAGTGTCGTATGCGTTCTGCCTGGATTTGCGTTATTTTCAACTCTCAGAGCATGCAGGAATCATCTGGCAAGAGGTATTTGTTTGAATAATTTTCCACAGAAATGATATTCCTTCGCCAATGTTGACAGAATTATTACAATTGATCTTGATGTTTTTCTACCAGTCCAAGCAAATTGCAACGATAAGCGTCCGGCATCGAACTTGGCTTACAAAAAATGGAGTTTCAAGGACCAGGATATAGTGAACGATTGCCAAGTGATTGGTACGACAGCGGTAAACACGTTCGATCATTTGATGACTGCTTCCATTTGCGGAGGATACAATGCTTCTTATCGCTCGAGTCCTCCTCAGCACAACTTGATAATGGCCGTAGGAAAACGACCATTCATAGGTTTTCATTATGCTCTCGAAGGTGGAGCTGCCCCGGTTTTATCGGACGTTGCTCTCGCAATGGCTAATAGCCTTGCAAATGCCATTGGAAAAATTGGAACGGCTGTTCCGTGAGTACAGAGGAATTATACCGTTGAACTTCATACTCTTTTTTCTTTACGAAAAAAAAAAGAAATTTGCTCAGATTTTTCGTGCAGTCAATTTTAAGATCGCGGTTAAAAAGATTCCGTTGCATTCCATCGATTGAAACTTTGAATGTATGAAAAAAAAACTTTTTTGTGGTATTTTGAGCAATGGAAATACTTCGATGGGATTGGTCTGGAAGAAATGAGAAGAAAATTTTATAAAAAACTCAAGAATTCGGTTATTTTTGACGATTTTGAGATTCGAAACGGTTTGCTGTTTCAGCTGGTTCCGTTCATCGTCGAAACAGTCTTCGGTGACCGAAAAAACCAAAGGACCTGAGAAAGAACCAGCCGAATCAATGACGTGTCGTTTCGGATTGAGCGATGTAATGCGGGAAGGCGATTGTTTGGTCATCAGCCCGAACAAAGCACTTTCCGTTGTGAACGATGCAATGGGACGAGTGATCCTGGTCGACAACAAACGCGGCATAGCTCTCAGAATGTGGAAAGGTTATCGCGATGCTCAGTGCGGTTGGATCGAAGTTTACGAAGATCGACATCGCACAGCCACCGGTCAGAAAGTTCATGGCAAAAATAATTTGAGAAGTGCACTATTCCTTGCTATTTATGCTCCTAAGAAAGGCGTCATTGATATTTGGTCTATTCAACAAGGAGCCAAGATTACGACGTTTTCAGCGAGCAAAAATGGCCGGTACGAAAAATGATTTTCTCCAACCTTCGAACTAGTCAAAATTTTTTCCTTGTAGAGATAATTTTCTTCAAAGTCGTTTTCTGCTTCTATCGATCGTCGATTCTCAAACGAACAATCATCAATCAGTGTTTTTTTTCTTTACAGACTACTGTATACGAATTACGGTTTGCTGGGTTTAAACGACGTCGCTCTCTCGTCGGAAAATCGGGCCCAGTATGGCTGCGTCTTTATCGACCCAGTGGGCGGATTAAAAGAAATTCTCGTGCCGTTTCATTTTGCACTCAGCAGCAAAAATGGCAAAAGGGCTCGCGACATACATCTGCTGAAAAAATTGAAAACATTCATTCGGGAGGAAGATTTCGATGATGAAAAATTGGTCAACCAAGTCACCGAAGTCTGCACGGAGATCAAAACCAATGAAATACGATTACAAATTTTAGAAATGCTCAAACATAGCAAACACGTCATACCGGAAGCTCTTCAAGTCGCTGCTACTTGCTTCCTCGCCGCTTTGTCGAAATATGGTTCGTTGGTTTTGTCGATTCCATCCATAACGATAATTCATTTCTTTCTGAATTATCAGGACATTTCTTCTGCGAATTATTATTAATAAGTTTTCTATAGACGAAGCAGAGTTGGAGCCCGTGGCGAAGACTCTTCATCAGATGGCGAGTCATCTGAACCGGGCAATAGATTTCTACGCGTATACGAGATCGCAGTTTGATCGTCCGCCAGAGTACAACACAGTGGCGTCAGAAATAATCCCAGACGCGAAGCACTTGTCGCGTCTGTTGTCAACGTCCGAGGCGGAAATTCAACGAGTTTTGAAGCTTTCGAAAACGCTGAGCGAATTCGAGAGCGCCAAGCCGAAAACGAATCGAGTGACGTTCAAGGAAGACGGTAGCATGTTTCTCGAGTTTCTCGGGTGTTTCGATTTCGGTGCCCAAAGTTCTCTGGGCCTCCGGAAACTCGTTAACGACGAGATGAAATACCAAATTTCTTCGTTGATATATCAGGGCTGGATGTATTCGAGCGACTCGACGACAGAGTGGAAAAAGGCTGCGAAGGAAAGCAACATCCGGTCGCGAACGATGATGCACTTGGCTCTGACGTATTGGCTAAACAAGAGACCGGGAGCGCCCTTGGAAATAGAAATCAAACGATTCACGCATCTCCTGCACGCGATCTGTGAATTGGCCAATGCCGAGGAACAAATTTGCGTCGAATACAACGAAATTTCATCCTGGTGGAGCGACGTTCGCTTCACTCTCGCGGAATCGAACAAACCTTTCCAAGCTCTGACCGCTGCTTTGGCGTGTCGAGCTGTAGCTACTAATTTCCAAAGAACCAAAGATTCTATGGGTAAAAAAGTCACCGATGACAATGGCAACGAACGCGGCCAAAGCCTCGTCAACGATCCTGACGTTAGTGAAAAAACATCGAAACTCCCTGAAGATAAACCGTCTCCCGATGACGAGATGCACAGCTCAGCCAGTGAGTGGGAAAATATGAGCAGAGACGCTTGTCAATTTACAGAACTCATCGCGAGTCTCGAGGACATAACTATCCTGAACGCCGTTCTAAGGTTCGCATCTCTTTCCTCTGTGTTGCTAACTGTGGGAGTCAAATTTTCCATGTTTACCACGTTTTCGTTTGCTTCGCCGAAATTATGTTTCCAGTCAGCCTCCATTATCGGACGAAACGACGCAATTTTATGCTCTGCCATTCGAAAAAATGGATATTTCGCTGGCAGCCATTCTGGGCAAAGGGAAAGGTGAGAAAAATGAAAGAATCGCAGAGAAAATCATAAATAAATCGTAAATATTCTTATAAAAATCGATTGGGCAACAAATTTTGTAGGTTCCGTTTCCGAAGCTGTAGCAAAGTGGCTTTCCTCCGCTGCCGTCGATCCAGCTCGTTTAATCGACACGAGCGACGTCGAATTCGATCAGATGCAGAACTCGGTCGATTCCCTAAAAACAACAGGAACTCTTGACGAGGCGGCTGCCGTAGATCTTCCGAAGGACGAGGAGCTCAATTTACTCAAAGTTTCCGTAGAAATTGGCAGCGAGGCAAATACCGATACAACCGCTCAAACTCATATTTTAGGTAAAACACTCTTTCGCAACTACCTCGAGACTTAAAAAAAAACAAAAACTATAAACTAACTAATTGGACTTTGGATTTGAAAAATGATGTTTTTATTTTTAGAGAGAATTTCGATGCTCAAACGTCACTTCCCGTACAGCTTGACGAGCAGCGTTTTGCTGGCTAATTTGTGCTGGGAATTTGTTATGGCTTGGAGTCGTGATGTCGCCAATTTAGAAGCCTTGGAGGCTGCCCTCGCGGTGCTACGTCAAATACCGATGAAACCGATGCGTCGAGGTAATGGATTCTTAGAATTTTAACGTGTTAAAATGATGAGCAATCAACAGTTCGAGTTAAACATTTTGTGTGACGCCACTTGTCCTTTTGCATGATTAACCATATCGGAATTCCGATCTAACGATCCACTTGCTCTGGATTTAGGGGTTTGCTGTCTTTTGTGGACGCTGCACATAAAACGAAGAATGGAAGCTGCCGCGAAGCTGATGAACAAATTGGGAAAGCTGCCGAAAGAGAGGCTCTGTATGCAGGACACGGGATTGTCGGATATGCAGCTGACAGCGATGTTACAACATTGTGTCACTTTTCTCGACATTTTTCTCGATGTATGTTCAAAATATTCAAGACTTTCTACGAATTATTCTCTTCGATGGCATTTTAATAAAATCTTTCGACTGTTCTGACAGGCCGAAGTGATGGAGGAAGAAAGAAATTGCACCGTCAAGTTCGAAGAAATTTGGGAAAGTCACGACGTCGGGCCTCAGGCGTTCGCGACACTCGCCATTTCCCAAACGCCAGCTTGGTACGAATTAATTCTCCTCCATTTGCAACTCGCCAATGTTCTTCACATGATGGCACATTTCAACATGAAGCTCAACAAACCGATGAGCAATCTCTTTGAGTCCGTGGTAAGGTATTGCTGCTGTCGGTTCTCCCCATCAAATTTTCAGGAACTAATGATTGGAATATTTGTTGACAGACGTCGCGACACTTTTTCCAAGATATTACTGACAAAGCGATTCTCACGTGGTACCACGATGACAGACGCGACAACATGAGAATCGAATTTCTCTGCCGGGTGATAACAGCCTCGATGGAATCGATACATCAAGAGACCAACGACAGCAACACGTTGGATTCGAGACAAGCGATCCATTGGATGAGCAAGTGTCAGACTCTCGCCTCAATCTGGAAAATCAACAACGACAAACTAAGAATTCATCAAGTCTGTCAAATGTACATCAACGGCTTCGATCAATTAGCCGAAGAGGTAAATTTCGATTCTTTCAATGGAAATTGTTGCCTTGGCCCAAGAGCATTCTAGTAATTTCGAAATTTATCAATTCCAAGGTCCTCACTGCCGTTAACGATACGGAATCGCTCGGAGCTAATTTGCTACCGATTGCCGGACGAAGGATGATGGCCTATCTCTCCAACACACCGAATCTCCTCGAGGAAGTCTCTCGGATCAGTCCAAATCTAACACAATATCTGGAAAGCTTGGTAACTGTCCGAAAAAATTCTTTCATTAAAAAATGATCGATGATTTCCGAGTTTTTTATTCATCGTTGCTTTTGTTTTTAAATTCATTATCCTTCAAAAAAAAAATTTTGAAAACTGTGAAACAAGTTTATCAGAGCCTTTCTTTTCCAGACTCTGTCAGGAACGATAATGACGGGATCGTCGAACGAAGACACGGTTCAACTGATAAACAGGGTATCGCGATATCTGCCGGAGACGCACAGCCATTATCACTTTGCCCAACAGATGCTGGACGCGACGTTCATCTACGCGGGAAAAACGTGATAGAAAATTGAGAAAAAAAAAAACACAACGTAACACGGATTTGTCGCAAATACTGTGATAGGCACGAGTCATCCCCATGCAACGGTGAAGTAGAGAATTCGATCGGTATTCTCTCTAGAGTTATATCAAAAAAATTAGAAGCAGTTCATTGGCCGAGACGAGGTGAAATGCAATGGGTAAAAAGAGTATTTGCAATGCACTCGGCAAAGACGATCAGAGGCAACAAATTGACAAGAAAAAAATGTTGATTTTTCGATAATTCATTGCAAAATGATCGGACGTGCAAATACTTGTTTTTTATTCATTGTAAATCAACTTTAGGGACTACGAATCATTACAAATAGTCAATATTTTAAAAAATAGAAATTTCACAGTTGTTTCTTTTACTACTCGTCGTTATATTTACTTTTATGTACATATCTATTCATTCATATGTAATTACATATATGATATCGTTGATTGACCAAAAGTCTTTTCCGCGTTTAATCGTTGCGGAGTTACGACAATTTTTCGTGAATTTATTCAAGTTTTCAATCATGGTTGTTCAGTAACACGTCTATATATTAAATATATGAATATATATATAGAAAGTTGATGGGATTGATGGAGTAATTACAATGGGAACCAAGGGCTTCATTTTTTTTGCTTTCAAATGCTCTTTTCGTAATTTCGTTCCGATGGGCCAGCATGTCTGTACATTATAATGAAATTTACACTATATACTTGTTTTTGTCGCAGTCGCGGAGTAAACAACTAACTCCTCGAACTAATTCGCGGCCTCGAGAAAGCCAAAAAATGGATTTTCGTGGATTCAGGCTGTGGAGATTGCCAACTTTTCTGTTGGATTTCAACGTCGTTCCGCTCCCCGTACGTCCTCGTTGAGCTCCTTCCTTCGAGCATCATTACGATCGAATCGATTTAGCTCGTTATTAGAGCCAACAAAACAGCAACTGGATATTTCGTCAGAAACGTATGGAAAATCCTCGGTATCCCAGCCTCGCTATTGACTCGAAATTCGTCAATTCACAACGCTGGATCTCCGATCCTGGGCTCCCTACGGTCGTCAACCAATGTTCCCTGCAACGAAAACGTCGTTTTTATCCACGTAACAAATTATCCACGATCACCAAAAGGATTTTTCCTTATTTTCGATTTTTCTCGGCATTAAATTCAATTTTACAAACAAAAAAAACTGTTGCAAAAATTACGACATTAGGGAATATTCCGAATCTTGCTCAAAAAATTATTGGAATCTATTCTCGTTTTGATACCGCGACTCGCAGCACCGAATATTTCATCATCTCATCTTTGGTATTATTTGTTCGAAGCTACTTTGGCAGGATGGATAGCCAAATACGATATAACTGCAAAAGCTCTTGTATTGTTCTTGAAATATCTCGCGATCACTCAGCGCGAACTTCCAATTGGGGACAAGCCAGGCAATTTGATTTGAGATGCAGCCAGGGGAAACCGATTCGTCCGGCAACCTTGAGCAGCAAAAGATCATGCACTGAAACACCTAACGCTGTAAAGTTTTCTTATAAATCAGCAGTTGGCAACCGCCTCGCTAACCATTTCATTTCTACTGCAAATCGTAATTCGACAAGACTATTTGGAAAAAAGTTAAACACCAGATAACACGATCGACTGAACAACAGAAAAAATCTCTCAAATTCTTTGAATTTCCAATCGTTTTTCTTCGCGAACAGCTAAGCTGCATCGTAACGACTTTTCCTCGTCCTTTTGACAGAAACTCCAAGAAACTCAAGTAAAAAATACTATTTTGTAAAAACAAGTTAAAAAATAACTCAGCTCATTTTTTTTCAAGGCTGGTCCGAAGTGTCCTTGAAAACTTTAGAATTTCTGAACCAACGAATGGACGAAGGGATCCACTCAAAATTGATGAATAGTATTTTTTTTTTTTTTTTGGTAACACAACGAAAAAAGAATTAGAAAATTGCTCAAATAGCTTCAAGGAATTCTTGACAGGAGAAATATTATATGGAATTGTTGCAAGCCTTATAGATTGAGATACACGTGTTGGAGAGAAAACGGAGATGACGATATATATTTTAAATGGATCAGTGGGTCCCCGACCCAATTCCCTTGGAAATAACTATCGGACAATTGAATACTTTACTTTCGTTTACGTTCAGCCCACTCGAGATTGTTTTGACACTATACAGTTATATGTACACACGTGTGTAATATTTTATTTAAATTCTATTCCAGGCGATCCGTAATCCAGAAAGATAAAGGGTGCAATGGAAGAAACGCCAAGTGCATATCATCATCATCATCATCTTCACTCAAGAGCGTTCTTGTCCGTGAACGCTTGACGTTTGCTGCCACGTTGTCCTGCATCTTTCAAAGTAATTTGGGGACTGCTTGGTCAACGCGAAGAAGAGAAAAAGAGAGTGCTGGTGCTCGTGCACCGGCTCATTACTTCATTAAAGTTTGCTATTAACGTCAGTCTTTGACCTAATGGCTTCGACCTAACACTATAACCATTTCGGAACCGAGGTCACGTTTCGCAGTCAGTAACGATCAGTACGAAAAGATGTTTCTTATTCTTCTTTTCCAACCACCTTCGAATTCGTCATCATAATTCTTTCTCAAACAAATCAATTCTCGAATGATAAAACCCTCGAAATCTGGCAGTGACGACAAAATTTCAAAAAAATTTCGTTCCTTTTACTTTCCGGGACTTGCTATACGTTTAGCTTGACTTTTTAACTACTTTTTTTTTTTATTTATCGAAATAAAAGACTCACATTTGTTCGACGTAGGGTTTCGGGCCCTGCATTTTCCCCATCACCGTTCCACTTGGACTGTTTTTTACCCAACCGACGATTCCCAGCTCGTTACAAAGGTCTCTCGTGAACTTTGGGAAATAACAGCCTGCAAGATGAAAAAAACATTTTTGTAGCGCTGCGGTGTTTCTCAAATCTTTGAAATTTCTGACAGAAAAACAATTTTCCATTCGACGATGTTGTTCTACTGAAAAAAAAAAAACGATTTTTTTGCATAGCTCGGTATTATTTTTACATCGATATTTCCTGCATTTTAATACGCGACTTTTAATCTCGAAAACGAGTTCGTGATTTTCCAAATAAACTGACTATTTTTTTTAAGTATTTTTTTTTTTAATTTCTCGAAATTATCGAACGGAATTTTTTTTTTTTGCCACTCAAGTATGAATAAAAAATTCTATCGAGTCTACTCAAAGCGTAAAAACAAAAATTCGTGAAAATCTTTCTCTACGTGATCGAGAGATTTGTTGAAGAAAAAAAAGTATTTTTTTTTTTTTTTTAAGCCATCGGGTCGGTTGGATTTATTCAGTTTGTAAGAAAACTTACCCTGAACTTTGCCGAATACTTCAAACTCGACGGAAAGCAACTCGGAAAGAGGATCACCCTCGGCCATCCTTATTCCTTATTAATTGTAAGGTCACCTTCAAAAAGTCACCCACCACTGCACCAACACCAACACCACCACCACCACCACCACCACCCTCGGGTAACAAATAATTTGAGGCCTCAATTTCGAAAAAAAAATCGTGAGTAAAAGAAAAAAAAAAATCGACCACTCGTTCAAACTGATTTAACTTTTTTTTTCTTCTTTTTTCGTACTCCTGTCTCTCGTTCCTCTCACGTCGTTGTCGTCTCTGCTGTTTCCTACTTGTGCTCGATTAGCTTCATCTTAACGTCGATACAAGTGTAGCCGAGCTGTGATTCTCATTTTGCACCACGACATCGACGAGCCCCAAATAGAATGCCCCACTCGCGGTCATAGGGCCAACAGGCCATTGGCGATTGATTGGCAATCGATCGCGAATATTCAACCTCCTAACATCCTACATCAAATTTTATTTTCTCTCTTCTGTGATTCGTAAACATATCGCAATTCTTGTTGCTCCATAAAACCTCGCTAAACAACGTTTTTATTCTATTTTTTTTTTCTTTTTTCGTTCGATATTACTTCATCGACCTATTTGCTTCGCAGAGGTGAATCTAATCGAATTAGTAAGACTTTCCAATCGATCTCGAACATTTAACCCCGTGGCAGTGTTTATACGATTTTTTCCCCATGGGATTTGCGACGATTTACCGATTCTCGTGAGCTCAATAAGTTTCGAGCTCCGAAAAAAATACAAAACTTCCAAAAGTGGACAATTTACTAAGAAAATTAATTATTTTCCGATTTAAAAAAATGTCAAGACCGACAACCGGTGACGCTACTTCCAAAAACGTTGCATTAAAAAAAAAAGAAAAAAAAATTAATTTCCATGACGACATTTTCGAAAGAAGGAAGTTTTCGTCTGAAAAAAAAGAACTTGGCATATTTTCGTAATGAAAAAAATCGTCTACTCCGCGAAAATCACGTTGGGAGTCCTCGAAAATGTTTCTGGATTAATTAACGTCGGAACATTGGTCCAGGTCCAGATGATCCAGTGTGACAATAATTTGACGTGACAACTATACTTGACAGGTCTTGCAGTTTTTGCCTCAGAAAGCATCGCTTACCTATACCGTTGACTTGGCTACGATAATGATTCTGCATCATAATCGACGAGTTATTATTTGATGGGGAAAAAATGTTTTGGAATAATGTCAATTGGATTGCACTTGATTGTGTATAGAAATTGGAGCTTCTATAGAAAAAATCTATAGCCAACGAAATATTAAATGTAGGTCAGAAGGGCGCCTGCTCATTTTCCGAACTAAGCACTTCCCATCGTATGCTGTAGACCGCCATTGTACCGTCATTATTCTAGTTAATTAATTATTATTACGTCGTGACGTAGGATAATTGCCGTACAAGAGGACAAACTATCTGCAGTTTGTCACAGGATGCGGGGGAGAAGGTTACGCCAATTCATAAATGAATCTCCCACTCTACTTATCGGGTGCAACCCTATTACCATTGTTTGTCCCCAAGGTCTCCGCGCCTCGTTAGACGCCGAGGAATCGGATACACTTTTGGCTCTTTTCGCTACCTGTCGGAATCCTCCCAGTCATTTCTCCATCGTTCAAAGTCAAATGCAAAAGATCGATACAGAAAAAAGCTCATACGAAAATTTCGAATCGTTAATCAATTCTTTATCACGTTATATTTTTATTCGAATCTTTCGACAATTGAAATTTTGGAGCCACAAAAAAACTATTGGATTTGTGGAGATGTATTTTTTTTTTGTTCTCCAATTCGTCGACGGGACGAAGAGGCGAAAATGCTTTTGTATATCTTTTAAAATATTTATTTGAATATTTTTCGTTCGATAGACTAATAAATTAATTCGATAAATAGGCACTAGACGCGATTCGTTAAATACCGTCTAGCATTATCAACATACATGGGTAGGTAATGCTATTTTTTACGGCTAAAAATAATTCGATTACTTACGAATAATTGATTAAAATGTAAACATCGATAAATTT
Source organism: Hyposoter dolosus (assembly GCA_963921915.1). NCBI lineage: Eukaryota > Metazoa > Arthropoda > Insecta > Hymenoptera > Ichneumonidae > Hyposoter > Hyposoter dolosus. The sequence continues at coordinate 9,802,227 of OY998136.1, read as the reverse complement.
GATATTTTTGGTACTTTTTCGTCGTTGTTGTTGTTTTTTTGTTGTTTCTTAAAATTATAGACCGGCGCCAGCGCGTGCCTGCCCGCGTTTTATTATTTACAGGAGAGCACTGTTATCTCGGATTCGGAATTACCAGAATCGGTAGGAGCCTCAATCTGAAAAATTCCTTTTTTTTTATTTTTCGTTGTAATTACTTTTTGAATTAATAGATTTTATTGGTCGCAATGCACTGGCTCACTCGGGAACACATTCGCGCGGGCTTCGAAGTCTCCTCTCTTTAGTTTATTTATATTTTTCTCCATCCTTTGGTTATAATTTTGTTGTTGTAGCTTTTGAACGACACTTTCACTGTTTTTGGTAGTTTACTGTCAGGTACACCACGATTGTCAGTAACGCGCGTCATTTCTTGGTCCCCAACGGAGTCACACTTCGGATTAAATTTTAATTTGTTTGTCATTTTCGTTTTGGTTATTTGTTTTGTTTTTTTTACACAAGTGACTCGGGATTCGCTGGAATTATTGTTGGCAGCGTGTTCGTACAATTCAGCAGAGTCTCGTTCTCAACTTCTTTGGCATTACCTTCGCTACGTGATTGCGCTTCTTTGCTCGATGCTACGAGGTTTTGTCGTCTTGCCTCTTTTTTCTGACGTTCGATCTACAAATGCGACGAAGAATTGAGTTTTTATTAAGCTTTCGAGCAAGAATGAAAATCTTCATTGGAGTATTTTCAAAGTTATTTTATTTACAAATCTTCATTGCTGAAGACTTGGAGAAATTTGAAAAAATGTCATATTTTTAACGTATAGATCGATAGCTCGAACGATAAATTCGATTTATCGAAGTGACGTACTTTAAAGAAGAGTCGTAGATAATGGCATGGGAAGACAACACATCGGCCTTCTTCTTCCTCAGCGTCGATGTAGACACCACGTACGAGAATGGAATTACTACAGTTTAGAAGTACGAGAAATACGAAGCAACCGACGTGAGTTATCCAGCACGATAATTCAAGGTCATCTGGTAGCAGCCATAGATCGAGAACGGTCCATATACCTCGCCATACATTAACAGTACCGAGAAAGCTCAGCAGTAAAAAAGCATCAGCTGCTAGAAGACGAGCCAGACCTTTGAGTCTCGCACAAGTGTATCGCATCAATGGTTGCAGGCAGAATGTCACGGCTACTATAATGTATCCTATTACCTGCAACAAGAACAACGAGTATACTTTCTTTTCATCCAATAAAATCAAGAAAACAAAAGCCCACGAACGTCATCACGAAATATTTTTTTGCTCTAATTTTTACATCGATCGCAGCTCAATTTTTGTCATTGATTCATCCAAGTTCTGCTTCACGATGCGTTTGAGAATTATGAGATTTTATTCAGTGGCCTCGATTTATTTCATTGAAATCGTCATTCATGTAACAAGTTCGTCTCGTCACATTTTTATTTTATGCTCCATCTAAAAACTACAGCTTCGTTATATTCCTCGATTCGCTGGTCGCTCCATCCTCCCCATACTCGCTTTTCCGCGAGCACAAAAATCATCTTTTTTTGCAGCAAGCCCTAAGAATAGAATTTGCTTAATGCTGCACGTCATGCACGTGTGTTTCAAGTTCAAGGTGAGTTGATTAAAAATTCTGTTGCACCTACGCTCGTAAACTGAGCTTCTCACAGAACCCTCCGAAATGCATTGTACACAGTCGCTTTTGGATTCAACTTACTCGAATAACCACGAAACCAGATATTATTTGGTAATTGCTTCTGCATAAATAGATCGATGCAACCAGGCAAGTGATGTAGTGATACAAATTTGTGGATTAACTGCTCATTTCTTCACACTCGTCAGCAGAATATTTAAATTTTCAATTTTGACTTATTGTAATAAGAATAAATTAATGAAGAAACAATTTTGATTCGACTCGACGATTAGTGTTTTCGTTCTTCAAAGAGAATTCGACTTTTGTGCAACATTTCTATAAAATATAATCAATTTTTACGAGACCAAGTAGCAAAATATCTGGATGACGAAGCAAATGGAGCCTTCGATATGTTTTTCTCACTTTCTCGCACCCACGTCGAAGTAGGTTTTTGGTTGCCCGTCGTTATTTAATCAAGAAGATCCAAATTGGAAAATTGACGAACCGAAAAAAGAGAAGATCGAAATAATCGAAGAATCTTGTTGGGATGAATAAATGGCAGAGGCCCTTAAGGGCGCAGTCCGCACAAGCCCTCCGTATCCGGATATTTCGCTTTCGTTATACATTGTAATAGCAGGCAGGGCATTCTATATCATCTCTCTTCTCTCCCTCTCACCCCTTTCGCTATCGCTCCCTCCCTCGTCCTCGTGGCCGAGTGACTACAGTATAATAATACGTGAGGCCTTTCTGGCACGTGGCTCGCTTCCGGTCAACGCATCGTCGAGAGTGAGGTCACGTACATGATATATGAGTATTAAGCGTTATTTAAGACAAGTCGTTTGGATTCTTTGAGAAGAACGTTTACCAGCCCTCGTCTCGGTCGAAGCTCGAACTTCTCTTTATATGTTACAGTGTCAAGTTCGTTCAGTTTCCTACATATCGTTTCACATCCGACCGAATCATGCTAAATCCACACAGCAATTTATCTAAAAATCCCAAATTATCCTCATCGGAAATATTTCAAATATTCTGTCTCCAAATTGCTCGAAAAACTCATTTTGCTTTATTGAATTATACTTTAATATAAAATGGTCAAATTCAACGAAAAAAAAATCGTTTTTAAAAGCCAACATCGCAGATTGGAAAGAAATTATTTATTATAATATTTTGCTTCATTGAATTATACTTTAATGTAAAACGGTCAATCCTCGAATTCATTAGTGGGTCGGCGAATACGAATCGTAAGATTTTTTAGTGGAATTTCGAAATTTGCCCACAATCCTAAAATATAGATTTTTCGTGTTTGGAGTGTATTGACAGAATATCAAAGAATACGTATTTGTAAAATATGTATGTGACACGTATGCGTATACAAGTTATAGAACGACACGAGTTGCCCCGGCGTATTGAGATACGGGTCAGTCGTGCGCCTCAACAATCATGCAATTGGCGAATATTCAATTATATAATCGAACCATTAGCTGTTGCTAAACGTGTTGTACTTTAAGGATACTCGTGTAAGTGCACGTGTGAAAAAATGTCAGCAACGGATTCCAAATTTTTTCCACTCCTGACTTTCCTATTTCTCGTTGAAAGAAAATCTTTCGAATATGATGCTAAATTTTTGTTACAGGATTTGAGTCGCGGAAAAAAAGGAAGTCCACCGGTTTCTCTCAAAATAGTTTAACAGGCATGATTGCCAGGGCTTAGGACCGATCGTTCGAACGATCGATCCATACTTTTAATTCGATTCGAACCAGGCAAAGATCAATGGCACAGATTCACTTTATTTATTCGTTGAGAAGGCAGCGCTATCGTAATAGATTTTATTGGGACAACATCGAGTGTGAGTCATAAGCGAACGAATACCGAGTTAAAGAACACAAGTCGATTTCTTAATCGAATCGATTCACTCTCGAATCAGTCTGACAGTTCCAAAAATAACTTGGCAAAAAAAAAACATCCGTCAATTTGTAGTTTCAACTATTTGTTAATATTGTTTTTGATGCTAGAAATAATTATTAATCACTAGTTTTCATTCATTTTTCATTTTATCTAAACGATGATGTAAAATTCTCACCAGTGAACCGATCGCAGAATATTCCTTGTTTTCGGGAAACAGATGAAGCTCGAAAAGTACCCAAGCTCCTCTCCAAACGAATACCACAAGACTCCCAACGACTCCAACGCTGAACGCGCAATCTAATATGTACAGAGACCAATCTCTCGTATTCTGAAACAAAGAATGAAAATCGTGTTCCAATGTGTATGATATTTTTCGATATAATCAAACTTTTTAAAATGATGCACGAGAAAGGTAAAGGTCATTCTTGCTCAGCTCGTGACACATTTTGTCCGAGCCCTTCGTCTTCGCCGCGTCCTCTTATCACATTCGACCTCGTGTATTTTATCCCAGATATATATTCGCCTTTGCCAATTTGTAAATCTGTTACGAATGTTGACCTCTTTTAAATCTCGTGCCAGTGGTTTTGTTCAACTAGTCGACCCCTACGGGGCTGCCTATGCATACGTGTGAATACTACGATCTCTAAACTCTTCGAGCGATGCTTAAACTTTCCCTCTAGGGTGAACGTTCCGAAAAGTTGAAAAAAATTGTCAGCAAATTTGAGAAACAATTATTTCGAGTGATAAAAAAACAACACGCCAGGGTAGCGAGTGTTGAGGCAATCGTCTTGTCAATCAAACGTTTTGACTTGTTTTTTTCAATGATCATTGACAGCCGTATATATGCCGAGGTTTTTAATGACGAAACAAAAAAACAATTTTTTTTTTTTAATAACGAAAAAGCAAAGTAGAAGCTTTGCTTCTTTTTTCATTAATTATCTATCGAGTCATTCATTTTCCCATTAATTTAGTTGTGCGCATTGTACATTTCATGCACGAAATTCACTGAATTTGTAATTTTGTCATCAGGACACATAGTTAAACAATTGATTCGCAGTTTTAAACTGTTTGTTTTATTGAAATGAGTGTAATTTTCAAATATCGACTATAAATCGCTACGGAGCTTTTTTTCCGTGTACCAATACTGATATTTGCATATATTTTGTACACACGTAAGAGCGAGCATATAAGTATATGAATGTAGTATTACAGAGGTAGTGGGTGCGACGATCGAGGGAGATAGCCGGAAACTTCTCTTATACTGCTATAGCATAATAATATGGAACACATGACGCGTAAGCTCGCAAACCCAGAGACTCGGGGTGTCGTGTCAGGAGAGTTTCTCATCGATATGTACGAAAATGAATGTCGTGAAAATCGGTTTATTCACACGTGGCACAAATTCACGTGCTTCGTTACCAATGGAAAAAAATCATAATAATAAATAAACTCTCGATCGTAATGCTTTGATCGAACGATTCTATTATTCAAGAAGAGCAGGTTTCTTTTGGACTTTAGATAAAAACACAGAGTTATGAAATTCCATGGAGAATTTGGAGGGAAAAAGATTCTCGAATAGAAAAATCATGAATTACAAAAAAACATTCTTCGGAATTTTTTCCCACCAAACGCTTTTCCTCTCTATATATAAATAAGTACGAGTTTTCAATTATTGATCCTTTCGTGTCAAGGTTATTGACCGCCATCATGGTTCATAATGCTGATCAGCGGATTATATCGAGATCAACTGGGCGGCATCGAAATTATAGACCAGAGAAAATGCAGGCAATAGGGAACATTTTTTTCTCTCGAAATTTCCCATTGATAAGAATTCGACGTCAATTTACACGATTTTTCTTTTTTTTTTTCGTCGCAGCGGTTGCGAGTGTTTTACACGTGATAAATTAGCGAGATCTCTCATTCGAAAAGCTTGCAGAATAAAATCTTAACACAACAATGATACCGAACGTTCAACTTTCATAGTTGTAAAAAAAATCTTTTCTTATTTATTTCCCTGTAAACAGTAACAATGACAAATTGCACTTGAGGTTAAAGACGATGTAAAATGGAATGAGCCTCGATATAGATCGAAATCTGTGCGGGTTACCGATCGCGCGAGTACTCACATTGACACGAAACATGGTAGGAACTTCGAAGTATCCTGCGGGTGAGTCCAGGCTGAGTGAGAAAGGTGGTGCAGAAATATTTCTAATGGTTCTCATGATGGCAAGGGCGAGTAAGCTAACGGCGGTTGTTGCAAAAACGGTGCTGGTGGTTTGTTCGGTGTAAAGATCGAGAGCTTGCCAGGCGCCTCGCCAGGCATTAACGCAACAGAAACCAAAAACGGAAGTGTAAATTCTCGAGCCGATGTAGTACACGAGTCTATGTTTGTCCGGATGTAAAAATTCATCGAGGAGATGTTGGATAAGATTGAATATAAAAAGGCCGGTGAATCCAATGAGTACGGAGGAGATATAACTGAGAACTCGATCACCAGGATAAATGTAAATATCTGATAAACCCCACGTGCCTCGCCAGTAACCAACGACAGCTGGTGCAGCAACGGTTGCCGAGAAAACGGCATCAAGAATCGTCAAAATTGTGTAATGAAATCTACTCGATGTTGGGCCAGAATCAAGACCAACGGCGGCCATGCCAGCTCCACCGGCTCGCAATTCGACCATTCTCCAATTTTTCTTCTTCTCTTCCTCTTCCTCCTCCGGGCCACTCTCAATACCGAGTTTCTTTTTAACTTCCGCACAGCTCATTGCTATTCATCTTTCCAGAGCTTGCATCGATATTCTCTATCATCGTCTATTGAAGAATCAATTTATATTAATAATTCAGCGTATATCCTTCGATAGATTTCCCAGATATTTCACCGATCTGGTGTGCCTCCTGAAAAATCCGTCTCTAGTGTCTTCCTGCCATTTCTCTCATGGACTCTCCGCCACTCGGCTCTGCACCGCGATTATTTTTCACACAATAATTTTTCCACTGCGTACACATTCACTCGCGTTTCATCGAACATTCTCCGGTTGCCTCGATTTTTTATTGTTCCTTTATTCTTAGTCTCACTTTGTCTCAATCTCCCTCTCCCGAAAGTAATTTCGTGCTGCCACCTTTTTTCTGTCTTTATTCTAATGAAATATCCTTTTTGCCGAGGAATAAATTTGCAGCAATAATCTCAGTTCTGCACGCTGTTTTTTTCATGAAAAGGAAGCTGCTGGACCAGCTGGCAAATGCGATAATTGATCTTTCCATCTTACAGCCGGAGGACCGTGCGATATCTTCGCTGCAATTTGGTGTGAGAAAATATCTTTAGCAAAACAGAATTCTCCTCATTCGTCTCAATTTAAATGTCAATTCTTCGTCAAGTTGGAATTTGTTACTTTCCTCGTAATCTTCGCTCAAATCGGCTGCGTAAGATCGTTCGCATCGTTTGCTCCTCGCAAGTGTAATTCCATCGTTAACCCAGCGATCGGCGATTTTTTCATTATTCGAGGAACGTTCGAGGGTGGAAAAGACGAGCGTTGTGTATCCACGAACAACGAAAAAAAAAACCGAGATTTCACCAGATCGATTATTATCCAGGGACCCCGATGAGAGAGAAACTCACAGAGAGGGAGGGAAAAAAAAAGAGAGCAGAAACAAGCGGGTCGCCACAGATCGGCCAGCGAGTTACTACTGAATCCCCGTGTCGAACCAGCTATCTTTTATCAACTGTTGGAGGCACGGTACCAACACCATTGCAAATGGTACACGCGACGGTGAACGACATCATCGTTTACTAGTATATATGTCGGTTATAGCAAAGGACAGAAGAGAGAAGAACCCCTCTACCCTTCGGTACCCCATCTTCAATTCCTCCTGCTCAATCTCATCTACACATATACATGTGTACCTTAATGTATCTACATGTCTCTCGCAATCTCCATCTTCGTCGTTTTGTACCTCTCGGTGTAATACTAGAGAGTCCTCTATGTGTTTTTTTTTTTTTTTACTACCTATATGAGCCCAAACTAACTCTTCGTACGTATATGTAAAGATATACGTATGTGCTCTTTTCTATATAGCTTCGACGCGAACTATCCTCCCACACGTCCAAACCTCTATCAACCAGTGTTGGTTCACTTTTGTGTATATATGTGTATAATGATTTTAACCAACTCTGCAGCATGTTTACACGTATCGTCTCTTCGAAGCGGACCTTAAGTTCGTCTCATTTTCAACCACCAAATTTATGTTCCTGTTCGTTAACATCGATCGTTTTTCGAGAAATTCTTCGGGATCCAAGTGCACGGAAAGTCATTCAGGATTGACTGTGCTATTTTTATTTTTCGGGGTCCCACACATTTGCGGTGGGATTGACTTTCTCAAATGAAGGATCGTGGCTCGGAGTTTTGAAGATTTTCAAACTTTTTTTGGGGTTTTTTTTTTAGTCTTTGGGAAACTTGTTGGAGATTTTTCTTTTGTTGTAGCTCGACGCGAGAAAATTTCATGAATTCTTATGTTTGTTTATTATTTGGTTATGAAATTTTATTGCTCCCGATTTTATCGTTCAAAATGGAGAACAAGAGTTACGCAATTAAGGGAACAAGAGGGGAAGCTGAAAGTTTTACATTCGCAGAGGAACGGTGGGAAGGCGAATAAGGGGAGGGAGAAAGGCGAGCTTCTTGCAAATATGATTCTTGGCTAAGTAGCTCAAAGCCCATATGGCTACCTTGAGCCATGATTTTTTTGAGTGGCGTTTCCTGCCGTTATATTCCGTGCCTTTGTTGGTCCAAAGTCGACACTAATCATCACCTTTTTGTCACCCAATCAAGCTTCGGTTTCAGCAATCTTCTCACCTTGACTCGCCACTTTTATGCTCGTCCAGTGTATCGAGATCATTAAGCGCACTAAAAAAAAAAAAATGCCCTATCGTAGCAATGCGTACACATGTAGCCACGAATTGACAACTCGATGCAATTATTTCTCGTGTCTCACAATATCGCGTTCGTAATTTCTTCCTGACAAGTGGCGCTAAACCTCGAAACAGACTCCATTTTCTAAGAGTTCCAAAATATATTACGTGCTAAAATAATACGTTTAGATTTGATTTCCTGGAGGCCCAACGTACTCATGAAGAATTGGTGACTCGTACAAAAAGTTGTTCCTTCAAAAATCGTATTTTCCTCAACGACAGAATAAAAATAATACTCACCACGTTGTATCTCGTTGGAAAATGAAAAACGCGTTCTGGTTCATCGATCACAACGATGAAAGGTGGTGCGAGAAGATTTCTAAACGATCTCAAGATTACGAGACCGGCTGCAAAGATTACTGTGAAGAGAGTCGAAATCCTGTGGCAAAAAAAAATTGATTTTTTTCCGAATTAGTCAGTTTTCTAAATAACTGCAGGCGTGAAGAGAAAGATGCACGATGCTCAAATCTTCCTCTATATGAGGAAGTATTCTTTGAATTTTGGCTTCCTCATAGAGGAAGCTTTTTTCAATTTGGATGCAAATTGTAACTGAAATTGAAAAATTGAAATGCAAAAAAAGACGCCGCAACGTTTTTTTTTTGGATTTGCATTTAAATGATATAATTTCGAAAAAAATTCTAGAAAGAAAAGAGGAAGTACAAACTTATACACAATATCTTACAACGTTTGTAAAAAATAAAGCGGTCAAACGATTTTTCGAAAGTAAGACTTTCGTAAAATTTGAAAACCCATAAAATTTAAACCGTTCAACCGAGATTTCCTAAATTCAATACCAACCTTCCTATTATGATGCTAACTTTATAAAAAAAATGAATAATAAATTTTCAAATTTGCGGAAGTTAGAGCGATTATACCCTTTTTTTTGAAAATTTCTAAATGCTGTAGAATTCATATTTTTTTAACAATTGCGATAAAAATCTCAGAGAACGAAGAGCTGGTATAGATTAACATCTGTGCAAAACGGGAGCCCTGTAGCTCAAACCGTTCTCGAGTTATAAACGTTTAAATTTTACAGTGCCAGAACACACACTCACGCACATCCGGACATTTTTTCTAGATATGATTTTTCGATGTTTTGGGACCTTTTAAGCGCATTGACATTGAAAACTGAAAAAAAAAGTTTCACCGTCACATAGCTTCCTCTATGAGGAAGCAAAAACGAGGGAATGTTGCCGAAAAGTAATGAATATTTTTCAGTATGGATTCGAAGAAAAATTGATTATTTATTCAGTAGAAACGAGAATTGATTTTTATTTGTTAATCATTAAAGTATGCGCTGGTTCAACAATGCTTGGAACTCAAATCCAAGAAACACATTGAAATGATAATCAACGTGCGATCTTTATTGCGCATCCTTGTCTGATATCATTCTCTACTCCAAAAGATTCTTATCGTCTAGAAATAATGTAATACCACGTTATAAATTTATCCAGGCGCCGTTTTTATTGTCTGAGGGTATTATTTATTCTACAAATTATACGTGCGTCTCGCGAAAAAGATTAAAGGCTATTATTCGCGTGTCTAAAAATACTTAAGTAATGGGGTTTTAAACTTTTGCATAGCGTATAGATTATTGTTTCATTATTCCAATGGTATTTCAAGCAGGTGACTCACCAGATATTGGTAGCGCAATAACGATTGAAAATTTTCCAACCACCTCGCCAATGGGCATTGCAGGCGATGCAGAATATGTATATGTATAGCAAACGTACGAGATCGTACGCTACACGTCCAGCTGCACCGTGATTTATTCGAAGCTTTTCAACGAAATGTCCGTGGAGTCCGTCTCTCCCAATGGCAAAGAGCACGTGGAGACCAGTTCCGGCAATGAAGCAAAGCCATTCTGAAAAACTGTCAACATAGGCGTCATCAGAGATTCACGAGTTATTGGATTTGCCTCTACGTATGTTTTTCTTTCGTCTCATCAAAATGTCTGATAAAGAGAGTCAAAAAAAGCTTCTCATCTATTAAGCCCGATTGCGGTGATTTCCTAGAAATCTTACGAAACTTTGTTCACGTGTTTATCGTTCGTTGAAAAATCGTCTAAAAAAAAAAGTGAAGCACCTCAGTGCAGTACGACGAATTTTAATTTTCAAAAAACTCAATTGACATTTTCCTTTCGGGAAACATTTTGTCGAAATTTCCGTTATGTTGTTTTTTGACTGTCGGATTTTCTCTTTTTCATTATTTTACACTGTTGAAAAAATCGAAACTGTTTGGAAATCTTTCGAGCGTTCGCATATCCTCGGAATACTCGTCCATCAGTTTCAACAGACGCTACGTACTAAGCCTAACGATTTAATCTTTCAAAGAGCAGACTGAGTGTGCGATTTGTTGATTAGAGTGACGACTAAAACATTGTAAATCACTGTCGGTGACACATACATATAAATATGTATGTACTTGAGGAAACAGGTGGATTTTTGAATCGATCAATTCCGACTTGCACAAACACACGAGTTTCGCTGTTTCGCATCCGGTTGAACGAATTTCCACATACAAATTATTATTTTTTCTCTTATTTACGAAAAGGGAAACCGTTGGAATGACAGATTTTGGGGGAACGTATTACTGACCAGTACAAAAACCAAGCACGTTCCGGAAAATGCAATTGCAATTGCAATTTTTTTTAAATTCGAAATATATCGATTTTTTTCAAGCATCACAATTTCGTTGGTATATTTCAGATAATTGCCATTCTCATGGTTAAAAAATTATATTAGAAAAAATTTCAAGGCGTAGGTAGAAAGCAATGATTTAAAAAGAAATTTATTTCCGAATTTGGAATCGATATTTGTTTTTTTTTTTCGTTTTTTAAACTTAACGTTCATATTAATTTTATTACGTGAGAACATTATGCAAACAAGCCTAGGATACGTACAATTCGTCGTAGATGTCCATCATCGTCCAGATACCACGCCATTGTCCAATGACGAGTGGGCCAACGACGAAAAGAGACAGAAGAGTGTCGACGAACGAAATTGCATGTTTCCTTTCCAACTTCCTAGGACTTTTTCCGACTTTTTGATCAATCTCTTTTTTCCCACCATTTGCAAAGTCTGTTTTGATTACTCGGGTCGACAAATCATCGGTCTAATGGTCACAAAGCATTTTCATTATTGTTTCGAAATGTATAGAAAGAAATGCGTGTCGAGGAATCGAACGATCACCTTAATCGATCAGGTTTAACGATCGAATGTCATTCCCCGAAGACGAATGTCCAATCGGAACGAAAATTTTGGAGAAACTCACGAAAATTCTGAATGAAAAGTTAATCGAATACTCACACTTTTAAAATCGCTGCTTTTCCGTATGAAAATACTCTTCATCGTGTTATCGAAGAGCCCCGAAGACTCTTCTTCGTTATCAACCCCGAAACCATCATCCTCTTCAATTTTTTCCTTTTCCTCGATCACCGAGTCGCCACTGACATTAGAATGTTCCTCACTAACGTTGCACTCTGACGTTGCACCTGTTTTATCAGGCTCCATAGCGATGATCTCGTCAACGGGTTTGTCTTTTAAATGTTCATTAAAATTATCGACATTCTCAGGCGGAATTTCCTCGCGCTCGACACCCTCAATTAAAGGAGAAGATTCTACGATGAGCCTCTTTACTTCTTTGCCTAACAAACCAGACTGTGCGCTTTCGAATTTTGACATGATTGCGGGATTTGGTTAAACGGATTCTTCAACATGTGAAAAATTAATCGCGAAATGCATTATGAACGAGTCGCGTAAGCGAGGATCCAATACCCTCGCGACTATGCTAGGCAATGTCTCATTGTTTTTTTCACTCGTGTCAATTTGTTCGATACACATAATTGACTCTCCTCGAATCTATCATCTAAATTCCAACGATTGACGCTTCTTCTATTAACGAATGTTATATTAATTGGCTTTTCCCAAGAAGCTGCCCTTGAGAGGATGCAAATATACGAGATTGAGTGGAATCGAATTATTGCATTATGTGCTACTGCGCATCGAGTAATTATAATTGTTCATTATATTACGAAAGTTTAAATAAAAACGACGTTAGTCTTTAATTTCTTGCACCTCATTTTCGTCTCGTCAGGCATGAAATTTTTGTTAATCGAACGAACGCACGTGCGATGATCTCAAAATTTCGACATTTTCTCTCGCAGCTCAATGTAATGACTCATGGATTGAAAAAGTCATTCGAATCGTTGATCGATATTGCGTGGTTGTTGAAAGTTTCGCAACCTTTTGTGAATTCCGATGAGAACGAAGATTCACTCGAAACACCATAATTACGACCGATTGTTAATTTACGGTTTTATCAATTTGACAAGAAGAATCTCAACTTTACTGAAACATGTACAAGGCCTAACTAAAGTCTCGGCTGGTCCTACAACTCGATATTCGTCCTTATTGATTTCTATGATCTCCGAGGAATTGGTGACGCGGATTCTTCGCTATTTGACGCGGGATCGAGTATCAAACTGTTGCAATAATACAAGTCGTAAGGATTCAAAGCCTCGAGTATCACGAAGTAGTTACCTTGTGCCACGCTTGCGCACAATCATTTTGTTAATCCACAGGGACCGATATCAGACTCGTCTTAAGTCACTGGATCATGAATATTGATAGTTATTGCGCTATAATCAAACGGATTACTGAATAATATTAATTGCAGCGATAACGCGATAGCGAAAGTTTAGCTGGAAGATGCAACGAAGGATAGTTGATTAGCAAAGTCGTCAAACTCGAAAATCGTGGACTCACTAATTTTTCTCATCCAGCAGCAAACACGCAAATACTTCGTGGCGATTAATGTTGAAAAATTTTTGTTTGAAAACTTAATTACAAGCCATTGAGTCAAGATGAACGTTTCGTCGGAAATACGACGACGTAGAAAAAAATGGGCAATGCAACGAGTCTAGTAATCTTCGTTAACAAATTATTTATTATTCCACTTGCCCGTTATCCAATGAAATGTTGCTATGGAATGGCGCATGCATGTGTGTTGCAAAGGTGAATTAATGTGTAACACGTTTTCCTCGGGCGAGTCCTGGTTTTTTATTCAACGACTCTCAACTCATCGATTCGATTTACAAATCAGGAAAAACACGAGAAATTTGATTTTAAAAAATGGCTTTTTTTCTGCTTCTTCATTTTGATATGATGGAATTTATCGATACGCTGAACTAACGTCATTCTGCTTCTTCCTATTTACACTACTCTCCTGTGTGATTTATTACCAGGAAAAATATTGTACAAAGAAACGAGTTAAACTTTTAACAATGCAATATATTTCGTAAATAATACTATTCGTAATATATACAATGTGCCATGCTTAAATATAAAATAAACGCCGAATTCAACGACGAATATATACCTGCCCCCACTCCCCATCAAAAATTGGGAAATCACATTTAAACACACATTTGCAAGAATGTTTGATGTCGTGCTCCGATTTGAAGTCTTAATCCTCAAAAACAATAGGCATTCAGATTTTTATGTATAATCGTACATTCGAGGTGTAGCCTCTTTTGCGTGTACCAGATTGAAATAGTATACGTACACGGTTGCTTCACAACACTTTTCAAGTTCCTCCTTTTTCAGAGTCCTAAGAATAATAATCGTTGATTCGTGAGTTTCGAATACTCAGCCTGGTTACGAAAATCGTATCAATTTTTCGAGCAAGTTGCAGGGGAGACTCAAATCTGTATACTTTCAATATTTGCCATCAGATTTTTCACCGAGAAGAGGAAAAACGTATGAGGAGCTAAAATTGTAGAGAAGAAATTTTTTAATCGGCCGGAAACAACGTCGATCTGAGACACTCGATTCTTTCGTGACTCGTGTGTCAAGTTGCCAAGTTCCAATCACACGAGGCTTTGAACGTGCAACATTTTTTCCACTCTTTAAATTAATCCCACAAGATTTTCTAACGTCGAGAATTAGCGTGAAATGTTCGAATAAAGCATTTGGCCTATTCTTGGAAATGAAAATTCAAGGTAAAAATCACCCGAACAGATATTATTGTGAATATAAATCTACGACATTAGTTTATCTTCTTAAACTTCGATATAATCGTTATAATGACTAAATACGAGATCGTTTAGGCTTATGTGCACTGTACAGCGTTGTACAGTTTATAAATGTACTTCTGTGTACGTATATAACAAGAACGAACAGCTATTAAGGCGAGCCACGAGACATTTTGCTGCTTTTGTGTGTGTCTGTATTTTTTTTTGTTTTATCAAGTAATCTTACAGCGTTTGCAGTGCACAGTACAAAACGCGAATAGGCAACACAGATAGCGTGTTTTCGAGATAAAGTTTTAATTCTTCGACAAACTTTATTTGGAAATTTTATAAAAGTCCTTGGCTCTCTGTAAGAAATAGTTGCTGCTGCTTCGAATGATTTCACATTCGAAAGTTGAGGACGAATATTTCAATTCTTTCAAACTCGCCAAATAATATCGCGTCAGTGATTTGAAACAGTTCTGTTGAGCTATTTTTTGACTAAGTGAGAACGTAGCTCGATTATTAATTTGCAGAGGGCGTTGAGAATCGTTTATGGAAAATGAAAGCTTTGAAAATTCCCTTATAAAGTCTGGCGACTCTCAAAATACAAAATATCGTTAAAAAAGTGAAACAAAACCTTGAGGAGTCACGTCCAATAAAACGAATTGAAAAAAAAAATGGATTTTTACACTATTTTCGTGTTTTGAATCGATGGAATTCCCTCAACAGGGTTCGGGGAGATTCGACAAAAATTCATGAAGCTGGAAGACACCAAGAGTCACCGGGGCCTCCGACAACGAGTGCCAAAACGGTAGCCCGTTGTTTTTTCTTTCAATTTTCCGTTCCGGAAATCAGTACTAGGAAATTTTGCAATTTTCAGTCTTCTTTGTTCATGAATGAATCACGAGTGTCGATTTTATTAAAATTCTCATTGGACATACACTTTTCGGTTTCCAAATAATGTTTGTATGAAAAATAATCTTGACAATCTTGACAACAACTTTTCTCTGCTATTTAAGGCCATGACCCCTTAAGATGTTCCTATTAATTTTCATAAGCGGCTACTAAGCCAAACTACAAAGATGTTGCAACAGGCATGAGAATTTTCGAATTGCGTGCAAACACTGCCAATTGGACAGATAGATAAATAACTCCGTTTCGCAGGAGGACAGATTTTACTTTCATGAGATGGTAACTACCGAACAAGGAGCTTTCCATAGAACCTATTTCAGTCACGTATTTTTTTTTTTAAATCTATACACAGCCCAGAATTTGAAATGAGCATCATAACAAAACTGCACTCGAGTTCTTTGCAAATTTGCCAATAATTGTAATTAATCAAAACGATTTTAATCTCGGAGAGTAGATAATGATTTTTTGATAACGGAGTAAAAAATTATTCCGAGGATTATGAAATATTCTTTTTTCTCGAACGGCTGGAAAAAACTGACTCTTTAAGATGTAAAAACTGTTGCGATGATCAAACGATTAATTGAGACGTTGTAACGGGGCCGTATGGAGTCTTAACCCTAGACTTTAAATCCAGCGCCCTTTCTCCCTTCGTTCTCCCGTTTTTTATAGTTTTACCGCATTTTCGACCATTTTTTTTATTTGAAGCAAAATTCCCCTAGGCTCACTTGATCCTGCATTAAAAAACGAAAAGAACGAGCCCTAGTTGAACCCTTTTCGTTGAATTTTACCGCAGATAAGAATTTTTCAAATTGGGGTCATTTATGAGCCCAGGTTACCGGAATAGGTAAAAAAAATAAAGTTACCGTTCTAGGGGTAAAATAGCCTAAAATTTATACTGAAAGTGATAACGTTCTCTCCACGTAAAATTGGCTTTGGTAAAGCACCTTCCAGGACCATTGGCAATAAAAATGGTACAACGGCACCAAGCAGTGTATCAATTAATTATTTCGGTAGGAAGACGATAAAATTTATTTCAATAACGAACTTATCATTGTAGTCAAGCACCAGTGGGCCACCGAAGGATTGCCCTGGTTTTGTATTTTTTTTTCATTGAAATTATCAGACGTGATCATTCATCAAATCCGATGATGAATTGGCAAAATGTGCACGAGCGTATTGCGACGTTGTAATATTCACATTACGTAATTATCATATAATTATTTTTAATTCTTTAACGCGCAGGCCACTTGTCATTTTTCTCTTTAGATAAAAATCAAATTCTTCCCAACGGAATTATCGACAGCTGTCAAAAGAATCAAATGGAACATTTAAAATCATGATTCTTCGCGATAGCAAAGTCAAAAATTTATATTTCCAAACAATTTTCCTGAATCCTAGTCAGCGAAATATTTTCTTTATGAATTTTTCCAGACAGAAAATATCAAACAATTGATTTCGACGTTCAATGGGTGAAGAAATATTTTTACTCGTCTGCAAACGACGAAATGATAGAAATTGTAAATTGTAAATTATTCCGTTGGAAAAACTCTGGAAACGATGGTGCCATCGTAAAAACGGATATGATGAGCCTTACCCTACTGCGTAATCTTACATCAAAGCCGTGTTTCGCTTAATACTACGTACGAATTTAATTTCCTTGACTATATACGTGTGTGTACTATTTCAATCGAACTTTTGATGCCCATAAAAATGCCAATGTTGGCTCTCTCTCTCGCTCTCTTTTCCAGACTAGAAATAACGCGACTTTCCTATCCTCGAGAACGAACCAAGCAACGTTTTCTTTCGTGACACCCCTGGATCTCACGAAACTTTGAATCCGAGTGGAAAAAAGAAATTCTACTAAATGTTCTCTATAAGAAACGTCGAATAGCCAACGATTAATCACTGTCAATACTCATGATATCCTTATGCGAAGATTCCCTAAAATCCGATTCGTCCACGTACATGTTCTTCATGTTTCTTTCGGCCACTGACTGAATGCACTGAAAACAAATGTGAGCATTTATTAATTTGCCATTTCTTATCATCTTCAATGGCAATTTGGAATTTTGGAGATTATCTTGACGATATGTGTCAGGTTAATTAATTGTTTTTTGAGTACTCACGTCCTCGACTTTTATACGAGGAGCTGTGATTTGCTCGGGCGAGTGCCAAGGCCGATGGTTTGGATTGTTTTGCTCTTTCCAACCAGGATAACCGATCGATGCTTTGTGCAATCTTTTCACCATCTAAGAACAACGATATCCACGCAATTTACAAAATTTTCATTCAATATTTTCAAATATTTTTTAATTTTTGTTTCTTCTATTTCTTACCTTTGGAGCTAAAATCTGAGTAACTTTGTTGACGAGCCAAACGGGCAGCTTACCATGTGGATCTGTGTGCGAAACGTAACCCAGCTCCGAGCCATCTCCGTTCCGTGAAGGTCGAACAATGTACCCTGCAGTTTTCAATCACAATCAAGGAAATTCATGACATAAAACGTTTAAGGATTTATTCAAAAATCTCACCTGTAAGATAGGACGTAGCTCTCACGTAGTGCTTTCTCGGTGGATAATCTTTGTGAAAAACGGAATGATTGAGAATCAACTGTTCTAATCCTGTGTCCAGCCAAGAGCGTTGCAGCACAAAGTCACGATTTTTCAATGGAGATGGACAAGCCACTGAATAAACATTAAAGGTGAAATGAATTTCAATTCAAAACAAAAAAAAAAACAAAAATAATAATATTTGTCAATAATTTCGTAATTAACGTGAAATAGTTGCTGCGCACTTGTTAAATTTATGTCAAATATTGAAAAGCGATTTTGGCAACCCAAACGGATCAGCAAACTGGTAAATTTCCATGCGTCTAAGAAGTTTAAACGATTTGGCACAGAACTGGTAGGAAAATTTGGTCGTTGGACGATCCTAAAGCAGCTGTTTCAGCTTAATAATATTTTTGTTGTGGAAAGTTGTTCAAATTTGAATAATAAATGAAACTTACTCGAATAATAACCAATGTCGTTATTAGGATTGAAAAAACCTATATCTTTGGATTCGATCATGTGAGTGTCCCATACTTTTCTATATTCCGGATCGTGCAAAACGTCGTACAGTGTTTCCGGCATGACGTCAGAAAACCTCGTTCTTATCTATAAACGCAGGATTTGCATTGTTGCTTATTATTCTTAAACACACAAAATTGACACGACTCGAAAGTTTGCAAAGTTGAAATTAAAAAAAATGTTTTCCTGTAAAATTTCACAAAGACAAATTCCAGCAGCACAAATTTATAAAGACCAAACTCCTTCCAAATGTTGGAAAATTGAATATTTTGACAGACCTATTTACCTTGATCATTCGAAAGCTTATTCCTGGAACAGACTTTGTCCAGACGGACAAATCTGGTTTGTTGTAATCCAATCTCCAATCGTTGTTGTCATCGTACAGACGTTTCAATTTTTCAAAATCATTATCCTCAGCAATTTTAATAACTCCAATATCCATTGTATCGAGGATCTGAAGTAAAAATGATTTTAAAAAATGTGTTAACTATGTGCTTTATCTGTCAGGGAAAAAATGCAAGTTTTTTCAAAATTTCTGTAACACTGGCAATTTTCCGAAATATTTCACAATTTTTGATGATTTTTCATTTATCATTCGATAAATCGATAAATCGCCGTTCGATAAATATACAATAATTGAAAAATATTGAATTTAGTTGAAGCATATGTCCTACTTGAAGTCCATCACACGTATGAGGAAGGCGAAAGATTAAATGTGACAAGGCATGAATAATTGCTGAGCACAATGGTAAATTACTGGGGAAACGAATTCAGGGGAAAAATTTCGTTTTTTATCACGACTTTTTAATACAAACCGTGCAGAACAATACAATAATGCTGAGGTCTGGGACACGTACACACCGCACTCACAGGTACTTTGAACGAACAACACGCTTGGCACGATCTAATCAAATATTAGTAAACAGTAGCAGCCTACTCATTTCCAAAACAATAATAGGGGGAATGGAATGATTAATTTCGAAATTTAACGAGGTAATTTGTATTTTTGTTGCAAGCAGAGCTCTAAAGACCTAAAGTTCGAAAATGTCACTGTTTTGAGAGTCATGACTCTTCCTTCGAGAGGTCAAGGAACACTGATGCTTGCTAACTGATAACTGATTTACTCTGCTGTTTCGTGTATCGCGTACTGTTCCTGCCGGTGCTGCTATTGGACAGCAACTATCAGAGTTCCTCCAGTCACCCCAAGTAGTCTTTTTTTTAAAACACAAGTTTCGATCGACACAGTTTCTTCCTGAACTGCGAGACAAAACAATTTTTAAAAATCCTGTATTACGATTTTTTAAATTAAAATATTTTGACCATTCCGGTGCTCATCATTTTCGCATTATAATAAAATTTATTTTCCAAAATATAGGTCTGCAATAATTTTCGTTGAATTCGCTCAAAAATAATAAAATACTTGAAAAAGCTACTACTCCACGAATTGTGGACATGGTCTGTTGGATTCCTTCGACATAAATAATTTAAAATTGTTAATTAATTACTCGACGACCCCATTTGAGAATTTCGCACTTTTTATTTTACATGTTCATAGGGTAAAACAGTTTTCTTCCTACGCAGTTCAAATTGCTGCTGACTCGGCCGGTATCCAAAAAAGATATAATTATACATAAGGATATATATATTTTGTGTGGACGTCCACGCATGCTGTCGTATGAAAAACAATAAAAATAAGGAAGAAAAATGAACAAGCGTTATCCATTTGGAAAGTCAGCTTGCCAAAAATATTCACTCGTAACAAAATCATTGCTTTCCCGCCACTTTTCTGTATCGCCTTGTTCTTTGTGTTGAGGGGATGAGACTGCCTGTCAACCTGCGTATGCCTTCGCAACGATTTGACGCAAGTAGTTAATTAGTCTCGCTTGACGTTTATAACACCGCGTACCGCGTAGACCGGTGAGAAACCAAATATAAACAAAGAGTAGCCAGCTGATCCGATTTTAACGGTAAAGGGGGGCTTTAGTCATTGATTTCCTTTTAAAATCTAATTCATTCATTTTCTTTATACTTCGTGATATTTGTGAGCATTTCTATGAGGTTACGTCAGTCGCTTTATTGATATCGGGCTTGTGTCGTAAGCGATATAATATGAAAATAATGTGTTCCAAATCCAACACTAGTTAATCATCGCTCATCTCCGTTCTTTGTGTATCGTTGGAATACTATTTACCAGGCTCGTTTTATCCACTCCTATCAAACAGCAGGAGGTCAAGCTACGCGCGATAAATGACACCGAATAACTCGAAATTTGTCTCTCTCGTTGCTCAATTACGTGAGATCATTTTTTATTCGTTTCGGTCCTCGGCTGACGTATCTGTTCCAACGCTCAAATATACTTCGAAAAAGTGAATAATTGTCGTAGTGTTCTCGTAAATCAATCAGCGAAATTAATTTTAACAAAAAGCTGCAACAATTTTTCAAATTTGCGATTATTTCATGCGTTATCATTACAGAATACAGCATGGCACTTGACGAACTCGTAAATACGGGAAATAAAACTCTTGATGAGAAAATCAATGAGTGGCTTGACTGGAACAGGGTATGAAATCAAAATTGAATCTCCAAAATCAAAATCCACCTGAAACACAAAACTAAAGAACAAATGTTCGAGATTTTTAATTAAGAAACTTGGATTGCTCAAATCGTTTTAAAGCCGAAAAAAAATATTTCGACTTTGTGAACTTAATCTGTTGAATTTAATACACAAAATTCCAGGACTCAGAGGCTGACAAAGAAGTGAGGAAACTCGTAAGAGATGAAGAAATCAAAACTTTGTCAAATCTCTTTCTCAAAAGAATGCAGTTTGGTACGGCAGGCCTTAGAGGCAAAATGGGGCCTGGATATAATCAAATGAACGATTTGGTCATAGTCCAAACGGGTCAAGGGCTTTTGGAATACTTGCGCGAAAGAATTTTTGACCTGGAAGACAAAGGTGTCGTAATTGGATATGACGGCCGATATAATAGCAAGAGGTATATTGAATAAACTGCAAAAAAATAAACGACAGTATTGGTAAAATTTCAAGATTTCACGAAAAAATTGCACAAATTTGATTCATAATGAAAATTGTTTGAATTTTCATTCAGGTATGCCGAACTAACGGCAGCAATTTTCATCAATCGAGGGATTCGAGTTTACATGTATTCCAAAGTGTCTCCAACACCGTTTGTACCGTTCGGGGTATCAAAATACGAGTGTGCAGCTGGAATAATGATAACAGCTTCGCACAATCCCAAAGAAGACAACGGCTACAAAGTTTATTGGGAGAACGGAGCTCAAATAATATCGCCGCACGACAAGGGAATACAGAAGTGTATTTTGGAAAATCTGGAACCTCGAGAAAGCTCGTGGAGAATAGAAAATGTCTACGAAAGCCCGCTGTACAAGGACCCGCTGGAAGATGTCATGAAATCTTACTTTCCGATCATCACGGAAAATACTTTGTATCCCGAAGTCAATCAAAATACTATTCTCAAATTCACATATACCGCGATGCATGGGGTTGGATACGAGTACATGGTTGCTGCCTTTGATAACTCCAACTTTAAGGTCTGCTCCAACCTCTTTCATAGTTTTTTTTATAAATAACTAATTAATTTGATTAATTAGATAATTAATAAATAAAATAATTCGATTAATTAATCAATTTGATTAATTGTCTGATTAATAAGATGACTTGATTAATTTATTAATTTTTCATACATAATTTCATCGATTTGAAATTTTTTTTTTAAATATTTTGTTGAGGATTGGAAGGCAAAGAAAAATTGAAAACTTGAAGAAAATCGAAATTAAATCTGAAAAAATAATTCAACAATCTCGAATTTGAGTTATATGGACTTTTATTTATTTATTTAAAGCCTTTCGTTGTCGTGGAGGAACAAAAAGATCCGGATCCCGAATTTCCAACAGTCAAATTTCCGAACCCCGAAGAAGGCAAAAGTGCTCTTGACCTGAGCATCAAAACCGCAGAAGCAAACGGTTCGACAATAATCCTCGCCAACGATCCTGACGCAGATCGTCTAGCATGTGCTGTCAAGACTAACAAGTGCGTCAATAACGACAGAATCATAAAATTATTCGATTCTCTGTCATCTGCGAATAACAACCCGATGGATTTACAAAATTTTTGTCTCATCGTCATCGTCGTCATTTTATCTGTGCATGAAAAAATTGGTGCATGCTTCGAAAAACTCGCCATTGTCTGGAGTTTACGTTTTTTGTATTGAAATTTCCTTCAGGGACGAATGGCACGTTCTCAGTGGCAACGAACTCGGCGGACTGTTGGGATGGTGGATGTTGCATACGTATCGGGTTCGATGTCCGGATGACAATGCAACAGATGCTTACATGCTCGCGTCCACGGTCTCTAGCAAAATACTCGCATCCATGGCTAAAAAGGAAGCTTTCCAATTCGAGGTTCGAGAAAAAAAAAAATTTGCAAAGTCAGAAAATATAATTTTTTTAAATATTCGACTTTGCTCGGATTTCTACGTTTTTTGCTTCGCCTCAAAAAACAAAATCATTTTACACAATTTTTGAAACTTTTGTCCACGTTTTCTGTCTGCAATTTCGAAAAATTCTTGGAGATAAGAATTATCGAATATCGATTTTTGTTTCTATTCAGGAAACTCTAACTGGATTCAAATGGATGGGAAACCGAGCGGTGGAACTTATGAAGGACGGCAAAAAGGTGTTGTTCGCGTTCGAAGAAGCGATCGGCTTCATGTGTGGGTCTAAGGTACTCGACAAAGATGGAATCAGTGCGGGTGTCAGAGTTGCGGAAATGGCTGCTTATCTGGAAACTGTGGGGCTCACGCTTATCGACAAACTGGAGGAAATATATAACGAGTGAGTCAGGATCGTCGATTCTGTATGAGAAATTGGATTTTTATCGAAAGAAATGTTTCGATATCACATGATTCGGTTGGCGATAAGAAAAACATTTCCATAGCAACCAAAAACTTTTCCAACAAAAAAATGTTCAATTCGAGAAAAACAAAATTAGAATTTCTTTAGCAATTTTTCATACAAAATTCTTTACTTTGCTTAATATCGAGATTTAAAAAATCATTCGCTCATAATTTCTTTTGTCCTGCTAATGAAACGTTATTAAAACTCTCGTGTCGTCTCCCGACGTTGACGAATATATTGCAATTTTCAACAGTCTTTGACACCTTGACCGCAGATCCGATCCCTGCAAACTGACACTGGCTTATTCCTTTAAGCATCGCGGAACAAAGCCTGTGAGCACCGCATAGAGATCAGCTGTGCGTTCATTATGTCAAAGTTATACAAATAATTATGAAAGGTCAGAGTTTACATATCGATTGTTCTTTAAACGTGGGTGTTGAACCGAGCGAAAATTTGAGCGAATTTGCACGACGTTACAACGCAACCGAAATTTGTTTCCATTAGCGATCGGTGTCCCGACTTTTTAGGAACGCGAATGTAAATGGGTAATACATGCAAAACCGGTTGGTGAAAGGATAGACTTATTTTTACTGGATTCCAACGAGCAAACTTGAAAATCGTTGAAATTTTTCTTCTCATGACTGTGTGATTTGTTTTTTGTTGGCAGTTACGGACGACACATAAGTGACAACTCGTACTGGATATGCCACGAGCCCGAGACGATTAAATCCATTTTCGAAAGATTAAGAAACTTCGACGGCGTTCCAAACACGGTAAAGTTTCCATTAGATTCTCCAATTTTCAGTAGATTCAACGTGTTTTGATTCTAGTCAGCGATACTTGTCGGATCGCGAGCAAAATCGCTTTTTAATCACAAGGTCGTCTGGTATCGTTGCATGATATGGCAGCGTAGTTGTCTGCCTGTCGCGCGTTACGACGGCATTGAAGAGAGAAAGGAAAAGTTTGCGAGCGGGACAGAGAGAAGCGAGCTTCGACATAGAACGGCATGTGATTCCCACCAGTGGGTTATCTTGTGAAATTAAGCATACAGCCAATCAACGATAAAGCCGAGATGACGAAGCAACCTCGGCGCATTCGCTATTTCGAGTAGTGTCGTTGTTTTCCCCCATACGACTTGACGTTCTCAATCCAATTTTCCTCGTTTTCCGCTCAATCTCAACCGTGAAAATCGCAACTAAACACGTTCCGAGATTATTTCGGTATTGGATAGAAAAACAAACAAACAAAAACAATGCGAGTGCTTGTCCAGTGATTTTTTTTGTTTAAGAAAAATACAAACTCCAAGCTTCGTGACAATTCGTGCGAAAATTCTCATTCCATTCAACGAATAATGTGATTCAATCGAATCGAACAAAGCTCAGATTTACTCACGTCAGAACTTGGCGAAAAACTCGTTTCCAAAAATGTCGAAAATCACAAGCGGCTATGAAAAACTAGCGATTATGTTTTTCACTACATTGACGTTGTTACCTTCGCTTCTTCTTGGCTTACTCGTTATACCCGTTGTAAGGTCGCTCTATTTTCTCACACCGTTTTTTCAAGAAATCTCGCCTCTCTCGGAATCGTAAGCGATTATCGAAATATTTATATAAATATAAGACGAATATCGAAAGATATCTCAATCGCCTGCATAGAAAGATGCCTCTCCGAATCAAACTTTCAATTTTCAAAACAAATTCAAATCTCGATTACCGGAATAAAAATTTGCACCTAAATTTTGCGTTTTCGAGAAATTAAGTCAACCAATTTTTTTGTTTTGTTTTTTTTTTCCCCGTATTGACAAAAATATAAATTTCAACAATTAACCATGGAATTTTCGTTGTTATCGTATGGCTGTGCAATTGTGAAATTATTGCCGGATTGGAAAATAACGAAAACTTCAGTGACAAGTTTGAAAGCGATTTTCCTGAATTATACGATACGAACTGTTGAAAATATTGTGTCTCTAGTTTTTATAATATCGCGTTTGTTTTACCTCACTTGCAGTATCCAAAGAGCATCCTCGGAGGCAAATATGTTATAAACGGAGTGAGGGACTTAACGAGCGGTTATGACAACACGAAACCCGGGAACAAGGCTGTACTACCCATATCGAAATCCAGCCAGATGATAACGTTCAGTTTCTCCAATGGTTTAGTCACTACACTGAGAACAAGCGGTACCGAACCAAAAGTCAAATATTACAGCGAATTATGCGGAACGCCTGAACAACAGTGAGTCCAATTTTTTGTCACCTTTTTTGACCCCCTTTCGTCTTATCTCAATATTTCCCGAAAAGCCTGCTGCAATTTTTTATCATTCCAAATAGATAAACGAGCGCTATCTCAATCTTATCGAGCATCGGTTCGTCGTATTCACAAAAAGAAAAATATCTCCATCTTTGGGACACTATAGATTTTGTTAGTAAAATATTTGTGGTAGTAAAATAGCCGCGTCTCCTACTTTAACGAGTTTTCATTATCACAATTATTTAACGCCGAGTTTAATAATGCAATAATTGCAAAATTGACCGATAGACTCAAATTGCGAAAAATTTGGATTACCTAGAAAGATAAAAACCCAAAATCTTCAGCTACAAATTTTTATATCATTTGAATATTTATGAGCATCAAAGTTTCGCGCTTTAATCGTCGTATATTCTTTCTTTCGTTTTCACAGAGATTTGGAGAAATTGAAAGAGGTTTTGAGGGAAATGGTAACGGCGATCGTTGACGAATTTCTCGAGCCTAAAAAAAATGCTTTGATTCCACGAGGCCCGTAAATTTCAAATTAACCGAAAGAATAACGTTGAAAATTATTATTTTATAACGAAGTTGAGTGTATTTTTCATTTTTCTGAGAGTAGAGCGTCGAGTACTTTACACTTTTGTATTGGTACGAAAAAAAATTGTCTTTTCTCTTGGATGTCAAAGAACGTGGAAAATATTGCATTTGCTGTAAGTAACGTTGTCGAAATTGCAGATTTCTGTCAATCGAGGCATGAATAAATAATCATTATGAATAACGAGCTTCGTGGAGAGTGTTCTTTCGTATTTTACGAATTACCCCAAGTACGACTTCATCCAGACTTTGAACGACTCCATTTTTTCACCGATCTCGTGGACTTGTCGATTTATAAAGTGCGGGCAAGTCGAAATCGGTGGACCGTACAAGAAAAACATCGATTCTTCGTGAAGGTAAATTATCGCGACAACGTCGTCGTACGTCACTTCCGTTCGTAAAGAAAGTCTAGCGTGAGCTTGAGCCAAAGTTTTCCTAAAACATTGAAACACATTTTTATTCCCAAAATCGAAACGATATTTTTCGAGTATTCGGAATAATTCTCATTCGCTAACCTCGGACGTTCCTGAAAAAGTGTCTTCTTTAGAAAAAGAAAGAGAAAATTTGCTTTTACATGAAACTCACATAAACGTTATCAATTGAAACGGGAAAGTGTTCTTTCTCATTCTTCTGGAAACGACGAAATAATCCTCCATTAAATTCACCGCATCCTCGCTCAATTTGACTTCACGTCCATTCACGATTCGCAGAAACTTGCCACGGGAAGATAAAAATCAAATTTTGTCAGATTTTTCGAACATTCACAGATGAAAATATTTATTGTCAAATTATGCAGAATAAAATTAAAAAAAAAAAAAACCTCAACTAATTGATCCATTGGAACTTTTCGAGGATTCGTTTCACCACCGTTGAAAATCAATTCGCAAAGTTCCCTAACGCAATCCTCCGTCATTTTATCGGAATCGGCGAGAAATGGAACTCCGAATAGACTGCAGGCGAATTGTTTTGGAAAATTGATGATTTTTATAAAGTTGCTATTATTGAAATCAATGCGGAATATAATAATAGATCGGGACAATTACTTTACGAGATTTTGTAAAACGAGCGAGTTCGTGTGACCATCGTTTTTTTTGCATTCCAAATAACTCCAAACTGCTGTTTTGAGAGGAAACGGCGATGCGAGGAACGGCGTTTTATTATTTTCCATAATTTTTAAATGTGTTTCCGTGTTTATTATATAACCATCCTCCAGAGCTGACGAGGTAAAAAAAAAAACAAGAATTTAACGTCGTCTGTAAGTTTTCTCTCAAAAAAAAAAAAAAGACGACGAATCAGCACCTTGCAAAAGGTTTGTTTTCTCAGTCGTTTTGAGGCTCTCCCAATCACCCGCAACGCAGACTCCTGTTTTGGCTTTGAGGAGCGAACCGCTAAGAAGCCAAATGCGTTGATCGCTTCGGACGGTAGTCGCGTGAACGGGAAAGTTCACAGCGACGTTTCTATCCGCACAATTCGCTGCATATTGTATCACGTCTTCCTCCAGTTCTCCAATGTTCGGACCAACGCAAAGAACTGGTGCATGTTTCTCGTTCCCCTTTCGATTTAGAAAAAAATTGTGTTCGGAATCGTAAAATTTACATTTTTTCGATTTTTTTTTGTATCGTTAGAAATTTAAGTTCAAATGGCGCTCGAGTAGCAGGAGAAAAATCTTACGGCACTGGCCAAACTCAGGAGTAATCCCATCTTCAAAGACATTGCAGCGTTTTTTCGGTAGATTCTTGAACCGAGCTCGAGGGACAGAGCCCTTGCAAAACTCCAAGGATCGTTTGGTCCCTTTTCCCTAATTTCCCGTGACGAAATCATTTTTTTAATAATTATCAACATTGGTAGACATGAATTGAGAGATTTGAGAAAAGATTGTTGAAAATCTTTTGAGCAATGAAATAAACGGCGGTATCCCAAAATTGCTTGAAAATAACGGATTTCGATTTCTAGAAACGTCGTTGATGAAAATACGAGATTTAGGAATTTTGCACTCATTTCTTAACAGTTTTGCAAATTTATCATTATTTTTTTTTCTAACATGTAATTTTGAAGATAATTTTTCTCCTTGATTACCCAAAAGAAGTCCAAAGTGACTGAATACTTGTGGGAAGCGTTGATAACGTAATTTCTTCCTTGTGGAAGAAGCTCGTTCTTTCCAAGCCCCATATTTCGAAAATCGAAGCCTCATAATGTCCCCAAATAGTGTACATTTCTCCGAGCTCTAAACTATCGATCAGAGGATCTGAAAAAAATCAATGAATTCACGAGAGAGGAAAACTTGTCGGTCTTGAAATAATCATAAAAATCGATACATAATGCGAAAAAAAACCTGTGATCGAGCAAGTCAATTCAGTGTGGAAGGATTTCTCATCGCGACAATTGAACGCCAACACCGATGTGAATTTCGCCAAGACTTTATGTATCCCCCCACGTCCGGCAGCGTCTTCGTAACATTTTTTTCCACAATGTTTACAATTTGTTAGAGTTATCCCAGATTTTAATTCTTCCACCGGAATGTAACTTCCCGAATGTCCAGGACAATGGGAATCAGGGCAACGTGTCAATGCACAAATTCTAAAGACACGAAAAAGTTCAAAATCAAAATTCGTTATTTTTAACTCGAAAAATTTAATTTTTTTTCCCTTTTTCACTGTCACGAACAATCGTAGGACTTGTGAAATAAACAAAAATTATTACCATAAATAATTTTGTTCCATTACAATAAAAAAAAAGATTGCACATGAAAATTTTATGAAGAAATAAAAAGAAAATATTGAATGTCCTCTCGACTCAAACTTACGTGGATAAGTTGCACGTGTCAGAGCCAACAATGGACACACTAGTGAGAACATAGCGTTGAAAATAACTCAGACATCGATAACTTTTTGCATACAAGTTTTTCCCGTCTCTCAGCATTGAGGAATGTCGGCAACGTAGCATTAGTTGCACGCACGTTAGTGTCGCAGGATTCTCGCTGCGTAAATACTCTCCGAGACAGTCGTTTAGAGCTTTTCGAAAAATTCTACGCCCTTCGGTTGGATGTTCCACGAGATTATCGTACAAAGACTCTGTGATTCAATTACGAGCATCAAATATTCATCACACGCATTCATATTTATGCTAAAATAATGCATAAAAAACGCAGTCTCTGGTATTCATCTGCATGCAGCATAAATTAACGAGGTCAAGCTTCTAATCCCTTAGACCATAGTAGAAATAAATCGAAACAAAAAAGTTTTTTAATAGCTCAATTTTTGAGCGTGTAAAAAACGATGCCAAATTCCTCGCAACGTAGCAATAATAATTTAATTTTATAGTCAGTAACATGCGGCAATGAAACTTACCGGAAAACGCACGAAGAAGATTAAGATCGACTTCGAAGTCGAGTATCAACGGTGCTGGTGGAGAATCAGAGTTTCTAGAACAATCGAGCGAGTGTTTCACAGCGAGATCTCGAAATTTTTGCAAAACTTGAGATTCCTCCATGAAGGTTAAAGCACTGTGCTTCAACAATTGATGGTTATTCATTATATTGTTATTATTAGATCTTGGCCCATCACACAGTTTCGAATGTTTCGATGAGAAATTTATCTCCGAGAAAAAAATTCAATATGGCGCCGACACTACGAAAGTCAAAAGAAGGAATTACCAATTTTTTTTCGTCTAATGCAGGAAAATGTCATGAACGAAAAGCCTTGCAAAAATGGAATTTTATATCGAGAAATGTATATTTGAAGAAAACTGCACTGAGCAGGAATCGGCTGTACAATAAAACTGGCAAATCATCATTGTCACCTCAAAATACTAAAAAAAATTGTCTCGGTACTATTGCTAAGTACACAGATAATAAAAATATATTTTTTTTTCTCTTACAGCATTCAAATGTATAAACAACAATTTTTTGGATAAACGAAGAAAGGCACAGCAGCGATTGCGGCGAATGTCTCCTCACTGCGGACGGTCGTACAGTGACCGCTCGACGAGGAAACGAGACTTCATCTTTTCTCCAGCCTCAAAGCTAGACCGGATTTTCCGTAACTTTGTTTTTCTCGTGGTTTTTATCTTTTCGTTTGCTACCAGTGACTCCTTTCTTTCTTGTTCTGTTCTTACCGGATTGAGCAAGTATTCGAAAGGTGATGCACTGTAAATCGAGAAAGAAATTATTTATTGCAGTGATCTTGACCCTCGGCGGGTCTTATGATTTTTTATGGTATTCCGCGTCATTTGGGTCGTTTTCGTTTTCCGACTTATATGTCACGTTTTTGAATAGGAAAAAACTCTTGAATACTGTCTTCTTTATTCTTCGTTCTCCAATAAAACGTTTGAGAAACCAAGATTTTCGAAAAAAGATCCGCGGAGGGTTAAGGTTTCGGAGAAAAATATTGATTCTGCGGGTGATGGATATATTAACCCTAGAACGGTAACTTTATTTTTTTTTTACCTGTTCCGGTAACCTGGGGTCAAAAATACCCGAATTTTGAAAAATTCATATCTGCGGTAAAAGTTAACGAAAAGCGTTCAACTTTGTCTCATTCTTTTTGTTTTTAAATGCAGGATCACGTGAGCCTGGGGCAATTTTTGGTTCAAGTCGAAAAATTAGTAAAAAAAATGCGGTAAAATGATAAAACACGGGAGAACGAAGGGAGAAGGGGCGCGGGATTTAAAATCGCCTGGGGTCGTTTTTGACCGTTCTAGGGTTAATAAAATTCTTTCATACTCACTTCTTCGTCCAAGAAATCCATCAAATCGTTCTTTTTGCACTTTAAGCCTTGTGCCTTTAGCGTCGAGAACAATGTTTCGAAGGGTAAAGGCTCGTAGGTCAAAACTTGAGTGTGTAATTTTTTATCGACATTCATGAGCTCGAGAAAAGCTTCTTTGATGCTAATTGGTCCAGCCATTTCTCTGGGGGATATGTTTGCTTCTGGGAATTCCATTTCTTCCGGTATAACGTACGTAGTCGGGCTCGTCAAGCTGTGAAAATTTAGCCAGTTGGGGATGCGATTCCGAGTAGTTCGAGAAGGACACTCGATACAATTATCGGAAAATTAAGAATTGTCATCGAATGTTAAAAATACCTTTCTTGAGACAACGGAACATCGGAATCAGATTCCGAATCGTTCGAATTTCGATCATTTATTTTTCCGATTCTTTTGGATGGAGGCTCCTCTTCGTCGATTTCCTGCATAACCGCGTTATCCGGGGAATTATTCTTTGAACTTGGAGCCGGAACTTTTCGGTGCAATTCGTTGTAAATGTGATTGAGCAACTGTCTCGCTCTTTTTCTCTTCTGTGGCTTTATGCCATATCTGTCGAGTTCTCTCTGCGAAGGAAAATAAAAATTAACATATATTGAGAAACAAAACCGATTGGCAAGTCGTTTTTTTCTGTAAATGAACAAATTGCGTCATGCAAAATGGCACTGCGATGACGCACGTGGCGAAAAACTTCGTATTTTCATTTGTACCTTTAGTTCCGGTGTATCCATTTCGTCATAATTCCTGGGTGGCGTGAATTCCTGCGACATTGTGATTCTCGATCTCTTTTGGGGAGTTTCCGTTCTTGCATGAATTTGTCTACTGGCCAAAGTGCTTTCGGGCATTGAGATGGAGCGTGAAGTAAGTTTCCTCACAGAACTGGACGAATCATAATCGTAACGCGACGAACATCCTGGACGACTCGTGCACGGTTCT
This sequence comes from Hyposoter dolosus, assembly GCA_963921915.1. NCBI lineage: Eukaryota > Metazoa > Arthropoda > Insecta > Hymenoptera > Ichneumonidae > Hyposoter > Hyposoter dolosus. The sequence continues at coordinate 9,770,256 of OY998136.1, read as the reverse complement.
GGACTGTACAATTCCTCGAGATGAACCGGAGAAAATCTGTCCATCAGGTCATCCTGACTGTGCCGCGAAACAACGAAACTCTCGTTGCTTTTCTGGGAATTTTCCTTGTCCGAATCTCTTCCGTCGCTCGTTGGAATTTCTTGAGCATTCGTGCCCAATTCTGGACTCGATGATAAGAGAATTGGGCTCCGAATTCTGAGGGTTTCTTGGCTCGACGACGGTGTCGTCGCTCTGGAGTTTTCATCCTGGGATTTTAAGCTTTGAGAGAATATTTCCTCGTTTCCTCCGGGAAAATCTGGTTCAGGCGTTCGGCGGGAAATTTTTGAATCGCTCACTTCCGGGGATAATTCGTGCGTATCGTATTTCTTGCGCTCCTCGGTTTTTTGTGAATCGGCAGATGAAACACTCGTTTCGCTTGACCTCCGCTTTTTAAACCTTTTTTTCGATCTACGTCGTGCAGCTTTTCGAGGAGTCTGACCCTCGTTACACGTCGAACGACTCGAAGAAGTTTTCCTGGCACGATTTTTCACATTTTTCGAACTTTGTGTGAAAACTTTTGAATCTGCTTCCAATAAATCGAAACTTGCATCTTCCGGTGAACTCTCGAGACTTTCCTTTCCCCGTTCATCCGTCGACTGCTGGTCCTCGTTTTCAGTTGTCAAGTTTTCCAGGCAAGTTTCCGACTCCATAGCATCAGATTTTCGTTTACTTGCAGAACTTTTAATTCTCCGTGACACTTTGAAGTGTGGCGAGGAGCTTAAATTTCGGTGAGCAGATTTTTCCGAATCCAACAAGCTTTGCGTGAATATTTCCTCATTCGCTTCGAGCTCATTGGAGTCTCGATAAGCAAACGAGTTGGGGCTTCTCGTATCTTCGGAAGATCCTGCAGCGAAATGATTCAAATTGTTTTCATTGTCTAACGAATTTTCACTCACTGCTCCGTTGTTTATTGGTTCGTCATCATTTCGCAGACGAGGCGTAGATTTTCCGGAAAGGGGGGAAGAATTCTTCGACGAAGCCACTTGCCGCGGATGAGAATTCGAATGTGACAATAATTCTTCGTCGATTTCGAAAACATCGATATCGGATAAGAACATGGAGTTTTTTTGGCTGTTCTTATCGTCGAGAGAACTACTTGGAATTGCTGTTTTATTTCGCTCATCATTCCGGTCCAAGACCAACGATGAGTTTCTCAAATTTGCAGAGTTTTCAAGATTACTGCAATTTTTTGATGCTGTTGCTTGTTCTTTTTCAATAACGGTGCTCGATTCCCCTTGGCACGGAATTCTAATCAACGACGAATCATTGGAATCTGTATCGAGAATTCGGTTTGTCGGTTTCCGAGAAATACGAGGATTTACACTCGACGTCGAGCTCGCAGGAAACTCAATGTCGTCGTCGGATTCCTGAGTCAAATCTATCGCGACGTCGTGCGTGGAAATGTCACTTTCACTCTTTTCACAATTTGCGGTGATTTCCCCGCGCGATTGATTTACTTTTTTCAGCATGTTCCGATAATTTGATATGCTGTTGTTGTGGCTGTTTTTCTTTTTGTATTTCGAATACATCGAAAGGTTTTCATCGCACATAGAAAACGTGTCATCGGTTGATTCAATATCATCGTTTTCTTCGAGTCTCAAAGATTCCTCGATCGATGACTCGTTGACATTTGATTCCTCGTTTGCAACGATTTCTCGACTGTCGGTTTTTGCTTGATCGCAAGTTTTCACAGCCTCGTTACTGACGTTGTTGACATTGAAAGGGTTTCGAAATCTGCGACGATCAAGCGCAAAGCCGAACGATTCCCCTGCTTCGCTGTCGGAATCCTCAGCCGGCTTTGAATTTATTTTTTGAATCTTTTCGATAAATAAACTCAAATTGCTTTTTTGTTTGTCCGGTAAACGTTGAGATTTCGAGAGATCCGTTGCTTCGGACAACATGCCACGAGATTTCGGAGTTTCCAAGTGGCTTTGCGATAAACTTTTGCGATCGTTCATTTTCTCCGTGATCGATGAATTTTGGGTTTCATTTTTTTTGCCGCTTTCAGTTGCGCTTCTCCGGCTAAAATTCGACGAAGAAAAATCGTCGCTCCTTTGATCGACCGAACAATCTTCGATTGGTCTCGCATCAGGCGTTCCAGCAGCAGTTTTGTTTTTCCTTTTACTCTGGGGCGACGTTGGAGACGGAAATTCTCGGTCAGTTTCGTCGGACGATGAAATGTCATCGGCTATTAATTGAGCCAATACTTTGAGGTTCGAATCCCCTTCAAGGGAAACTTGACTCCTCGTTCCGCTCGATGTTTCCATATTTTGCAAATCCCCAGGAGGTTCTCTCGACTCGTCGATCGTCTCGTCGAAAAGATCCGGAGACATTGTACTCGCCCTGTGGCTACTGGCAATCGAAATTACTTCCATCAGCTCAATCTCTCGATCGTTGTCGATTTCGTGTCCCGGAGAATTTGGCATTGGAGCGGATACTTCGAGGAGTTTTCTACAGGGTGAAAACCGCTCTGGGGAACTTTCAACGTTGGTGATCGAAGCTATATTATCAGGAGGACCGCCACGTTGAACAGTGACTTCCAGAACTCGCGAAATTTTCCTTTCTTTGATTCGAATCTCTTTGGTTTCATGAGTCTCCGTATCGTTTGGTTGATTTTTTATTTTTTCAGCTCGATTTTCTCGAATTTCTTTCTCTGCTTTCTGCAACTCTTTGGCATCGACTATGATCGGCGAACTTAAACCTTCTCTGCGATTTTCCACGCTCGTACAGCAATTGATTACCGGTTTTGTCTTACGGAGATAATCGAATAGATCCTTGAGACGATATTTCCTTGCCAATCGTCTAATGCCAGCGAGAATGCGATTATCATCGAAGACTTTGGGATTCCGTTCAATAACGCCACTGTAAACGAATTCGAGAAAAGCCATTGCTGTTAAGGAGTCAAGATCGAGCCAACAAATTTTTTCTTTGACGTGTCCAAACTTAGCGTCGTCGGTTGGCTCGCAATCGAGCAAAATGTTTGAGCAGCGCACGTGGAAAACCAATTTGTGAGCCCAGATGTGAGTGCTTTTCACGAGGATCACGACGTCGCTCATTGAACTCACGTTAAGGGTGTTTGACCAATCTGCGGCCAAATTATTTCGATATTGGCGATCGGTCACGTAAATATTTCTTGTTTCCGGTGGGGAATTTTCGCCAGTTTCGTTGACGCGATTCACCGGTGATTCAGTCATATTCGTAGCGACGTTTTTATCAATTTCGGGCGCTTTTTCGTGCAATGTTTCGGGATAATCTTCCTGGGCTCCTTTCGATTCAAGAATTTCGTGATTTTCCTTTTGTTTCGAAGAACTGCCGTCCCGGCGGTCCGTGCAAGGCAAAACGACCGGCCCGAGATCGTCGACGTAAAAATTTGTAATTTCCGTCGATAGCTGAGCGCTGTACCAAAGTCGCTTCGCCTGTGGGTCCAATATTTTTGTCATTTTTTTTTTATATCACAAAATATTATCAGAAATACGCAAAGTGAGTGATTTTTAAAAATTGACTTACCGATTGATGAATTTTACTCAACAGACGACTTTGCAGTTTCGACTTGGATTTTTCGGCTCTGGTAAAATTTGGTTTTGGAGAAGCTTGCGTTATGGCCTCATTGCCCATGAGAATCTCCGCGATTCTCTCACTCAAAATGCGGTCTCTGGATTCTTTGGTTCGGGTTTGAAGAACTGTGGGACCTAAAAGTTTTTCTGTGGAAAGCGATCATGTTAGTCGTACCCATTTTTTCGTCAGGAAAATTCAATTGATTTCTTTCTCGCGATACTCCGGATTTCACTTACTCCTCCTCGACTTTGTTGGTCCTTCGGTGAGCGCAGACGTAGCAGGTTTATTAGTAGAAAATCCGAAATTCTTCAACGTTTGTCGTTTCTGAGAATGAGTTATTTGGACGATCGGATCTTCGCCCCGATGTTCAGCGGCGAGTAGAAAAGCTTCTTCAAATTCTTGCTCCAATTCGTTCTCCTGAAGCGATTCGGACAGAGCGAGAGCTAGCTGCAGATCGGGATCAGCATTCGAAACCTAACGTGATCGGTGCTAAAATTATTGAACTGCTCAAAACGGTTGTGACAAGATTTTCTACTGACGATTTCTCGAAAAATTACCACCGGATCCCGATTCCTTCTCGGAGTTTTGGTTTTCGGTTGGATTAACGGCCCAGCGGGTAAGCCGATAGCAATACGTTCGTGAGACTGACGTTCTTGCAAGGCGACTGCAGCCAACAATTTTTTCGTCGAAACGTTATTCTTCGTGGCACAATTTTTTGAGTGCGCCGTGCCAGCCGCTGTATCAGCAAAATATCTCATGCACAAAGGACAAGTGTGACCGGTCTTGGTGGCGGTAACTGAAGCTCTGAAAAACGAGGATTGTATGGACGGTTGATCTTGTTCGTTAGTCGTTCGACGAGCCGCATTCTCTTTTTTTCGGCTCGTCGCTGCAGTTTTGCTCTTGGAGCTCGATTTTTTGGCTCGTTTATCATTCAGAATTCTTGGTTTGACGATGGCCGGTGGGACTGGTTTGAGCTTGGGCGATTTAAAGTCTGCCAAACTATCGTCTCTGTCCGGAGACGCATTGAGATTCTCATTTTTTTCACCAACCTCCTCTTTCTTCTCCATTCCTACCGACGTCTCCTTCCCTCCTTCTCAATGCCGTTCGCATCCGCTTCCTGCGACAGGAAAGGAAAGGGACTAGTAACGCGTTCCAATAAAACATGGAATCGCTCGTTCGGCAAAGAGAAAACAAAACCATGAATTTCATGATGTAATTCGTTTAATAAGTCGTCCACGAATCTCTACATAACAATTCCTTACACACAGAATTAAAAAAGTCTACCTAGCAACGAGAATCCTTTACGTGTGACGAACAATGTGGAACTATCCGTTGAAGGCTACAAATTCTTCAATGCGTCGTTTATCTGGGCTTTCACCGGCTGCTCTTGCATCTGCTCGATCATTCAAAGCCTCGTACACTCTTATGGATACGGGATCTTTGTACATTTCTCTGCGAATTTCCTCCCTTGGTTTTGGTTCAATTCTCTTCAAAACACGTTCCTTTGCTCGTAGCACCCATGCCAAAGTTCTTAAAAAAAGAAAAGAAACGACCAATGCGCTATCGAACGTTCATGGAGGCAGCGATTTATCGGAAAACTTTCAAATGTCAATAAAAGTGAAATGTTGGTTGATTTCGGTTCAAGAACGTTACTTACGAGTTTGAATACCACCAGAAAGGAGCTGAAAACACAGCAACAACAGAAAATGCAAGGATATTAACGACTTTGTTCGCCGGTGTTCCTCTCAGTCTGCGAGGTCTCCTTTTCGTGGTATCGACTGGATCTTTCCACATTTCACGTCGAACAGTGAATTAAAGGTATTGCGATTGTTATGCAAAATTTTGGTTCCCCCTTTTTATTATTTGAAAACTATTTTCATTGATGATAATTTCGGTGCTTGACTATTCGGTATCGGTTGTGTGTTACTTAACCTCAAAACCTTAGCCCCCTTGCGGGGCCGAAAAAAGTTTGCGATTGTGCGACGCAAGCGTCGCAAGTCGCAAGCCATACTGAACACACTTGCCAGTTATTTACTGTTGATAAATCTTACCACTAGACGGTAAGCTGGCGTTGCTCTGCGCAGGCAGCCGGCAGCGCCACCCACTATAGTCTCATTAGTTCTGGAGGTCGTAACGGTAGTGTACGCTACGCTCAACGCTGTTTTGTAGTATTGATCAACAGAGCTTTCGTAAACAATGAATTTCAAAAACTATTCCTTTGCCGGGCCCTTTATGTTTATCTGTTTTTGTTTCCTATTAATCGCGTAATGATTGTCAAGTGGTTTGGAGGTAGCGCGAGTTCGCAAGAGTCACGGTGAGTTCGGTCAACCTGTTGCCTTTTATTTGTCCGGCTACCATCTGCATGAACTATATCCGGAAGTCTTCTATTATATAAGAAATCGTTCAAGCACGAAATTCCGAAGTATCCAAACTAAATAAAATGTAACGTTTCGTTCATACGTTTCGTAATGAAATGTGTAATCCACTTTTTCCTGTCGTCCGAGTGACGCTTTTTAATGTTTTCTTCACCATTCGTTTCCCGCTTAAAAACATCGTAATCGATAGCGCGAGTCAGATATACTCTGCGCCCAGTGTGCATTTGCTGTTTACTTTACCATGCCGGACGACGTTGCTTTCGGAGAGCGTACAACAACGTTATTCGCGTACAACATGAAATTAAACCCGCAACGACACACGCCGGGTAATTACTCGTCGATCCTCTCATTTAACGCGCCCGCGGATAATTATGATGACAAAATCAAAGAGAAATGGACGGAAAAAAGGAAAAAAATAGACAGTGTCAGTGGAAAGATCGCAAGTCGAGTGACAGAAAAAAACATTTCGCCACGTGAAGTTTGGATTCGATTCTCGTTCACGTGTCGTCGAAATTCTAAGCTCGAGCCAAACAAAGGCGTCGTGTGTGTTTCTTTCGAGCTATTCGAATGGAATGATTAGCGAGACCCGGACGCAAAGAAAACATTGCAATCAATTTGTACAAATGTTAAGAATAAATTGAACGATGGGAGAAACGCGTGATGCGTGTGACTCGTTACTTTTCGTGCCGCTTTTATTTCTATGACTTCGGAATATGCAGTTTTTCCTGTTAGTTTCGTCGAGAAACTGTCCTTTCTCGTGCAGCGTGTGCACGCGAGGCTGTCGGCGAAAGAATTTCACAAAAGTCCAGCAAAGATGACCGTCGACATAGGACGGAGCGAAATTCTCGAGCCACACACATTTATATACGTAAAGCGTTACACGCATCAGAAAAGAGCGACGAGAGTTTGCGCTTTGAAGATGAGTCCGCGAGCTCCAACCATCGCGTTATCTCTCTCTCTCTCTCTCTCTCTCTCTCTCTCTCTCTCTCTCTCTCTCTCTCTCTCTCTCTCTCTTTCTTTCGTCTTTCTGATTCTCTCGGGTCGCCACGGTAAAAGTGATAAATCTTGGTGGATCTCGGGGCGATTCTCCATGCTCACAGAGCCGTGAGGTATATAACAACATGTGAGAAGAGTAGCTCTCGCGGGCACTCGATTTATGCCGCGATTTCTTGCCATCGGGCATCACACAAACCCATATATACAAGCGCAACGAAGACGAGTGCTTCGCGATAACTCTTTCCTTTTTTCCTACACATCCATAGCTACACACAGACACACACAAATCTCTATGTTCGTATAAACATATATTTTCGTACACTATAGTCCTTTACAGGCGTAGGAATTCTAGCATGCAGCAAAGAGGAAATATACCCTCCACAACGTAATCGCCCGGACGCACAATTAAAGTTGCATTAGCTGTACGACCCTGTTTCTCGTGACTAATCGCCAGGATACCATTATATATCTTCATAGATGCGAACGAATATAAAAACTCGAATACTCTTCCCTTTTTTTCCACCAGAAATCAGGTTTTTGTTCTCCGTAATATACTTTCGCAAAGCCTCCGTGGGTAATGAAACGAAAGAGTACTTAATCGTCTTCCCTCCATCATCGCGCGTTCTCCGTTTTACCGAATTCTCGCTCGCACTACCAAATGATCTTTTCACGCGGCATATTTTTCCTTTATCTTCGAGATTCAATTACTTCCGCGTCTCTTATTACCGGACACGACCAAAACTGATTTCCGGGCCTGTAGGAAACTCTGCGTCGATGTCAGAAACGTTCGTTTCGTGTTCCAAGCCTTTTGGATCCATGGCTAAGCATTTTTTTTTCTTTTCAAGTTTGTTACGTCGTCCAAAGGAACATTGAGCCACTTTTGGCGATATGTGCGGCTTTTATCGCGCGTATATACGTGTAGGCACGAATACCACACACGTGTACGAACGATGTAGCGTAACAAAAACGATTTCGCTACAGTCCATTCGCCGGGTTTCATTGTACCATGAATACAAAAACGAATTCATATCGCCGCGACGCAGAATTGAGAAGGGCCGGAGAAAATGGCAAGGAACGTGTATATAAGGCCCCGAGGGGTCACACCTTCCAGCCGTACGTGATCGAAAGACCCCTTATTACGTTACACTCGCCCTGGCGAGCCACGTAGAGACTCATCCAGCTTCCCGATAGACATTATATACTGCGTTGCGATCTCTCCTTCATTCGCTCACGCGTTCCAACAAATTCTCTTCTTCATTGCAGCCCCATTCTTGCATATTAGCATAATTTTTTTTCCCTATTCACTGATACAGTAATTTCCAAAAAAAAAACCAGTTAATAAATTATCGAAAAATGAGAAAAATTACAATTGGACAGGATCTCGATGTTTGCATCGTTGGAACTCAACGAAATTATGTTTTTCATTGTTTCTTCGAAATTCTGTTTTTTACGATCCAAAGAAAAAATCGGTACGAAAATTGTCATGACTTTTAAAATTACACAAACAATTAAAAAGTATTTTTTGCTGGAGTCCAACGTTGCGAACTTCAGTCTCGTCGATTGGACAACGTGTTGGTAATTCATCGACTTTGTCCTTGAAAGTTTCAGCTGCCAAAAGCTGTGGAGGGATTCCGTAAACAATGATGAATTGTTTCGAGTTTTCAAAAAAGTTGAACTATCGAGTTTTTTATTCTTTTTATTCCAAGAGCCCATGCATGGGCTCTGCTGCGTCTGTGTACGATTTTTATTCGGCTTCCGGTGCAGCTGTAAAGTGCCGTACGTTTCTCATTACGACGACGTATCGGAGGCAAATTCAGAATATTTAAATAATCAACAATAAAGTCTAGAGTTTCGATCCTTAATTATTATTTTTTGACGGAAATTTCGAAGCGCTGTGAGGAGGAGTCGCGAAATAATTGGGGCACATATTCCAACGCTGAAAATTTACGTTTGGTTGAGAAATTCAACGAGGCTACGATCGAGAATTTTGCAAAAAAATAAACCGTTGGAGCATGCGGGAAAAGGCTCGCAATTCGTTCGTTTTGGTGCGGATTTCAACGCCGGATTCTCGGACGATTGTCCGCCAAGCCCGACAAACAGTTTTTCGATCCAATCCAGTATTGTTATTCACTCAGTTATCGCATGAGAGTCGCAGAGACAGAGAAAGCTAACTATCGCGATGCTGTACAAGTTCGGATGATCATACGTACATTCACATACACACAAAGGCACATAAGCACGCACGATATATATCTACATATACATTTACGTAAACGGCGCAAGAGGCCTCTCATTACCGGGTAATGACCTGTAATAACATGGACTTGATGCTGGTGCTGGTGCTGCGGCTCGAGGTACAGGCCATAAGCAATCGTTCGCCGCCTTCGGCGGTTCTAATGAATTGCTCGCTGCTCACTGACCGCTGCTCTCTTTCTCCTTCCGCCGATATTTCCTGCGCGCAACATATCGCGAGAGCGGTCATTCCTCATCGCGCCGATACATCCGTAATCGCGAGTCTCCTTTGTCGTTTTTTTTTTTTTATTGATTTTTAAATCGTATTCTTCCTACCGATTCCCGAACAGGATCGCGGAGCCGAGAATTTTATGCTAATCGTATCGAGCTTGCAAAAATTATGATAATTCGTTGACTGGAAATGAAATTTTTTTCAAAATCGTCGATAATTTGTTGAAGACGGTGAAATAAATATTTTTCGATAATTTCAAAATTTTCGTTATTATGACAGTATATTTGATTTCTAACGGAATTGTCAGCGAAATTTACGATTGGAACGACTAAAATTTGCTTCTAAAAGATTTTTTGCTGCAATCACACTATTTTTGGGATTATCCAAAAAAGGGTTTAGTCGAACGTATCAAACAAAATATCCATCTTTTCCAACAAAATTTTGTTTTCAGTACGTTGGAGTCTCTTTCTTCGCGAGTAACTCGAAAAATTTGCGCGATTCTCAGTTTCCACCGCGGTATAGACAAATGGAAATGTGGTGCTTTGACCTTTTCAATCATTTGGTCACTTTTTTGGTGGTTGTAAACGAACGTATCGAAGAAAATATCGATATTTTGCAACAAAATTTTGTTTTCAGTACGTTGGAGTCTCTTTCGCGAGTAACTCGAAAAATTTGCCCGATTCTCAGTTTCCATCACGTTATAGACAAATGTAAATGTGGTGCTTTGACCTTGTCAATCATTTGGTCACTTTTTTGGTGATTGTAAACGAAATTGTTGTAAAAAAAATGAGTTTCTAGATAAAATACTCGATTGCTACGAACTGGGAATGATTTTATAGAAAATTTTCAAATACTTTCTACACGATTCCGCAATTACATCGCGATAATATATGCACCGGCCGCTGCATAAGGTTTCCTGGGTCAATCCCTCAAGAGATCTTCACGGTATAACTGAAAGCAAAGTATGTACGAAATTGTGGCAAGAACAATATCTAATGTCGGGTCTAGCAAAACCGTTTACGCCTGGAAGCCAAAAGATATAAGTAACTTTAATGAGCTCGCGTGTTGAGTAGAATAATACGGTTGCATTCATAGATCATACGTACAGATCCCTCGAGTCGGAATAATATGAGGCCCCGCAGAGCAGGAGAGAGCGAGAGCAAAGGCAAAGTGCGATAGACCTTTAGCGTCTGTTATCCAGCAGTAAGCGGTTCGCGTAATGTGCAGCTGCAACTGCATCGAGAGGGTGGTTAATACTCTCTCTTTCTCTTTCCGTAGAAGCCCTGACGCGCGGCAGGAACGCGCGACGGGTGAACGTATGGCAGGAGCGAGAGCCAAAGAGTAGTTGCGAAGCCAATGCATGCGAGGATCAAGAGCAAGAGAAAAAGAGAGAGGTGGATATATTATGGCAGGAGGAAAAATATAAAGAAAGGAAGCACAAGGGGCGGAGGGCCGAGAGCGGCGGCTCATCAAAGGGGATTGTAATTAGCTGCGCATGTGCCGCTCACCCGCTCAACCGTCAGCGTTCACTGTGAGCGACTAGTGCACCAGTATTAGTACTTATTCGTACTCCTTGCCACGTTCGGAACAGCGCTGCCAACATTGCCGGGCGGACATCCAACTTGCTTTAATAAATTTATATATGAACCATTCCACGCCAAAACGGCTTCTGTTTTTTTATTCCAATTTTTCATCGTCGCGAAATTTTCATCTTTCCAAGATCATCGTGTACCAAGTTTTTAAAATATTCAATAAGATATTTTCGTCCAAAATTTGTCGAATATCTTGGGAGATCGTGAAAAGGGAAGAAAGTATAGAGACAATCGGGAGAATTTTTGTTTCTTTTTATTTCATCGAGCCATGATGCTACGAAATCAATGAAAAATGAAAAAAAAAAAAATGGAAACAGTAACCGATTATTTTCGGAATACCTCGTACGCATGTTTTTTTTTTGGGCTTCGTGCACGTCGTGCTTGATTCTCTGTTTCTGTTTACCTCTCCTGCTCGCATTTTTGCCACGAAAGAAAAAGCGTTCCCTCTGCCATCCCGTGTTTACGTGCGTACGTACTCGAGGCAATGAGTCTTTGGCCGAGTCTTCCTGCTGAGTCCCTTGAGGCTGCGTTTTCCCTTTGATTAGCTGATCCATCGAGTGCCGGATGTTCCGAAATCCTTATGCTCACATGCCGGGAATCTCGAAAGGTTTTTCATTAATCCTGGGGACAGATTTCGGTACAACAGAAAAAAATATACGGAGGGGAGACACTCCGGTATAGCTGCTTGCCTCCAACAACTATTTCTGATGCTGCAAACGCACAAAACGTGCTTTGTCCATAAACCTAAGGATCTCCTTTTTGTCAGATACGAAGAAGCAAAGTAACGCAATCGATCAGATCACTTTATATGCTTCAGGCTGTTGGTCGCGTTTATAAAGTTTCGATCAATCGCTTTTCCGCTGGTTTCTGCAGCCAATTGCGTTGAACGCGTTCGAAAGATTCTTCCCAGATTCCCCTGATTTTTTAGGCACCATTTGCGCGCAGATTCGTCCGCGAAAAAGCTCGCAGCTCCTTGAGTTTTTTTATTTACGTTAAAAAGTCGCTGATGGAGTTTCTACTGTACATGAAAAGAGAGCTCCCTGAGCCAAGTGAGGGATCATCTTGTAATCCGATTCCATCAGGGTTTGTTGAGACCATTGAGAAACGGGCCAATGACCGCGAACGATCCTTCCCAACAGCTGATATGGGTTGCGACCCTCGATCCGATGAAAGGAGATGGAACAGACGAATCGATCTACCTTTAGCTAACTTTTTGCATGCGTACCGCCACATAAACATTCATAAAGTTTGTCCAACGATGCTTGAAGGACTACGTAACTCGCAGGATTTTTCCTGGTAGCTCAAACGAATGTTTTTTCAGTTCTCAGTGATTCTGGGTTGCTCGAGTAATCATTGAGCAATTGCGATGATTATTAGAAATTATTTTTCCAACTTTTATCGCTCGCCTGATGTTTGCAAAGTTTGCAGAGAATCGTTTTTTTTTTGTTATTAAATTATTTAACGATTCCAAAGGAGGCGAATGAAAGCGATGAGAAAACCAGAAAATAAATTGTTTTTCTATAAAAAATGTATCTTTACGTTTTCATCAAAGCGTCCGGTATATTTTCGATAAATAGTTGAGCCTTGTGGGGCCCTCGATACCCTCTATGGATCTTCAGGCTTAGAGGAACGCTTCCCTTTGTACGAAAGGGCATTCCGGGAGATTGGAATCTGGAACTAATCGGCGCTCGTCTATCGTTCGACCGAAAGCACGTCGAAGGACCCTGACTATACAAAGACTCAGTGAGAATAATAGGAAATTTGTACAGGTATATGAAAAAAAAGAAGGTCCTGAGTAACAAAAAATCTCGAGTATCGGTTACTCGAACGGATACCATGCAGTCGTTCTCGTGCTTGTCGAGCTTATTCGGTCCGAGGGAGTTGGACTTGTTGCACGATAATTGTTTTAGATTTTTCAAATATCACGGTGACAAGAAATCGCGGATTCGAACGTATTTTCGTCGACTAGTAAAAACTTTTGGAGAGGCATCGATTTCTTAGCGATAAAAATGCATTGAATATTTGAAGCACCAGGCAACCTCGGACGATGTTTTTCTATGGTTCACATTCGGACTTGGTCAAAGGATGAACGAAATTTTTATTGAAAATCCGGGACTTTTCTTTCGTTTGGTTTCGGCGCATTGATAGGCCTACAGGGAGCAGCGACGCAGCCTTTCGGAGCGTTTGTAGCAAAAACTCTTTTGGCTCTTTCTTCGGTGGCGAACCTTCTCAAGCTGTCTCGTTCGTGCAACGATTCCAAAGTTTTTCATCGTCTGTCCGTCTCGCAGTACGCTCGAAAAATCTCGATTCGCACATCCTCCCCTTCGAGTCTCCACAGAGAAAGCATGCACATGGGCCCGCGTTGACAAAACGTGTTTTTGGGCCTGAACCGTCGCGATCCAACAGCTCCGACGGAACGACCAGGAGTGCAGGCCGATCATCATTTTTCTTCTTCTTCTTGTCTCTACTTCTCCATCTGTCCACTGTTCCTTTCGTCACGTCGTTTTTCGTCCAGAAGACAGCAGCGGAGAGTGAAAGAGGGCGAGAGAGCCAGGCCTCGATTTCGACGGGCCTCTCATTGTCGGATTTCTCGCGAGGCACCAATGATCCACTCGGGAAAAGAGCACGATGTGAAAGACCCTCAGCTGCTTTGTTTCTTTCGCCAACCATGGCGAATGAGATCGAGCCGCTCGAATTAAACGAGAACGGAATTCTTACGCTTTTTGCCATTAGTCTTCGGCATCCCGCGATGAGGATTATAATCTTTGCAGTGTCTACCTTGAAACGAAATTAGAATTTCGTGACGCTTTTTGTAAATCTCTGCTTGCCAGAACCAAAGACAGAATTAAACAAAATCTTCGAATATCCATCTCTGCGATATTTACGAATAAATAAATAACTCGTGGAATAGCTACAAGCAAATTTATCGCTGTAATTCACACGAGAGTGTCACGTGATCTTTGACCGATCGGGCAATAAGAAAAAAATCCACGACAAATTAACAAACGCGTGATACGAAAACTAACACGCGACTGCTAGATCGCCTTAAGTACACTAAAAAAAATGCCAGAACCAACGAAAGTGGAACAATGAATATTTTCCTCAATTGGCCTGGGGTAGTTTGTACCCCAAGGTGGCAAGAAAGGGTTAACCTTCCGTAGACACACATGGGTCTGGGCTGCCCAGCCCATTCAGCGAATGGCGTGAATTTCTCGTTTTTCGTATAGATTACCATTAAATAACAGTAATAAAAAAAATAATTTTTATCAATCACCCAGTGCAGGCTCTCTTTCTACAGATCCAGAACTACTTTTCTGATTTTTTTCAGATTTTTTAAACAAGTTCAAATACAGTAAAAAACAGTAGGACACTCCAGACCCATGTGTGTCTACGGAGGGTTAAAGCGACGAATGAAAATTAATCAAAACTCTGTAGCGATGTCAAAATCGCCCTGCTCATGCAGGAGTTCGAGGATCTTCACCGTGGGTCTTTCATTGTACTTTTCAAGAGCTTGACAGTTGTTCGCTACACTGAGAACAAAATTTTGTTGGAAAAGATCGATATTTTGTTCGATACGTTCGACTAAACGTTTTTTTCGAATAATCCCAAAAATGATGTTATTGCAGCAAAAAATCTTGTAGGAAGTCTCTTCGGAGGTAAATTTTAGTCGTTCTAATCGTAAATTTCGTTGACAATTCCGTTAGAAATCGAATTTACTGCTAAAATAACGAAAATTTTGAAATTATCCAAAAATATTTAGTTTACCGTGTTCAACAAAATATCGACGATTTTTAACAAAATTTCATTTCCAGTATAGTGAACGAAATAATCTACGAATCCGAATGCGCCTACCTTTTCCTATAAACTCGAAAACTCTTTTCGCACAATTGCAAAAAATTGACAAGTAGAAGAAACCTTGGAGAGATTCTGTTACGAAAGCTAGGTGCACGGCCCTCGGATGGCAGCGGAGAATCCGCAACGAAAGAACATCAACGCGAGAGTGATGGGAGCGCGGACATGCACGCATACACGTACGGCAGGTCCCAGCACGAGAGATCCAGTTTTTCTTGCAAAGATATATAGAGAGAGGCAGAATAAAGCAGGGAACCATCATGCAGAGGAAAGGAAAAAGAGGAAAGAAGCATTGCCATCAGACGGGTAATAAATGCGTAAGGAGTCGCGGTGGTAGCATGCAGGGCCCGAGCGAACCTCGCGGAGAAAGAGGAAAAGAGATCGAGATACTTTTGCTTCGGAATACCATGGGGCCCTTCCTTCGTCGCGGGTCTCCAATGGCTCTGAAACAGACCAGCATCTCCGTTGGATCTGAACATTTATCTTCCTTTCTACGCTCCTCTTCCGCCTTGGAGCGCTCACCACGTTTCTTCTTATATTCTTCTGATTCGCTCTTCTCTGTGATGCGAAACTGAGTGTCATTGAATTGTAGGCTCTGCGTCTGAGGTTCACCCTTTGTTTCAGCGATGATGAAACGCGAGAATCGTAAGAAAATTCTTAATCCTCTAGATCTTGTTAAGTCGAATCTTTTCGTCGAATTTTTGATTTTTCGTTTTTAAATTACTTTTAAAGAAAACCCAACCAAACGAATTTTTTTTTTTTCGACATCCGCTCAACAAGAAGTTTTTATTTGAAAATAAAAAAATGTAATGACTATAAAAACTCTAAGGTCTTGAAGGGGAGTCAATAGAGAGTTCCCCCAATTTTTTTTTTTTTTTTAACAGCTATGAGTTAGTACTTGCTCCCTCCCCCCCCCCGTGACATGCCATGGTGTGCGGGAACGTTCCACTATTATGAAAGAGCGTTAACACGACTTTTGGGATATACCGGACAAGTTTTTTTTCTTCGGCTGTTGCCGTAGCTGACGGTAGTTTTTAGGAGACTCGTATTTTTCATATTGGAGTTTGTGCTTTCTTCGTTCGGTGCGTTCACGGGTTATGTGCCCTGTCAGATGCCGCGCCACGGTTGCGGTCTGTTACGCCCACCGATGGACGGACGGGGCTCCGTCCAACGGACCGACGTGCTTCGACAGAGATTCCACAACAACAACGACCGCGACGAAGACGACGACAACGGCGACTCCGACGACGACGATGCGAGACGAAAGAGCAAGCCGAGTCTTCGAAGCGTGCTATGCTGGGAATAAAGAAGAAACTGGTGGGACAGGTTGGACGTTCGTATACACTGCGAGAGGCACACGAGAAAAGAGCTTCTCTCTCTCTCTCTCTCTCTCTCTCTCGCTCTCGCGTTCCCTCCGAACCTTTGATGGTTTCCGCCTCCGCTGCTGGACATGACACGATATTTATATTTTTCACATCTTTCTTCATTGCATTCGCTCCTTCCCAAGTCTTTCCTTCCTGCTCTTTTCTCGCGCAGCTTCGTTTCATTTTTCCTCAGATGTAAAAGTGCTAATTACGAGTTTTGTACACTTTGGACCTCGACTAACTTCCTCGGCATATATTCGAGCGTGTACACACGATCAGACGGTGGTGCAAAGTTTTTCTCATTCATTTTTCGTATCTCTTCCTTTTCTCATCTTTTGTACGATCCTCTCGGAACGACAGAGAAGAGCCACAATGGATTTGTGTTTATATATGTATATTCCCTTCTCACTTTTGCCCAAACGTTTCCTCGAACCGAGATCGGGAACAGAGAAAGAAAAAGAGGAGTCGAACGCGGCGACTCTGTGTGGTAACTTTTTAACACCTACCGAGTTGGACCCCAAGCTACGACTCTCGTGAATCTTAGCTTCGTTCAGAGACGACCCGCGCGAGTCTTTCGCAGCCGATCGTTAAACATTGATCAACGTTCTCGATGTATGATGATTCTTAATTGAAGGTAAATGAATGTTGGAAATTCAATAAGTTACTCACGAAAAATCTTTTGTCATTGAGCATGAATCTGAACTTCCAAAAAACTCAAAACTCATTTAAATTCCATTTAATTCTTACAGTTTTTGCTTCCTCATAATAGAGGAAGCTATGTGACGGTGAACATTTTATTTTCTCCAGTTTTTAATGTCAAGGTGCTTAAAATGTCCCAAAACATCGAAAAATCATATTTCGAAAAAATGTCCGAATGGATGTGTGTATGTGTGCATGTGTGTATGTTCTGGCACTGTAAAATTCAAACTTTTATAACTCGAGAACGGTTTGAACTACAGGGCTCCCGTTTTGCACAGATGTTAATCTATACCAGCTTTTCGTTATCTGAGAATTTTTTCGGAATTGTTAAAAAAATATGAATTTTACGGCATTTAGAAATTTTCAAAAAAAGGGTGTAATCGCTCTAACTTCCGCAAATTTGAAGATTTATTATTAATCTTTTTTTTATAAATAGACTATCATAATAGGAAGGTTGGTATTGAATTTGGGAAATATCGGTTGAGCGGTTTAAATTTTATGGGTTTTCGAATTTTCCGAAAATGTTAGTTTTTCGAAAAATGGTTGAACCGCTTTAATTTTTACAAATGTTGTAAGATATTGTGTAGAAGTCTGTCTCTACTTTCTAGAAAAGTTGTCGAAATTATAAAATTTAATTGCAAATACAAAAAACACTGCAAATTGAAATTTTCCAATTTTTTAATTAATTATTTATAAGTGATGATCAATTTTTCCGAACCAATTTCACGGGTACACGATGTAATTTATGATTTCCATTTGATCCAGTGATCTATGAACTCACAGAAAGGCCAACAAATACTTGAAGGACACACGTACGGAGTTCCGTACGAAAACATGGCCATACACATGTTTATATTTGGTATGTACGTTTGGTCTATACCTTTATGGTATACGCGCGTATGGGGTTCGCGTATGGTATAATAGAATTTATTATAACCCACTTGCCATTAAACCATTATGTTCACCCTTTCTCCGCACGAGTATATATGGATCCTTGTTCGACTCTCTCTCGTTTCCTTTCTTTCTCCGTCCGTAGCCCGTAGTTTAGAACGTCCATTGTGTATCATAATGAAATTCGTACAAAAGGGGTTGTAGCCCACAAAAACGTGCTCGCGTACTTGGCATTTTGCTAAGCTCGTAGTATAGACAGAGAGCGGAAAAAGGGGCAAAGAAGCGAGACAACGATATGGACCCTGGGTATCTTGTACTATAATACCTTCAAAAAAATCCCCCTCCGCCTGTTTTCAAGGGGGTAATTCGATCCCCCGTGTGCGCCAGATGGGTAATCAGAGTCCGCGGTTTATTTACAGGGTGCATACATGCAAAACAAAAAAAAACACAAACTAAGACAAAAAAAAAGAATAACTCTTCGACAGCTATTGAAAAAAAACGTCGTAGAATTTCACAAAAACTTTTGAAGGCCAATTTGGCTGGAATGGTCGTCACGGTTACACGCGACAAAAATCTACGAAACGTTCCCAATAACTACGCTTTCAAAAAGTAACGAAGCGAAAGCGAAATGTTATTCAATAGAAATCAATAAGAATATGTTGTTTCGCATTTTGTTTCGCAATCGTTGGGTGAAATTGAATTTAAAAAAAATCAAAAGTTGCAAGAAATATGAAAAAGGACGTTTTTTTTTCTAAGCTAGTTTTTGCTTCGTTTCGTATACGGTATTGTTTGTTAGTTGGACGTAGTGTTATAGCCCCATGGGCTTTTTGATACACATGCACAAGCACATACTTGGTCGCTGCCTTTGTCCCTAATTACGCCCGCGGGATTGGCCCCATCAGCCGCGGCGGTGGGCCCAAAATAATAGGGCCCCGGAGAGAGGCAGAAAAAGGAAGGATACAAAAGGAAAAGGTAGCTGCTGCGGCGAGATGGCGCTGGTGTATCGTGCAGCGCCGGGAAGGCTCAAGGGGACGAGCAGTCGAGCAACGAATAGGGTGGGGGAAGCCCGTGGTAAGGACCCTGAGGCCCATCCTCGCTTGTTACGAACCAGATCGCCGCTCAAGCCTCACGGGAATTCACGAGTTACGACGAAGTATCACGAAGCCTATGCCGCGCCGCAGTCATCTTCATTCCCAGTTTGCTCTGATCGCTCGAGCCGTACGGTCGTGTCTTTCGATCTTGAGATCGCGGTGAAGCTCTCGACACGCGGCTTAAACACGAACCAATACAATAACAATCGATTTATCGCTCGAATAACAAAAATTCATCATTACAATTATCACAGTAAATAAAAAATCGATAATCAATCGATTATTGTCGCTCAACTTTTAATTAATTATCGTTGATTCGGAATGTTGCCGTGTGTGTTGTGATTAATAATGTTGTGACACCAGTTCTCCTACGATCTTAAACAAGTTTGACAATTGAAAAGAATCTCACGTACGAGCCTCACGTCGACGTTAAAAATTAGTTTATAAATTGGCTTCCTCGTCATGCGGTGCCGCGAAAATATTTGCCCGGGAATGCTGAGTAATCAGATGAGAGACTCTTAGCCGAGGAGCTTGGCAAGTCTCTCTCCTCTTCCAAATATTCGTGGCTCCCCTCGCGAGTCTCAACATTTCTGTTTATCATCGTTTTTCTCTCCTTCTGTTCGGTTATTTCACAAGAAATTATATTGCGAGTATAATCATGAGGGCTTCGATCGCAGCTGTGATAACGATGCTCGTGGTCGTGACCACGTTCATCAACAACGTCGATGCATGGGGTATCAACCACTCTGGAAATTCCGGCAGCGGAACCAAATGCGAGAGACTTACGGTCTCCCTGTGTCGCGGTCTCCGATACAATCTTACCGCTATGCCTAATTTCATGGGACACACGGATCAGCTGCAAGCCGAACGTGGGGTAATTTCCATTTTTTCGTATATAAACATTTTAATTCAATTACATTCAATAATCCCATTCATTCATCGTTTTTACTAGCTTCACGATTTCTAAAAATATGGAAAAACAAATCAATCGTTCAATTCATTAGAAAAAATTTACGATGTTGAAGTTCGCATCCTTGGAATGCAACGAAAACTCATCATTTTTTATAGCAGAACGTAAAATTTTTATACTGTATTTGTCAGCGATAACGGGACAGTCTTCTTTGAAATTGGAAAACTGAATTAACCAAAAAAATTGTAACGATCGCATTAATTATCAAAATAATGAATAAAAAATATTTGTTCGTTATTTTCCAACGATACAAACTTCAGGATCATAAAAATTATACCTTTTCTGATGAAGCCGATTTTTTAAATCGCGATACTGAATTTGCCATTTTCGAAATTCTCCTATTTTTTTGCAATCATGAGAATTCGATCGTTTTTCCATGAGAATTTGTATCGATTGGATCCTCGAAGAATGATCCCAATATGTCAGGGGAGTCTTGTTGAAAACCGTATAAACACGAAATGGCTTTTTTTTTATTTGTGGAAACGTGCCTGTGTATCGATAACTCTTAATATTTATGACGAGACATATAAAATGTCATAGCTCGTAGAGTGACGATCGACGACGATACATCAAACTTTATCAGTGACAAAAATCGGATCGCTCAGCGGCTTTAAACCTCCTTTGGAGATCCCGATACAACGAGAACATGACAGAAGGAACGAATGCGAGAGAGAGAGAAAGAGAGAGGGAGGGAGAGAGAAAGGAAGAAATATGAAAAAGCGAAAGGCTCGATAACGACAAAACGAGCTAAACGCTATCTTTGACGTTTATGGGATTTAAAGCGTTGCGTTCTTGTTGTATAGAGCGAGGGAAAACGAGAGCTTCTCTTTCATGTGAACGATTGGCGGCTTCGAAACGACACCGCCACTCGCAGGTGCGTCGTTCACTTACATTGATAAATGTGTACATGCACATACAATACACTCAAACGTCTTTATGCGTACGTGAATTATCGTAACTCGTTGTTTTTCGTTCTTTCCCTCCTTCAACGAGGATTCATCGCGAGCGTTATCAAAGAATTTATTCCCGCAATAAATGTATACGGTGTGCAATAAAGCTACGCACGAATGTGGCCATAAAAACGGTGTGGTATTTTTTTTTTTCACCGAGCTTTATTATTCGGCTGGTTACCGGAAAGAAAATTTTTGAAATTTGTATGAGTTCGTTGATCTCGTACCTATAAACTTGTAATTTTACAAATCTTCTCATCCATACCAACTCTTTTACGAATTAGGTTTTGTGTCACTTTAATCAACACCATAACATTTTATGGGGTTTTCGCTGAGATAGGAATAATATTTTTTTCATTATGATTATTTGAAGACAAAAAAAAATCGTTTCGCTGTATTCTAATTTCGTGGAAAATGGACAAGCGATTTCAATGATAATTCCAGCTACGCGGACGATGAAAATGCGTTGGTATTCTGCTGCGTGCAACTGCATAAATCCAAGCTCGCGAGCTGTTTCCGACTGTATCGCGAGTTAACATCTTGCTCGACTCGAGACATACTCCCAATTTGTTTTCGTTTTATTTTTGTTTTCGCCTGGCACACTGGCGCGATGAAAAAATAGATGAATATTTGTTTGTGAAATTTGGAACGTTGCGAAGAATTTAAGTTCGGGTCGACGCCACTGAGGTCGCGCACTGAACACTCCATGGGGGTCCAACCACTAACACGTGTATCTCTCGTCATCGCTGGGAGGAATGAATGGAAAGACGAGAGGAAGAAAAAAAATTGGTACGAGACGAGCCTACGATGGGGCATAAAATGTAAAATAAAAAGAAAATGGGCAACGACCGTATTTGTATATGCGGACGACTGCGCGTATAGAACGTAACGGGAGACTGTATTTGTGAAATTGGCTGCTAATTGCGTCTCCCGCAGTGTGTTCCCTATCTCGGCGGTCTCTGTTCGAACCAACTCTAAGACTTACGAGCTCGCTCTTTTTCCTTTGACGGTCCTTTGACCCCTCGATTAAGAAATACATTTGACTCGGTGAATTAAAAAATTACATCTCGTTGTTTCTATTTTTTTTCCTTCATCTTCCACACTCGATTGATTATTTAATTAGCAAATGATCGAGTGCACTTTTATGTCGAACGTTCTAATTTAATTAATCTCACAAAATCATATTCTGGCAATTAATCAGCACATCCAATCAAGTCTTAACTTTGTTCTCGACTCCCATTCATTGTTCTGATCCATTGGCGAAGATTACTCGCTCAACCGAATTTCCGAGTTCCTTTATTTTTGGCAGGCAAATGAGGTTTTCATCATTTTTAACAGTAAATGAAAATTCTTGAAAAAATCGTGAATTTTCAATCAACACCCTATTTAAAAAATCTGAACAGGCATTAAGAAGTCGATCTAATTATATATATTTGCATGAACAAACTTTTGTTATTTTTATTGGAATCGAAATACACTTATGCCTGTGAATCGGTAAGCCAAACGTGCAGGAGTGTTCTGTAGTCTGCCAGGTATTAATTTATGATTTATGCAGCGAGTGTGTGATCAGGTGTATGTCGTCGTAATCTCGTATTCCCGGAGCACGTGCATGTGTAATGGCTTTTTTTCTCGTTTTATTTTTTAAATATACATACAAGACGTTCCACGGCAATGGATCAAGACTTTTTTCCATTCACCATTAAAATTGATAATTATTTTTTAACACGGAAATGATCGTACAGTAAAAATGCTGGCAGTGAAAATAATGAATAAATTCCTCAATTCCGGCGTGAAAGCGATGTCGGTCCTCGCAAAAAAGAGAAATTAGTCCGGGTCAGCATGACCCAGTGTGTCAACGGCCCAGTATTAATATTTTCAATTTACAAATCAATATTCAAATTTCAAGGTTAATTTCTCAATGAACTGAAAGCGAATGCCCCAATCAACACGAAATGTCTTGTACCCATTTGTAAACAGAGCAGGCGTATATGCAACTGTGAAAATCTCGTAAGCTCGTCTGAGGCAAAATGGCATTACGAGAGGCAGGGGGACTAGCGAAAAGTTCATATATCTTCGTACAGGTACAACGGTGTTACATATAAACTGCAGTAGGTATTATGTGTAACATGAGAACACGAACAGGGAGAAATGTCGTGCCGGCGAAACTTATAACGAGGTCGAGGTAACACTTGCATGGGTTATATACCTTTTACTCCATAGTAGCCAGTGCCACGGGTAGCTCGCGACATTGTCCTTTATGGTTTTCTTTTCAAGCACCCTTCCGCATATATATCTATGTATACAATACAGACGTGTCCATGGGTCAATGTGTTGGTGATTCTATTATTGAAGCAAGATCGATATCACTTGTTATAGCTAATCCGCAATTGGGTAATTAATTACGTAATTAATTATAGGCTCCAGATTATAATCAACGAATGGGCTAAATTTATTTTTCAACCACGTGAGAATCTAGAAAGAGGAACGATTAAGGAATTTTTTAATGCGGACAATAATTGACACTTTTTAGAGTAGTACTCAGGCTGATACTTTGTGGACGGAACGTCGTTCGCTTTATCGTTAAATAATTACGTTAACGAGGACTATTTTAAAGCTTCATAAAGAGAACCTTATATCTTCCCATTCCATCCATGTGGCTCGTACAAACTACACACACACACACATACACATAGACGATAAATGGAGTTTCGAAGCTGCACCGAAAAGTCATAAAAGGCCTGTTTTAACTTTTTGTTTTTCTTTTTTATTTCTTTTTTTCTCACTATATACGAATCGCCCCTGAAAGTTCTCCCTGCTCTCTGAGCATTCGGGCTTTTTACGAGCAACAGTTGCATCCGTCTCTGGGACATTCGACTGCCATGCTATATAGCAGTACATTTCTCCTTCTCTTCTGTTGTTGCATTTTGTGTACCACAGTGACAGATCTTGCCTCATTCTTCGGCTCTCTTTCTCTCTTTTTTTTTCTTCTTTGAACGCGTTCGTTCTCTTCGCGTTTTTTTTTTCTTTCATCTTCGGCACCAACGATCTTGCTTCTCGGCGACCTCCACTCGAGTGGCGATCATTACGAACCACTCATCGATTTCTGAGCATATATATGTGGATGTGTTTTTAGTCCAATGTTACGGAACATATTTCGAGCAAGGAAATTATTTTCGAGTGTGGTGGCTAACAGAGTTCTGAAATTTGGAAGAAAGTAAAAAATATCAAATTTCATTGGAACGAGGGCGTTTTCGTGTTTTCATTCGGGAAGATGTGTGTCATGGGTTTTTTCCGATTTCGTTTATATTTACGGGGACTATGTTTTTTCGTTGACAATATAAAAACCAAGTTTCTCTCGTTGATGCATTTGATGAGATGCAGCGCGTAAATGAACTCGGAAATAAATTGTTTAGCGTTTTCACAAAAATAGCTCGATGCATTAAAATCGTTGCAATTCTTATGTAGGAAAAAGTTGTTGGCTCTCCGCGTCTGGAGAGTGAGAAAAATTCCAACTTTTAACGGCGATCCGTCAGGGAATCTCTAAGTTTTTTTTTTGCTTAAAAAAAACGAGGGGTGTACAGAGTGCCGGCTGGCTTTTAGTTTTTCAAAGTATATGAAGCATGCACCAAGAGGGATGTAGATATTTTTAAAGACCTCGAGGAAACAGACGTCTGCTCGAGCGACCAAGAGAAATGAAAAATACTTCCTTCCTTAATTTCCGACGTTTGCTCTGGGCGGCTTTCAGCCCCTATTGCGTCCAACCATACGCGGCTTTAATCTTCCGGTGGTTGCACTTAATTTTCGTGCGTCATTGATCCCGTTTCTCGCTTGAATGAAAATGAAAAATTCGACAACTTTTAACGTTTCAGAAATAAATCGAAACTAAAAATGTTTTTGTTTGAAATTTACGAATCGTAAGACCTTCGATAAAAATGTTTATTTCCGTGAATAAGAGCAAATCGTTATTTCTATTGAACGAAGATCCACCGAGGCCTTGTTTTTTTCTCTCATCAATTTTTTCGTTTTCTTTTAAATAATTTATTTTCATAATAATTGCAGCCAATTATTTTCGTAACGACGAATCGATGTAGTTTTACGTGTGGCTACACAGCAGAAAAAAAATGGATGGATAATCCTCAAGAACCTAGCAGACTCTCGTCTCATTAGGAAAAGGTACGAGTCGGATGACAGAGCAGTGAATAGGAAAAAAAAATAAGCTTACGCCTGTCATCCGTTTTTGAGGATGAAAGAAATACTGGAAAAGATGAGGGTGTCGAGAGCTTGTTCGCGATGAGAGCGGCACTACAGATGCGAAAGAAAAGTCCTAGTATATCGAGAATAGATTTCTTCCAAGTGTTGTCTCGTTTGCTTGGGCAAAAGCGATGCTGCTGTCGGCGTTTGCCTTGTTGCAACGCTCGACTATATGAGTTACGACTTTCCGGATCATCGTTTTCGACTCTCTAAGGACTTTTCTTCCATATATTTAACTTTTTTTTTATAAATACCAAAAGTTATTGCGAGATATCAGGGATAAAGAGAAGCATGGGACTCGTGGAAACCTGAGGAACGAGTTTTTTTTTTTTTTTACTAAGGGTCACACGACGAGCCGATTTTTTGTTCGGAAAGAATTCAGTGATTGATTTATTTAAAAACGCTGTTCTCCTTTATCGTAGAACGTAGAACTTTTCAATTCTGCTGCACGCTAAACAATTTTTTTCTTCGTTAAAAAGTCTGTGTAAATAAAAAAAAAAATGGTTGTAATTACGGACGAAAGTCTCGCATGAGAAAAAATGCAAGTGCAAGATACAAGAGGATCTCGTAATCTCGCAAACATCGCTTGACGACGCTGATGTGAAGTCAGATGGCGAAGAACGGATATGCACAAAGTCTCACGGGGTATAATAAATATAATGTTGTCTGGCGCGGTTCTTTTGATCCTTGGCGGGCGATCAATTAACGCAAAGCCGTAATTACGATCCAGCACGACGACCACAGGGCAATGTATACCATCGTCAACATATATTTTATACCGTCCACGTATATATACAGAAGGAAGTTTCACGAGAGATGAAAAAAAATGGTGAGAAAACCTGATGGCCTGTCGTGCGATGCATGGCGAAGTGAGATAATCCATAGCACGTCCAAGTGTAGATGAGACACGTTTCTCGAGCGAAACTATACTTTGGCATGATTGAATATAAAAATCGAGCCTCTGGAGAGATTTAATACGCCATTAATTAAAAAGTCATTCTCCAGCAACAAAAGTATTACACTTTTTCGTATATATACGAAATAATTTAAAATGCTGCACCATGTACTGATCGCACTTCATTTTTTGCCCTGTAATTACGTGCCATACATTTTATCGGTTCAAAACAAAGTTGGCATGTTCATTAATTAATTGAATATTCCACGAGTTCAAATTAATACAAGACGACACGCTAATTCTATAAATAGTTTCAAACTTTTTCGTATATACGAAATAATTTAAAATTCTGCACGATGTAATGATCGCACTTCATTTTTTGCCCTGTAATTACGTGCCATACATTTTATCGGTTTAAATCAAAGTTGGCATGTTCATTAATTCATTGAATATTCCACGAGTTCAAATTAATACAAGACGACACGATAATTCTATAAATAGTTTCAAACCTTTCATTGCTTTATATCGATTGAGTGAACATTAGTGCTTCAGAATTATTCCCGAAACTTATTTCGATCGATTCTATACATTCGATTCGCGTTCAAACGTCCAATTATGCAAAACGAAACTTGTAAAAAAATTCTGAACGATAGACTGTGACGGAATTTTTCGATTAATTTGATTTCGAATAATTCCGACTCTCGATACACTGAAAATAAAATTTTGTCAAAAAACGTCGATATTTTGTTGAACACGGTAAACTAAATATTTTTGGATAATTTCAAAATTTTCGTTATTTTGACAATATTTTTTATTTCTAACGGAACTGTCAGCAAAATTTACGATTGGAGTGACAAAAATTTGCTTTCCGAAGAGACTATCCAGAATATTTCTTGCTGCAATGACAATTTTTTTGTCATTTTTCAAAAAAACGTTTTGTCGAACGTATCCAACCAAATATCCATCTTTTCCAACAAAATTTTATTTTCATACGACATCTAAATTTTCAATTGCCCAAATGAATGGAGGTTTTTGAGAAAATGCAATTATTATCAAAGAACTTTACGCCATGCATAAACTCGCTCATTCGTTGATCGTTATTTTTTTTTTTTTTGTTTTTTTTTTCGTTCTTTAGTTTTTATCTCTCGTCTACATCGAGTCGTAATGTTCGGACGGATTGTAAGAATCTACGCTGGTGTTCGTCAGTTCTTCTTACGTCTTTCATTTTCCCTCTTCCTTTCGAGAGCCAGAAGAAGCGCGTGAGAGCGCTTCAAAAGCGACCGCCTTAATGTTATTACGCTAATAAAACCGAGCGAGCGAGCCCCTCGACTATAATAAGAAGTAAGAGGTATTATTCCTCATCACATCTTTCTTCCTCCTTCTCTCTTCTTCTCCCTTTCGATCCAGCCATTCGTGAAGAGCTTTTGACTTTTTCAAGAGCGAGAGAGAACGAATGAGAAACAGAGAAAAAGGACCTACGCACGCACTCGTCTCTCAACACTCTGTCATATATACAAAATATACATATACGCGAGTAGCCCCTTAACACTGGGAACGTGAAGCTTCTTTCTCGAGAAGTATCATCGAGTCTACGAAACGATCTTTTTTCTTCTCTTCAATATCCCACAACGATAAGTGTACTAATTACGTATCTAAATTAAGGGATTTCAATTTTCTTCAGAGTCAAGAGAACACTGAACAATTTCATTAGTTACTCCAAAACTATTTTCACGAAAGATTGAAAAAAAAAAACAAGTTGAAAATCGACTGAGTCTTGATGAGGATATTTTTTATCATTTCACGATTAGAGTAAAAATTGGAGTAAAAAAAACGATGGTGGAAAAAAAATTGATGAAAGGAAACGATCGGAGAAAATAGCTACGAAAGACTGAATGTTTTTTTAAAACAGAAAATACGAGGCATATCTTCGTTAGCTATCTCTGATGCGCGATCATCAAACGCGAACCGATCGGATCGGCTTAATGTGCTTTTCGTGTATAGCCTCCGTGTGTGTCTTAGTGAATATATTATGGTCGCGATACTCACACACACCGTCCAAACGGACATACGATGCAGAGCGAAAGAGAGAGAGAGGGAGAGAAGGAGAGCGTGCCTAACAGGCTGGTTCTCGTTCTTTCGTCTTAAGAAAAGATCGAGCGAGCCCAGGACCAAGTCAGAAGCTGGACGAGTTTAATGACTCAAGGCCCACACATTTTTCTGCCGAATAACTTCAACAAAGCAAAAGCTAAAGTCTTGAAAAAATAAAAACTCTCAAGCCCATTGACGATGCTTCAAAAATATTTTGTCCGAATATTTTTTAATTGAATATCGAAATATTTTATTTATCACTTGACACGCTATTTAAAGACGCCATGAATATTCAGTTTTTATGAAATTCGGACTAAAGTCGTAGCCACCATTTTTATCAATCGCACAAATAAACTGCAATGCGTTGCTAATATATCGATGCACGAACAATTATAAAACTGTCTTTCACCGAAAACGCTAAATTATGTAATTAATCTTCTTAATAGTCAGTTAGAAATAGCCTTTCGATTAAATGGTTTATCAAGATTGACATAAATATGGAGCTGAAGAAAGAAACCGCAAAATATTCCGTTTCTTTTAAATTAGGAAACTATTAAAATTCAGATGAAATCGTGTGTCCATAAAAACTGCATAATCTTCGCATTAACAAGAATCCTCTGAATAAAAAATGAGAAATAAAAAGATTACTTGAAATATATTGAAATGGCAGGAGCGTCTAATCAAGAGAAATCCATTCGGTCCTTGCTTCGAATATTTCTCGAGCCACTGGCAGATTTAAAATGTTGCAGGACATCGGCGTTAATTAGCCAAGTACAAGTATAGATAGTCCGAAGTAAAGCGCACGCATAACTTTGCTGATTGCGATGTGGAGATGAATACCGCGCCAAGATAAAGAGAACTGCTTCTTTATACTTCTTTCTGCTTTCTGGTCGTCTCGCCGATGATAAAACTCTGACCGGTATTCAGAAACGAAATCAAACCCCGTGATAATGAATGCGAAAAATGAGGCCGATAAAGTGCCGAGTGGGATAGAAATGCGAGGATAAGAACTCACGAGAAGTTGATATTTAAAAAGAAAACTATCATACAGAGTGCTACTGGCACAGGCGAAATACTTTACTCGTCGGCATACTCTTTGATGGATAAAAAAACCCAACTCGATCGAGTGTCTATCAGTTGGATAACGAGAAACGCATTCAAGATCGTCGTTTTATCTTTATATCGGTATCTTCTTAGATTTAAGGCTCTCCATATTTACACCGACCTCTTGCTCTACTTTTCCTTAAAAATTATTCCGATGAAACGTTAAATTTGTAACTTTAGGGAAACGTCAAATACTGAAAAAATTACTGATAGATAATTCGGAGCAAAATCAACATCGACGATATTTTAAAATGTAAACATAAAAAAATTGATGAATAAATCAAAGTTTTTCGAAAAAAAAAAAAAAAAAAGAAAAGTTGCTGGAATGCGTGAACAAAAATAATTCGTATTATGCACACTCCACGGTGCATTTTATCCTTTAGAAAATGAGCTGAGTAGCGTATCAGTTCTGGGCAGCGAGATTCATATTGCCTGGTACAGCAGCAACGCTCTCGGGGACTTTTCGTGCTTTCATCCCGCGCAGCAGCACCGCGGTCGAAGCAAAATACTTTGAGAGAAAAAGAGAAAGAGGAGTAAGAAAAGCGGTTCTTTGTCGGCTTCCATTTCTTCTTCTCGTTCTCCTCCTTCATCTGCTTCCTCTTGGTCGTTCGGCTATTTCTCTTTCTCTCTCTCTCTCTCTCTCTCTCGCTCTCTTCATCTCACGTCGAGGCCGGCGAGTGTTTGCCTCAGCAGGCCCTTCGACCGCGACGGACCGTCTTTATATCCTCAGCCCTCACGCCCCTTCGTTCTTTCCTTCTATCTCTGTATTCCTTCTTCGGTCTCGATTCCCTTTTTATCTCCCTCGAACCTCAACATTTTCTCATTTCTTCTTCTTCTTCTTCCTCCACGATTTTTTACTCTCCTGTCCTTTCTTTCTTCTGCCTCATAGAGAAGCCATTGTTTTTCGGAATTTCGTTCCTCGCGATCTCATATCTACTCGCGGTCAAAGTGTTTTCGGGATACGACGTAACGAAAGCAGATTTTGAAAATTGAAACGAATCCATGGAACTTTATGATTGTCAAAAACTTCGCTCCTATGTTTGTTCTTTCCATCCGTCTTCGTGGATCAAAGCAACTCGAAAAAAACTGCAACCCCGGATCCTATTGATGAATGCAAGCGAAACGTTATTTCCTCCTCAAGTTTAACTAACAGCCCGTGAAATGAGATGGTCTGGGCGGGTTTTAACTTTCCTCGGTGCGGACTGCGAGACTGACTCTCTCTCTCTCTCTTCTCTTATTCTCTTCCTCGCTGACGCCGTTGTACCAGAAAAAAGTGTGAGTTGGATGCAATGCCACATTTTTCGCTGCACTCGAAATTAAATTGTCCGCAAAGTACACGTAAACTTGTTTTGAAATAAAATGATGTTCGGAAAATTATGTGCTGGATCTTCGTGATACCTTCACCGTTTTTTTTTCATCAATGAAAATTTTTACGAAATGAAACTGTTTGATAAATATATTTCGACAAAAAACGCGTATCGAGGACGAAACAGATCGTCGACGACAATTCGCGTGCTTGCCGGTCATTGCATTAGTTCGTGAGCTATTCAAGCTATTTTATCATCGCATCAAAGACTCTTGCCGCTATCGCTCCGACGCTCTCGCCAAGCAGCTTAAGAGTAATCTCTCTACATTTTACTTTCAATTCTTGCTATTCGCTCAGTTTCCTGTCGAGTATATTATGTAAACGCTCCGCTGGTTCTGATCACGAGCCCTCTATCAATTTTCACAAAAAAAAAACACATAAAACAATTAACCAAATTAATGATGACCATGAATTTCACTTTTTTTTCCAAGGTCGCGTTCTCTTAACGTGAATTTCGTCATTTTTCAACACAAATTTATAGTCTTGGAAAAAAAAAATGTGAAAAAGTCAAATTTTTCGTTGTTTCTGTGAATCGATCGTTTCCTAATAGATTTTTCAAAATGGAGATCGAGCTGGCAGAAAGAAAACTCGTACCCGTTATGAATCATCGATCTACGACACATTTGTCTTTATTTATTAGTTTTTTTTTATGTGTGTATATATAAATCTTGAGTATACTATACAGCGCTTATAATACAACGGAAATCTATGTATTTAGTGTATCATAAGTTTGTATATATATAGAAAAACAAACGACGAGGGCGTTTGTCGGCGAGATCTGTCGAATAAGAACCTCTCGAGCAAACGCAGTCCTCGCTCTCTCTCTCTCTCTCTCTCTCTCTCTCTCTCTCTCTCTCTCTCTCTCTCTCTCTCTCTCTCTTCTCTCGTCCGGTTTTATCGAGTTTACACTGTATATACACAGAACATGCAATGTGTATACACCGTCGATACAGGACCAACAAACCACGTGCGAGTCTCTCGTCTTTCTGCGTTCACACACGCCGACTGCTGTGAGTGCTCTTTCCCTCTGGCGACAAAACCATAAAATTCTCGTATTATGTACAAAAGCCTTACTCCGTTCCTTCTCAAACTTTTAGCCCTTCTGCATCGTAGAATCCGTCAGTAAAGTTTGAAATCTCGCGATTCGCAAACAGCAGTTCTCGGGCGTGTGACAAATTTTTTTTTTACAATTTCGAGACGATGACTCGTAACGAGTCATCGTCTCGAAACGAGAGAATCTCGGGATTCATTTATTTTTTCATTCATATCGACCAAAAAATAAAGCTAACGAAAAAGTAATATTGTTGTTTTTCAAATGCGAACGAATGACGCAAAAAACTAAGGTCCACGATCCATAGAAACGAAAACTATCGGACGCAGAGCCATAAAAAAAAAACGATAATAATGAGGAAGAGGGATTTTGAATGGATTCGTTGAGAGATCGAGGCAAATTCTTTTTCAAACGATCTCACGATAGAGACGTGGGATCGGAGGTATCAGTATGGGAGAAAAAGAGAGATAGAGAGGGATGACCCAAAGTAGAGTGTGTGGTGTATTCACGAGCGCTAGAAAGTGCCTGGGCCACTATAATTTGGGAAGAACCTTCCGGGAATAGACAGGACGCGTATAATTGACACTGGCGCCCGTAACTCGGTTGGCATTACGTGCGACCAAGAAAGACACGAGATCAAGAGAGTACAAAAGATAAAGAAAAGAAGGAAGATTCCGGCGTTCTTCCCGGAGCAGATGAGGAAAAGAATCGAGAAAGCGAATAAGAAACGCGAGAAATTATACAAACTTTTCTCTCGTCATCTTTGCACAACTGCGAAGCAAAAAGATTAAGAATATCAAGAAACCAATTTATTTTTTGGTCCCTCTTTTTCTATCTTCATATATAGTCCTTTTTTTCTATTTTTTTCGTTGTTCCGTTATATTCGATGGTAATTGCGGTTCTCTGGAGGCGATGCCGGACCGGATGTGGTTTTCGTCCAGCCACGATCGAATTTCTTGGCTATAAAACATTATAACGAAAAATAAGTGCGAGGACGAGAACAGTAGAATTTTATAGTGACCACGCAACATAATTATCGTTCGATGGGACCTTGTCCCATTTTGCAATATATTAAGCGACACGAACCAAAAGCGTTAAAAGGCCATGGACAATGTGAACGAATCACAAGAACCGGTAAAATATTTTCGGCCAATATAAAATTCGAATGTGAAAATCATCAATTTCTCTTCCACAATTGTTCAAATTTCGATCGATCGTAGGCCATAAATCAAAATTTCCAAAATTATCGACGAAAATAACGGGATCATAATAAATTATCGGAAATTCGTAAAATTCACTGAATCACAGAATTCGGAGATTAAATAAAACGTTAACGAAAATCCTATCGATAACATATCGTCATCTCGCCTCATCTGATATTTTCAAAGGTTTCTTACTCTCTTACTCCAGATATACGCACTTCTAGCAATTTCATTGCGCGAAGGGGGGAATCCATTTTGCAGGCCGAGGTCAAAAAGTGGGCTAAGGTAACCACAAGTGATGCGTTCCAACATTAATACGTATATATAAAGGGAATAAAAAGAAAGACGAAGCCTACCAGCAGCTGCATTGGCGCGGTGCACATAAAACGCGACTCGCGAGCGCACGAGTCGCAGACAAGGGCATAAAAAGGAGGAAGTGAGGAGTAAAAGCTGAAGATAAGAGGGACGAGGACGATGCTGGAGAAAAATAAAGGGATTGGGATTCGAGGAAGAAGACGAGAGAGCAAAAAAGAGAGAGAGAGAGAGAGAGAGAGAGAGAGAGAGAGAGAGAGAGGAAAAACACGTTGAAAAAAGAGAGCAACACATCGCGAAAGAGGATGGAAAAAGGAGATGCAAGAACGAATCTCGATTTCTTATTCTCGAGCTCTCGTTTACTCTCGTGCCGAAGATTTCTTGCACTTCTTGCCTCGTGGATTTCTGCACTTTTCTTCGAGAGACCCTGTCGTTGTCCCCAAGAGTTTCTGGTACTCGCTTGTCCGTCAGTCGTCTTGACGGACTTGGAAAAAAGCTCAAGATCGTATAAGGAACCCTCTCCCGCGTTTATTTTCAAACGGCCGCTCGTGTACAATCCGCACACTCCCTTCGTCGATTTTTTCACTTCATTTCTTGCCCTCTTCGCTTTTTTCTTCCAACTCTTTTTCATTGATTTTGTCATCATCTTCCCTATTTTATTCTTGCAATGCCCCAGATCGTTGTATGATGACCGGGAAAAACGAACAATAACGACGAACTCGATAGCGGAGAGTTACGTCTCTCGATTCTTAGGAAACTCAGCGAACGAAAATAATATACACGAGAAAGAGGGAACCGGCGGTCTCTACAATGAAAAGAGGAGAGCCATTTTCTCTCCCTGCTCTCTCTTTCTCTCTTTTTCTCACTGGCTCACGGCTCCCAAGACCTGCGATCGATTTTCTCTTTTTTTTTAAATCTCCGTTCTCTGTCTTTACCACAACCATTTCTTGAGGGATTCCCCGCTCGTGTTAGCTTCGCAATGAAGCACAAAAATAAGCCACGAATCGATTATAAGAAAACGCTCGATCGATGGTCGCTCAGCGAATTGTGAGAATACAAGAATCAAATCTGCTTTGGAACGATCAAATGAATTTCGTGACAAAAGATTTTGTTGACTCAACGAACTGAGGTTTTTCATTTTTTGGATTATTACAAAATAATGCTAGTTGGTCATAGTTTAAATATTTTATTTAATAATCCTAAGGACGAAGAACTGAGAAGTGAAGATTGTGACTTGAGGAAAAAGGTGCAAATTCCCGTGACCATGAGTTCGCCAAGTGCAACTTTCACGTTGCGAAGAATTGCAAACGGAGGGAATAGGATTCCGTGCATTACATCCATATATGAAGGGATATTCTCAGACAGTTGTTTGGTGCATTTGCATCGGCGAGTGAGAGGAGTGAAAGAATACAAAAGTAAAGGAAGGTGAAGCCAGAGAAAGATAAAGAAAAAAAAGTGGGGTAAGGGAGGGAGGGAGGAAGGGGTGAAGAGAAGTTGGTAAGCCTGAAGCAAGCTCGCGGCGTTACACGGTTTTACCACGTTATTTCATGGGGGCTATAATTTGGGGGAGCGCCGGTCGAAGAGAAGGAAGAAACAGAAGAAGAGAGCAGTGAACGTCGATCGTTCGCGGGGCCCCTCACTCCGGACGTTTCTCCATAATGGGCTATTCTAAGGCCCACCGAAGGCCCCAGAGACCCGTCGAGAGAGGCGGGAAGAATGGGCGGGATAATTACCCCTGATGCCCACCGCTCGTTATATCTCATGCCCATCACTCCCCCGCGCTCTCTCTCTACCTTTCGATCTTCCTCTCTCACTCTCCTCACTCTTTCCTTTCGTTTCATCATTTCTACTACATCGGAGCGCCCTCTTCGTCATTTTCTTCGATGCTTCTGATCCTGTGCTCGCTCCTTTCTATACTTCTCCTTCTCTCTCTTTACTGGAGTCGATCTCGACGGTCCAGTCCGACGAGCAGCCTTCTCTCTCTCTACGTATAAATCTTCTATTTTTCTTTTCTATCTCTCTGACATTGTAGGTGCATTACCTCTCCCTTGCTTCTGACCAACATCGAAATACTCAGCCGAAACCAACGCGATGAACACAGCATATTCGAGAAAAGATACTGCGCCTTTGGCTGTATAAAAACCTCTTACAATCTTTTCCCGTTTCTTTTCTCTTCTTTCCGTTTTACGTTTCGTTTCGCACGAAAGCTAATGAAATGTTGCGCGGAAATTACCACTTAGGGGAATATTACGCTTCGCGCCACTTCTGCACTACCGAATAATCGAAAATAAGCCGTACGAAAACTCTTCGTGATCTTTGAACACCCAACATTTCCGAACTGCTGGATCATTCAGTCGAATCGTTAATTTTCAGTAATTTCGATATTTGAGTCGAAATATATGTTGATAATTTTTAACAATCGACTCAGACAATTAAAAATTAATTAAGAATCGTCATTCTTGGTTTTACAGCTCGCAGCTTTCATGCCGCTGGTTCATTACAACTGCTCGAAACATTTACGGTTCTTCTTGTGTGCGGTATTCGCGCCGGTGTGTTCGGAACACGTTGCGATGCAGATACCAGCCTGCAAGCCTCTTTGTTTGTCGGTGAGGAGGGACTGCGAACCAGCCCTGACCAGCCTCACCCTACCGTGGCCTCACTTGCTCGATTGCGATAGATTTTCCGATAGTGGTAAACACTTTTTTCCATTTATAAAATCCACATTTTATCGAACACTTATCTGCCACTAATTAAGCAGTTACTCATCTGGAAAAATGTCATCCGCAGGCAATGCACTTTGCGTTCAACCGCCACCGGAAGAAAATCTTCCGGAAATTATACCGCCACCGGCTCTACCGCCGATCCACCAACAGTGGCCGGTTCTCAAGCCACTTCAGCCGATTATCAAAGAAGGTCAACATCATCAATGTCCACCACATTTTGTACAAACGCCCTTCGTAGACACGGTGAGTTCTTGAGACAATAAATTCACAATTTCGTATTTCGATCTCCAGAAAACATCGGAAACAGACGTTAAGAAATACGACAATTTTTTCCATCGTTAAAATTGATTTTTCAATCAAAACCAAGAATCGATTCCCGAAAATTTTCCAACAATTTTTTTTTCCCCTGTGGCGACCATGATATTTTGAAAATTAAGATTTTTAAAAGTTTCAAGTTTTGTCAAAACTGCACAGTGATTGTCGTGAAAATTGATTTTTTCGAATCACCAAAAAAAAGATTTTGTTATATAAAAAAAAAAAACTCGAAGATTAAGATTTTTTGAATACGATACTAAAAATAATTTGATACAGGTAACTTGCGCACCTCGTTGCGGAGCTGACGCTTATTATCGAGGCGAGGATAAGAAATTCGCTGTACGTTGGATGACCGGTTGGGCATGGTTGTGCTTTCTCTCGACCCTCTTCACGCTTCTCACATTCTGGGTTGAGCCTTCGAGATTTCGTTATCCTGAAAGACCGATCGTCTTTCTCGCTCTTTGCTACAATCTCGTGTCGATTCTTTTCATCGTTCGAGGCGCTATCGGTCCAGAGAATTTAAGTTGCGCCAGTCAGATCGACGGACCGTCGTATGTACCGGTAAGTCGAGGGAAACGCATTCAACATCGCCGAGTCAATCGTTATCTGTTCTATCAGCGGGTTGAGCCATTTTTATTCAATTTCACGTTCAATTATTTTTTTTTATTCCTTGTTTTTCGTTCAAGTTTGGCTCAATTCAATGTGATTAATTTTTGGGCTCAAATTTTTGATGCAGGTACACGATGGACTGAGAAGTATCCCTTGCGCTTTGTGGTGGCTGATAAAACATTACCTAGCTCTTGCGAGCAGTATGTGGTGGACGATCCTCTGCGGTTGTTGGCTGCTGAGCGCCAGGAATGAATGGAGCAGCGAAGCTCTTCACAACATTGCCACGTATCTTCACGCAGTAGCTTGGGGTCTGCCGATTCTGTTGACCGGAGGTAGACACGATATTGATGATTATTTTGAAGTTAAAATCTCGGTTCTGGAAGAAAATTCGAGATACGGACGATGTTGAAGTTCGCATCGTTGGAATGCAACGAAAACTCATCATTTTTTATAGCACAGCGTAACATTTTTATACTGTATTTATCAACGATAATGGGACAATCTTCTTTGCAATTGGAAAACTGAATTTACTATAAAAATTTGGGAACGATCGCATTGATTATCAAAATATTAAATGAAGAATATATTTTTCGTGGTATTTCAACGATGCAAACTTCAGTGTCATAGATACGAGAGCTCTTCGAACTTTGACACATGTGAAAATGATTTTTTTGCTTCCAGGCACTCTTTTATCGCGAAGTGTCTCAGCGGACGAGCTGACGGGTCTCTGTCAGGTTTCGGACGAGTCTGCAATGTGGCTGGAGGTTTTGCCTCACGGGATACTGTTGTTATTGGGTTGTGTGCTCGGGGGTATAGCTGGCAGTGCGTTGGTAAGGGTGAGGCGAGCAGTCAGAGCAGCTGGTCGGAGCGCAACGAAGCTTGAACGACTGATGACGCGATTAGGAATATTTGCGCTACTTTACGCACTTCCGGCGTTCGGTGGTTTGGCTTGCGCGCTCCACGAAGCCTCGGTGCGTCCGAGGTGGCGAACACTCGCGCTTTTGGCGGCTCTCGACTGCCGAGCAGCTCCAAAATGCGTGCCAGGTCCGGTCTACCTTGCTGCTGGACTAGAAATCGCCCTCTTGAGGCTCTTCCTTTCGCTGGTCGTAGGTGTCACTTCCGGCATGTGGGTATGGTCGGGGAAAACTTGCCGAGCATGGAGTCGACTCCTCGCCGCACCCAGCAAACCACCCAGACCACCGCTTCCGGGACAACACATTAATCCCCACAATATCTTTCAAAATTACAAGCCCGAAGCTGCGAATATCGCTTAATTCAGCGATGCCTCATTGTTATTGAACAACAAAAAAAAAACAGTGACACGGAGTGTCCACATAATTGCAGTGCAATTCCCAGTGCAAAAGAATTTTCTTTATACTCGAAAGTGTGCGCAGCACACTTTACCGGTGACTACAAAGATTGGCATCGAGTCCAGTCGACTATATGTAAATACATGAACATTGCTCGATTTTTTGTAAATATTGTACATTTTTTTTGTGCTCATGGAGAGTCAGCATTTATATGGCGGAGCAAAGAGACGATTTCAAATTTGACTCTCCGCGCGTCGTTCTAGTTTAAGGTCTTAATTATAAGATGTATATAAAAATGTGTTAACCTTTTTTTTTGGAATACAATGGTTTATTCTTATATTGTCCGTATGCTTTATTTCGTTTGCCAACGTTCTCCGAGCTGTTAGATTTTTCTATTCTCGTTGTCGATTTTTATCTAATCAGGATTGTCTGTAGTCCAACATCCAACAAACGTCCCGAGGCACAGCTAATTACAGCGTTTCTAACCAGAAAACAATCCCGGCGGTATATCATTGCTGCTCGACGTCAGCTTGTATCGAGCACAATACAAACTCTGCTTGGAAGATTAGCGAAATCCGACAGTCACGCGAAAAGGATCGTTGACTTTCCGTGCATGTATGTCATCACCGACAACAACGCGCTACAGGCAGCTAGAGCCTAACATGCTCCAACACATGCCATGAGGCGCAGCTGTTACTTGTATGGCCTTAGCATTCTCCTGATCTCTGCGGTCACCCTCGAAGACTGCGAGATCTTAAGCAAATCCAACAACTTTCAATGAATTTTTTAGTATAATCCCTAAGGTCAGCTTGAGGTACAGCGCGGGTAACCATACGAACCGAGATTTGCGGAGCGGAGCTGACGTGCAGCAAAAGATCTATTGTTGAGAACCATGCTCAAACTGAAACTCTTAGTTGATTATTAAAGCGGTACAGACATGCACCACTGTGCGACAACCAGCTCAATGCAGCGTCGCGTAGTCACGTACCAGGTGGCGTATCGCCGTCTCGATAGTGCGGTAAGGTCTTAAGAGTCAGCAACTCTTAGTAGTCGGACACCAACACTCGTAACTCATCACACAACGTTAAATTTCCTGCAGTTGTGGTTGGAAAATGTGGATGAGCTACCAAGCACAAGGCAGAGCGTTTCCCTTGTTCGTGGCTAAGTTCAATCTGTCCAGAGATGGAAAAAAGGTAATGTGCTCTCGTTCGTAACGATTCTTACAGAATGCCGTGTTCAATGTGGAAAGGAGTGGTCCTTACAACTTATTGCTGCACGTTTGTCATCCTACGGTAATAGAGTTACGGAAAAAATAGAAGACAAATTTCTGATACATTAGTTTATTAGATATAGTGATTAATTAAATTCATACATCATGGGATATTAGAAACTAAACGCTCACCATGTTGTGTTCAGTCTAGCACTGCGCGTGCATTGCGCAATATTTCAGAGCGTCGCCGTGGTGATGGCACTACGTGCACATATGAACGGGATCTCACCGTCGCACCTCTTAATACACCGATGTCCCCAAACATCAACAGTCTGCAGACCTGCGACGCTGTTTTCTTGATACGTCTCGAAAAAGTATACAGCCATGGCGTTCTTGGAACGTTTCCTCGCACATACCACAGGATCGTTGCCGTTACTTG
Source organism: Hyposoter dolosus (assembly GCA_963921915.1). NCBI lineage: Eukaryota > Metazoa > Arthropoda > Insecta > Hymenoptera > Ichneumonidae > Hyposoter > Hyposoter dolosus. The sequence continues at coordinate 9,730,543 of OY998136.1, read as the reverse complement.
TTCGTTGAACCACCAATAGACATGTTTCCACATCAAATGATGAGAGTGACTGCGCTCCTCCAATGTGTGCGAGTACCATGTGCAATGGTAGGAGGTATGCTGTACGTTTGAAGCTGCAGGTTGTATTCGTGGAGTCTTGGTGGAACGAATCTGCCTTATGATAAACTTGTTGAGCTGCGGCACGCTTATAAACTTGACATCTTCTGGCGGAACGTACCCGCCGAATGCAGGTAGCAGGCTTTGCACATTAATAAGGACACGGTCTTCTCGTGACCGTGTGTGGTCGTAATTAAATTCAACGTGGAAATTCTTCCCGTTACAGAACTCTGCGTTGTACTTGTGAGTTGACAGTTGCCGTAGCTTTTCACTGACAGCGTTGTCTTCCCCGCCATTGGGGTAAAATGCCAGGATGAAATTCTTGAAGTCTCTAAAGTTCATGAACTTACTTATGTGGAGAAGAATCTCACAGGGTAATGCCATGTTTGCTGGAGCTCTGAACCAACCGACGGCGAGGACAAATCTATCACAACTGCAGTAAAACACAAGGACGATTTATCAATCACTCCACGAATTATTTCGCAGAGAGAAAATAGAAATAAGTGTCCACAGTGCGCACTAAGCGGACAATGGGAGGTTCTGACTTATGCAAATGTCATTGAGGTGCACTAACTGAATTGTCGCTAAATTTATGAAATTGGTTTTGGTTACTAGTGACAACGCGAGGAGCATAATTCATGAGCTAGTGACATAAAGCGATAACTTAACTATTGTATAGCTACTGGGCGAACTTTCTGGAAGCAGCAGTGGTGTGAATAAATTATCGCTGGACCCATGAAATGATAAACACGCGATAACGCGATGAGCAGAATTAATAAGCTAATGGCACAAAGTATTAACCAAACTATATTATAGCTAATGTGTGACGTAGTATTTGGAGCCAAGTTTCCTGACAGGCAGCTTACATTCGCACAGCTTGATTAGTGACATGAATGATAAAAAGGAACAAAGGAACTCGGAGCAAAAAAATCGTAAAGAAAATACGACTTTTCCTCACAATTTATTGTTGCACGTTTGTCATCGTACGATTATCGAGTTACGGAAAAAATGGAAAGACAATTTTCTGATGCATTAGTTTATTATATATACATTCAGGAAAGTATCAAGGATTTTCAAACTCTTAGGATGAACTTAAGTCTGGTTTAGTCTGGCACGAGGTTGGGGTCGTCATCAATTTGAATTTTCCTGGACTTTTGGGTTGAAGATACTTGTAGGTGATAGCTGGAACCTTTGCCAGACCGGAGGGCTCAAGATTCTGTGGACTCGCGAAACTTTTTTCTTAATACGTCTCAAAGTTTTCAGCCATGACGTTCTTGGAACCTCTACTTGCATACGCCACAGGATCTCAGACGATATACGTTCGTGAAACCACCAATGGACGTGTTTCCACATCAAATGATGAGAGTGACTGCGCTCCTCCAACGTGTGCGTGTACCATGTGCAATGGTAGGAGGTATGCTGTACCTTCGAAGCTACAGGTCGTGCTCGTGAAGTCTTAGTAGAACGAATCTGGCTTATGATAAACTTCTTGATCCGCGGCACGCTTGTAAATTTGGCGCCAACTGGCGGTACGATACCGTCAAATGCGGGTAGCAGGCTTTCCATATTAATAAGGACACGGTCTTCTCGTACTCGTGTAGGATCGTAATTGTATTCAATGTGGAGTGTCTTTCCGTTACAGAACTCTGTGGCGTACTTGTAAGTTGACAGTTGCCATAGCTTTTCAGTGATAGCGTTGTCTTCACCACCATTGGGCCACAATGCCAGGATGAAATTCTTGAAGTCTTGAAAGTTCATGAACTTACTTATGTGGAGAAGAATCTCACAGGGTAATGCCATGTTTGCTGGAGCTCTGAACCAACCGACGGCTATGAAGAATCTACTACGACTGCCGTATAGTACGATTTATCGACCGTTTCCGTTTCCCGGAACGAAAACAATAGAGAGGTGTGGGCGGACAGTGAGGGGTTCTGCTTACACAATTAAATTATTTCTAAACCAATTATGCAGAGTACACACGAAGCGGTATAACCTGGCTATTTTATCACATGTATGTGTGCTGTGATAACACTTTAAGATATGTGTGCTGTGATAACAGTGAGGTTCTATGTTGCTGATTTCTGCACGGTGACTGATAGGCCGAGGCCACACGATCGTTTCTAAATGTAGTCCAGACTACATCGGAGCGTTATAAATGTTGAAAAAGTTTGCTGATTATGCAGAAATCAATCGTTCATACAGAGATTGCACAGCGTTGAGAACCATTTTTGCCTGTTATGGTTAGTTAACGATTCTCATTCCTATCCATTTTTGTCAATCGTCCTCATCATGGCTATATACTATTTGAAGCCGAGTATCCTGACAGGCAGCTAATATTCGCATAACTAGATTAGTGACATAAATGATCAAAAGGAACAAAGAAACTCAGACGAGGCATCGGTTGCTCCAGGCTTCAAGACTGCTGGGTGGGATATGGATACAAGCAACTTTTATCAAGGTGGAGAGGCAGCAACGTGGCTTACTTACATGGGGGACGAATATGTGGACCCGAAGAAACATTGCGCGTGCCGATACCAACCAGAAACCAATCCTGGCGCGGTATATCGTTGCTGCTCGACGTCAGCTTATATCGAGCACAATACAAACTCGGCTTGGAAAATTAGCGAAATCCGATAGTTACGCGAAAAGGATCGTTGACATTCCGTGCATGTACATGATCACCGACAACAACGCGCTACAGGCAGCTGCTAGAGCCCAACATGCTCCAACACATGCCGTGAGGCGCAGCTGATACTTACATGGCCTTAACATTCTTCTGATCTCTATGCGGTCACTCTTGAAGACATGCGAGATCTTATTCTTTCACAAATTTAACCCCTTAATAAATGTTGCGTTATTTCAGTGATTTATGATTTTCATTTTCATCTATCCATATGATATTCATTTTCACTTTTTGTATTTATGCATGTTCCTTTATTTATAAGAACATTTTAAGCAGCGAACATAATTTACCCTCGATTTCGTTTTTATTGACATCTGTAGACCGACATCTAGCGGCACCTAAGACAACTTTTTCAAAGAGAACACTGAAGTTTCATATTCGAGCGGGACCTGAGCCAATCCATGCCGCGAACAGAGCACACGATTCGGCATGATTCGATAAAAACCAAATATTTCAATTAAGAAAAAATGAATAGCCATCTAGTTTCTTTTGCGAAGTGTTGGGCCAAATCTACTACATATAAATACCGTTTGAAACCATTTTCGTATGGTCATATTACCATTTCCGAGAACATTTATGCGAATTAAAAATCAAAAATGCTTCCCCGAAAATCATCCGCGAAAGATTTTATTTAGAAAAGACAAAAAATTCACTTTGATTGGCATGTGAAACGTAAAATTTGACTTAAAAATTTTTAATTCGGCCACCTCGGCACGCTTCTGTGTTCTCATTTTTCGACGAGAAATATTCTTAATAAAATATTTAAATCGATCGAACAATCAAAAACAAACGCCGAACAAACGGGGAAGAAGCGAAATAACGTGCAAAAGTAAAAATGGTTCGGTCAGCCTCATAAAGCTCTCGTCTGATAATTTACCTCCTTATAAAATATCCGCGAACGTACAGTGAGCCAGATTCGCGGAGCTGATTAGACCTTGACGTTAAAGCTGCCATTGCCAAAGCCACCATGAGGTTGCAGTAATGGGATTCGCTTTATGTTCGACTAGTATAATAAACCGCCTTTTTTTTATAGAAACAAGTAAAGTATAAAATATAATAATTAATGAAAGAGAAAGCACAAAAAGAAAAGACTTATCGCGATAAAACGGTGTAATCTCTCGCGAATGTCAGCGGCCTGTGAATAAATCCGGGATTTTTTCGCACACTCGTGCAAACCATCTCCCAGAAAACACGCACGAGGCATTGTTGATCCTGCTCCGAGTATCGAAGCGCAAGCTGTCGAAGACAAAAAATAAAAAATGTGTTAACACACAGCATGTTTCGTAAATTGTAATCTACGTTCTACAATAATACGTTGAGGAACACATAGACCAATTCTGTATTCGAAACATCAAAATGGGTGGAAGACGTCGAAATCGCCAACCAGATGCGAATGTGCGCGATGCTAGTGAAGATTCCTCGGAATCTGGGGACAAAATGAATTCAGGTTAGAATCAATTTTATTTCTACTCCATTATTCATGCTTCTCGTCACAATTCAATTCACATTCTTAATAAATTTATATTCGCAACTAATTCCAACAAAGTTGACATCCAATTTTGACAAAAATATCGCTCTCCTCCAGCAGAAGACAGAAGTCCTACCGGCGGGAGACAAGCGTGCTCGCACATCCAAACGGCGGTAGTTAAATCAAAAGTTTTACTCAACATCAAGAAATCCAGTCTCGAAACGGAATGCGAAGACTGCAAGAAACTCGGCTGCAACGATTTGCCAATTGACGACGAAGAGGTGGATAATTCTTAAACAAGATTCCTTCAATATTTATAATCCTCGTTCTGCCAAATAACCACAATCTTCCCAATCATTCAATTTATTGTAAATCGAAAATCGATTCAGCACTAATTTCAGATAATCAGCCGCCCAATTTTCAACCTCTATTTTATCGATTATTCAACGTAAAAAATATCATTTCGTTTCAGCTAATATTGTAATTTTTCTCAAAAGTAATTGCAAAATGAAATTGTCACAATTTAAAGAAATTTATTGGGATTTTGCAGCTGACGCCAATGCCACTATGGATGTGTTTGTACTGCGGTCATCAATCTTGCGGCAGAAGTCAAAAGCAACACGCGCTGGAGCACTACAAAGCTGCCAGGGACGGACACCACGGCGTGGCGGTAGATACCCAAAGATGGAACGTCTGGTGCTATCAATGTGACACTGCAATTACAGGCCCTCACAGGTCGGCACAAAAATTTATTACAACCTCCTCATGCTCTATTTTCCAGTTCAGAGAAGTGATTTATTTATTTTTGCATTTGTGCTACAGTCATAAAATCCGTGGATTCCTGGATATGTTGAAAAAATTCAGTTCTCCATCATCAACAGCGACTCTCAGTGAAATCTCGAAAGGAACGGCGCCTGTGACGTCTCCGGTGTCTCAAAAAGCGATCCCACTGCCCTTTATACAGACAGACATTGACAACGAAAACGTAGAAAGATCAAATTTACCCCTTAATGGTCTGACTAAGGTGGTGGTGAGTTTGACGACAATTGTTCGGTTCTCGTTCGAAAGTGATACATGAATGAGGAATCAAGTATATAAGATCGAATCTAAAATCAATGGATTTTGGTCGAACAAAGTATTAACTGATTCTTTCGCATTTCAGGGCTTGAATAATTTAGGAAATACTTGTTTCTTCAATGCAGTCCTCCAGTGTCTCGCTCAAACGCCATACCTCGTTAAAGTCCTCGAGGATCTCAAGGAACCAGGCGAAAAATTCGTTCTGCCAGGTGGAAAATGCAAAGTTTCCGAAGATTCCGAGGAGATGGAACTGGTATGACAATCGTCTTAGAAAGTTTGAAGAATAAGTCGAGCCTTTCCCGAGATTCTAGGACGAAATATTGATTCACTTACCGGAGCACGAAGCGGTTGCTCCGATCCAACAAACTATTGAGACGATCATACCAATAATCGTCTTTTTATAGCCACCCATCGAGGGAACTCTCCAAGGCTGGGGACCGTTCACGTCGATACTCTGTAAAACGCTCAAGACAATGCAGAGCATGAAAACTCGTCAAGTTTATGTGCCCAGCGAACTTCTCGCGAGTTTCAAGGAAAAAACCATGCAATGTATGGACGGTGGTCAGCACGATTCTCATGAGTTGCTCAGGCATTTGCTGGAACATGTTCGAAACGAAGACCTTAAGGTATAATAGAAAATCTTAGTGAATGCACAGAAACCCATGAATCTCGGAAGAGACGCACGACTCGCTTTTGTCTTTAGCAAACAATTTTTCATCTAATATTGAATGAAAAATAAACAAAAGCAGTTCGTGTGTTCAATTCCACGAGTTGATTTTTCACAATTTATTGAAATATAATGACAAAATATTTTACAGAGGTATCAATCAGTGATTTTGAAACAAGTCGGCATAGGAGTTTCTATAAAGGCCCGTTGTGCCAACGACGTGGACAAGGCTCAACTTAAGTTTTACGGGAGACAAGCGAGTTCAAGGCTACTAGGATCTGAACTAGTTTTCCGGGGTGTTCTTGTCTCCACTCTCAAGTGCCTCGAGTGTTATCACTCGTCCCAGCGCACGGAGGCTTTCCTGGATCTTAGTTTACCGGTCATGTCTGAGAAGCCTCAATCACCGGTGGTCAAGTAAGAATTAGTTGTCGTAAAACGCATGTCCCCGAAAAACTTGGTGTCTCTCACTTTGTGTAAGAATATTCACAAGTGGCACGAGAAACCATTTCCGGAAGAAACTAGTTTGACTCGATGCCCCTGGTTCCAGAAGAAAGCACAAAGGTTTTGACGATTCGTTCGATTCCATGGGCAACAATATATCAGGTGCACCATCGATGAAAGATCAGTTCAGAAAGGAGGAGAAACGTCCCGAAGAATCGAAGAAACAATTAAAAGAATCGAAGAAACGAATCAGGGAGCGAGAGAATAATCATCACGGTTATAAATCGAACGCGAATAGAATATCCGAAGAAAAACAATCGAGTACGCTGGAGTCTGGTAAAATAATTGAAGAGTTTGACAAGAGCAAAAATTCATTATGCTCGATAATAATTGGTTGTAATGGTGCGTGGTGAAATATTTCAGAAGGTGATGCGGATGTCGAGGATAATGTATCGGCACCGGAAGTCATCGAGTCCGGTTACAGTTCGGAGAAGGCGTCGGCTCTCACGAGTCCAGCTTCACCGGACGAAGACGATTTATCGAAAAATTCTTTCAGCCAATCCGATGCTAACGACACTTCGCTCAATGGGAATTTGCCCACGAGTCCAGTCGAGTTTTTTCCGGAACCCATGAGACTCGATTGCGACGAGAACAACACGAACAAAGAATTCAATGCTCAGAGCCGTCTAGACGTATCCTTGAATCTCAATCAGGTTGCCTTGGGCCCGTCGACTTCGAATTGGGTCGATAGTCCGATTACCGAACCCGCCAACGACATCGGCGATTACGTCGGTATTTCACCGTCTACCTCGTTGATCGTCAACTCGGAATTGAGCCCTGAAGGAGCAACCATGAGTTCTATGAGCAGTCCCATCACCTCCAAAGACAGTCCGATCAGCCCACCGTCGAGCACCATCGATGAAAAAATTGATGTTGAAAAAAATCCAAGCCAACTAGTGCCACCGGAAACACGAAGCCCGGGATGGAATCTTTTCGAAAACGCTATTGACGACAATGTACCGACCGTTATGAACGAGACTCAATCACTCAACGATACATCGAGGTAACATTTTTTCCTTTTTTTTTTCTCTCAACTAAACTTCGAGGACGATCGCCATTGAATTTTTGCACCAGTTCCAACTGAGAAAAACATCGATGCTCCATCTGGAACAGAGGTCGTTCTTTAATTATTTCTCGTACATCGAAAGGATTTCTTCAGGCCTCCTATTAATTGAGAATATTGAGAAATTATTTGGGTTCTTTGTAATTTACTGTAATTTTTTATTCGATCGGACGAACAAATTTATTCCACAGGAAAGCGGAGATGATCGAAGCGCCCACACCGGAGTATCAAACGCCCGAGAATGAGGAAGGCGAGACGTTGTTAACGAGTCCGGTCGAACAATCGGAAGTCAAGTCAGAAAACGGTGTGGCCGAGATCACAGAAGGATTAGCGAAGGTCGGCGTTTCATTCAACAGTCATTCACACGGTTACAATCTCAAGGGCGGAGACTGTTCAATACAGTCCTGTCTGAATCAATTCACCGCGGTCGAACTGATAAGCGGTAGTAACAAAGTTTGTTGCGAGGCTTGTACGGCTCGGGAAAACAAGGTAAAAATCCTGAAACACATACTTGGCAAAAAAAAAAAAAAGGAAAGACACGTTTTTTTAGGCACGCTTGACATTTGGAGTAAGAGAATTTCTACTGACGGTGCGCGACTGATCGATCACCTTAACTTCACGAAGGTTATTCTTTCTCTACATTTTTCCAGGGTAAGGAAGGTCCGCCAAAGATGGTTTGCACATCGAGTTCAAAGCAATACCTCGTATCGCAAGTCCCAGCCGTTCTTATTCTCCACCTCAAGAGATTCCAATCACAGAGAATGGGTTTTCGTAAAGTAGCAAAACACGTGAAATTTCCATTGCTGTTGGATCTCGCGCCAGTGTGCACGGAAACTAGCAAACGGAAAGTTTATTCGCTCTACGGTATAGTCGAACACACTGGAACTCTGCACGGGGGTCATTACGTGGCCTACGTCAAGGTAAACAAAACAGACATCGATCGATGATTCCGTGCCCAAGTCTACGCTATTTTTCCTTGACTTTCCTCTAATTTTACCTCGTATCTTAGTGACAATATTCACGAGTTTCATTTATTTTTCTATGCACGACAAATAGTTTTAAAAATATGTATTTTTACGAGAGACACTTGAAGCTAGAATATTGCAAAATTGTTCATGATCACAATTTTCACATTTTTTTTGTTTTCCAGACGAGAGTACCTCTCTCACCGGACGATCCTAGATGGGCATTTTTGCCATCGAAAGACAGCACGGAATCAGCCGAAACCCCAAACGCTGCGAGTTCTAATATTGAAACTGAAGAAACTAAGACTAACATCGAAGTACAACCTGGTCTTTGGTATTACATTTCCGATTCAAGGTAAAATCATTTTATTATTTTAAGTGGAGACAGCGGTCGTGTTCTTGATTTCTTGTACGTCAGTAGCCGATAAACGATTAATTCACCAATGAAAACGACGATCGACAGCGAATAACCAGCAATGGCGAATATCATTAAATGTTTGAACAATTCTGTCGTATTGCCGAGATCACTGCTTTGTGGACTGTGAGCTACGTCTGGTCGTATGTTCTTTAATCTGAATATTGCGTCATCATAGAATTTCTCAATAATCCCTGCTTCGTGTAATCGTCCGATTAGTTCGTCTACTCTTGCGCGATATGGTGATTTTTTGTTCGCCATTAAACTTTGAGAAACCGACGTTAAGCAAGGTTTGAGCATTTTTAAACCGGCAACTCATATACGTTCCTCATATACGTTCGGTAGATTCTCGAAGGATACGTCGAGTTCAAACGAAATATAATAAATACTTGACATTTTTTTCCTGTTTCGTGGATGAAAACAGGTCGGTAGAGTCCTAAAGTAGGAAGTCCAATCCTTGATAACGGAAAACATTGGAAATAGTCCATTGATAAAAAACGTATTGTTCTCTGTTCCAGAGTTGTGGAGGTTGACGAGGCGACCGTACTGCGAACACAGGCGTACATGCTCTTTTACGAGAGAATACTTTGAGGCTGAACATGCGAAAAGCAATAAATAAATCTACATACATACATACATGCATACACACATATGTACGTGCATGTATATATGTACATGTGTGAATATTCTTTCAAGAGTAGGGGAGGGAATTCTTGGATGGAACATGTACAATGCAACATCTTGAGAAGAATATACACGATGAAATAGCATATTTCTGCAGTGAATCGAAATTCATCGAAAATTTCCCTTCAGCCTTGAACTAAACTAAATTCCCGGTACTGCGATGCCTATATTATTAATGAAGCAACAAAAAAAAAAAAACTATACGTAAACATACACAGACAGACACACACACACACACGCGAACACATATTTATATGTATATTTGTGATGGAGACGGAATAGTCTTCAGAATTATGAGGTGCCGATCCAACTTCGCACACGAAATACCGGTTGAGATTACTGATTAGAAATCATTACCAAATAGCAAAAGAGAAGTTAAACGAAAAGAAAAAGTGACGTACCTGCGCATTGCCTCGTGGCCTCGAACCAGTGCAATTTTTACACCATATTTCGCGATCGGATCATCAAGAAGCGCTCACTTATATTTTTTCTTTCTTTCCTATAGTTTTAAGAATTGTACATTTATAAAATGGATCATTGTCGTAAAAAAAAAAAAAAAAAAAATTCAACGTCTGGAGGAGTTTTCAGTCAAACTGTAATATTTACCTGCCAAGAGTCCTCCGATTTTCTGAACTAACGAGTTCTCTGTTGAAATTCTCAATAGATTTTTTAATCGATATAATAAATGCTAAACACCTCGATATCACCGTTCGTCTTCCAATTATTTTCTCTCAATAAAATCGTCACTCTCCGGTAAGTAGAAAAAAAAAACATTTATTTCACAATCCATTGGCAATAACATCGATACAAATTTTCTATATATAATATATTCCATGTACTATTAATATAATAATATTCTGTTGTCCGCATCGCTTCCGTACGACGTACAAATCTTCCTCCGTGTGTTTAACACTAACGTCTGTATAAAAAAGATTCAATAGATAAACAAAAATAAGTTATATCGTTGCTCAACGATAAATATATTCTTTGTTTCCGTTTTGTTATCATATTCAGTAGGCATCGCACTGATTAGATCCATTCAACGTGCCATTCTTTCTGTTAAAAATAACGTACAATAATAGAAGTTACTAGAAATATTTAAGTAACTCCTATAATTCGACAATACACAGTATTGCATTTACATTTCTCAAATATACACACATACATCCTTAAAACATACACAGACGCTACACTTTATCCAGTGGATGGAAACATCACCACAAAATTGAAGAAAAAAACAACAGTTTGTTTCAGAAATTTGCCTCGGAGCACGTTTTCTTTCCGTACTTGCAGTTTTGTCGTTTTACTTTTTACGAATCTTGTCAATGTTCATATGGCCATTCACTCGAAGTATAAATATCACACTGTTGATGCAAATAGCAATTTAAACACATTTGCTTCGTAAACAAAACTTGGGAAAATATGTTTACTGGATTTGCCATTTCTCCAAGTCAGACTTCGTTTCGGGAATTGAGGGAGACAAAGGGATTGGGAACTCCGAGAACAGAGAGAATGAAATTCTTTTGCTCATTGTTATTAATGTTTCATGTTCAAATTGATGCTTTGAAGAAATGCCATTTTTGGACCATTGATAAATGATGTTTATTGTTCTTTTTATAAAAGCGATAGCAAAAATGTTTCCTAATGAACTCAATGTGAGTCACGTAAATTCCATCATCGCCACGATTCGCTGTTGATTATAACGCGGTATTCGGAGCAGTTGAAAAATACAAATAGAACAAAATAAAATAATTGGACGTTCTCCTGTGCTGCATGTAAAACAATATTTTATACACAAAATAAGGCTTAATCGTCGTAATGCCCTGGTCCATCGCCAACTGTGATAATAATACAAAATCGTTACAATCGAAATTATAAAAATAATGATCAAAATAAGACAACAAGTAAACAAAAAATTATCGGGATTGATACCGAAGGCGCGGCGTTCTCTCACTCGATGCTAACCAAAGTTCAGCTAGCTGGAAGAGAACGAGCTGCGTAACAAAAATCCATTTATTTCGCAATCTTGTCTTTTTCAAGATTTCATTATAAACTTCGACCGAACCACAATATTGCGGTGCGTCAAAATCGACAATTTTATTTCTCTACCTCAACGTTCATCATTAAATTTATTTATCTTTATTATTTATAGCAATATTTACACTCTTTGCGAACGACCTTTCCAGTCGAACGATCACTGACCTTCTTTTTTTCATCTTTAAAACAGACAATATTTTTAGTCTTCTTCGATCATCGAGAAATCAGTGTTGCAGTTGGTTCTTGAAATTGTGCAACTCAAAAATCCGCCCCATCATTGGGACAATAAAGTCCATTGCTTTTGAACGATATTTCCACTTGGAAATATTTGATGGAAAGAAAGTTTTTTCATAGCGTTGATTCGATCACAATAACAAAATGTCTGCCTGATTTCTGAGTGGGCTAGAACTTTTCAATTCCATTCAAATGAATGGTGTGACGCTGTTCCCTAATTAATTACTCTTCAAATGAGTAAATAAAAATTACTCAACGTTAAAATTCTCATTAACCTTCAGAGGGTAACTTGAGGATATTGTGAAAATCATTACTGTCGAGAAATTTATAAAATTCGAAATTATATCGATTGCGAGAAAAATCTAAAGCGTGGCAACGAATTACAATATTTGATTTGACTTCGTACTGGTATCCGAGAGTTGAGAAAGGAGAAAATTGAGCCCGACTGATTTTAATGAATATTCGAAAAAATTCAATCAAACAAAATTCTCGTAAATTGCATAATTTTCACGGACAATTGTTAGGCTTATTGCCAATTCTCCACCACTTTTCTCTTACTTTTTTCGTCATCGCTCTCATGGAGAGTGTGTCTTAATAAATCCGATGAATCGTCGGTATCACATTGGACTGCATGAGTCCGATTGAAGAATCATCATAATCGCTTCATTCCATAATTCCTTCTACACGCACTACGAAAAATTCGTTTTCTCAAGTTCTCAATTCTGTTTATAAAAAAAGTTTCTTCACATGGAAAATAATGCGCCATTCTATGTTTTTTTCTTTTGCGCTCTCTCTGAATTGTATGTGTTCCGGTTTTTTATGGTTTTGGAAACATGGCGAGAATCGCGGCGCAAATTTGTTGAGGATCCGTCTCGTGAGGATTCAACGCCATTGCAGCCTGTACCTGTTCTTCGGGGAAGATATTTGCGAGATGATAATGCAGACGTCTTCGCGCATCCTGCGCTTGTGCGCCCCATGCAGCATGTATGCTCGCTCCTGGAGGGGATGGTAATAAATTCAACTGTGGATCTGAGGTACCCAGTCGATGACCTCGCGTTGGTACCGAAACATTCGTTCCTCGAGGTGGCCAACCTCGGTATGAATCTGGAGCTGATGCTATGCGCGTAACATGCTGATGATTCGAATGATCCGGACGTTCCCATCTTTTGAAGGAAAGAAAATGAATATTCAGTAACCCAGCAATTGGCAATCCATTTTTTTTTTTTTCATTGATTCGAGTGGCTAACAACTTTTAGTTTTATAAAAAAAAAACGATATTCAAAATGCTCAAAAGTTGAGCTAAAAATGTTCATTTGAAAATGAATTTCCAGTTGAATGAATTTTTCGATTTTCCACGACTCACTTCATGCCCATGGAATAAGGCGCTTCGTTGCTGGCGTGCCTTGCCAATGGTCTGTGCTGCATATTCGTAAGTGGCGAATTTATGACGGACTGTTGGGGTAAAACTTGCTGCTGCTGTTGCTGCTGCTGACTGGTCGTTAATTGAGGTGGTTGTTGAGGCTGTTGATGATATCTTCGAAGCTGATATAGCCTAGGATCACAGGCTGGATTAAGGGTCAATTGACGTTGTAATTTTCTGTGCATATTAGCCGGTTCCGGATCCGGGTTGTTGACTCTCGGGGCAGGCCAGCCTACGGCCGATGGATATCCTGAAACGACGAAACATTTTTTTTATTATTTTTACAATTCTGTAAACTTTTCCTACTCAATTTGGGATTTTATTGTTTATTTCATGATTCATGGATCGAGTGAATGAATAATAAATTTAAAAACACGCATAAATACCTTGTGCGTTAGGGGTCGTCGTCATTTGTTGACCATAAAGAATATTATTCGGTACTATGGTCACATCCGCGGTAACGTTCTCCACCGATCGACTCTTCGGCACTGACGAAGACGATTTTACGATATTTCCCGGCAATGCCGATCTTGCTTTGCAAAGAGGTTGATGCTGCGAATGGAGGTTCCCCGCGGACGTTACCGATGGCAGGGGCAGACTAAGACTCGGTCCACGAGCTTGGAGATGACGCTGAGCATGTTCGACGAGTCGTTCCGTCACCGATTTATGAGGGTGAGGGCCACGTTCCGGATGACGAAATTTACATTTGTTTCCATACGTACATTTCTGAACGAAACCAAAAAAAAAAAACATTAATATATTAAAAAACAATGAAATTCCAAAAAATGTTTCGAAAAAACTTTTTTCTCCAATTTTTGGAAAATTGGATTCCGTCCTACGTTAAAAAAAAAAAAAAAATTCCCAAAATGAGTTAAAAAATTAATTTGGTAATATTTTACCAAACCGATATGGTTTTTTCTATACAGTGAAAATTTACCTTGGCATAGGGACACGGTGGCGCTGGATCGGTTCTTCGCGGTCCTAGTCGCAGAAAATTATCGAGAGTCGGTCCGCTCCTTCCCAATGGATCGTCCGGCGGCATGAAACGATCGTTCACGAAACTGTACATGAGAATTCGCTCTTCGACGACTCTGCGGAATTCCGGAGTCTCTTGTGCCAGATCCCTGTAATTATCGTTGCTGACGACGATGCCATCGACTTCTGCTGCTAATCGAAGGATGTAACGGTCGTCGTAACAAACCATTCGTTTGCCTCCGACAAGTCTATAACGAAAAAAATAAAATAAAACACCAATTTCGCAAACTTGGAGTATATTAAAAATGAAAATATTCATTGAAATAAAATGAGTTTTTCACGATTTTTAGTTTAAAAAAAAGAAATTATCATTTTTATCGTATCGTGAAAATATTTGATTGAATAAAATAGAGTTTACCTGGACGGTGTAAAAACGAGAAGTCTATCCCTCTCCAATTCTCCGAGTATTTCTTGATCGGCGATTGGATTATCTGGTCTGGATGCTTCCTTTCTCCATTTTGGTACAAAGACAGTAATTTCTTTGTGTCCTCTGGACCGGAACCATTCGACACAAATTTTGATACCGCGACACGAAAATATTTCTTTGTTACCGTGGCTCATGGCAACGTTGCTGCCGTCAATGACGACAGGCCTTAGAGTGACCGGGCTCGTAGCGAACGAATGGCCAGGTTCGTCGGCGTTGAAATCATTGTCAAAAAAACCATCGGATTCGTCCAGCGTGTCGGCCAATTTAGAGCTACTGGCGCCCAATTTAATGAGCTCGGCAAGTAGCTCATTTTGACCAGGATCTGGTCCTAATTTGTGAAGTGCCGCTTGTACCAGACGCTCCGTATATCCCAGTTTAAGGGCAAACTCAACCCTCGCCGTGTATCCAGGATTCTGGATGGGCGAGGGGCCTTGGACGGTTACATATTCGGCAAACTCAGCAGCCAATGTATCCGAAGTTGTCCTGGAAACGTCGGAATGTGAGGCGGACGAAACTTGTGACTCTAATTGTGTGTGCACGTTGCTCGAACTGATCGAATCCTCAGCTTCGTAATCGCTGTCGTATGACGAATCCTCGGCCTCTGCTGTTCCACTCCCGGGACCCAGAACCGTACAATCGACGTATCTCTGTAAACAAACCAACAATTATTATTTATTCGGTTCAATAATATTCTGGATTGACAATTCGAAATAAAAATACTTCGGACTCGACCACGTTCCATTGACTATGATTAAACCGAGTTTTATTTTCTCTTTATTCATGATTTCGAAATTACTCAGGAAATTAATTGAACAGTAGTGAATCGTGTTGAAAGAAAAATAATAAATTTTCTTAATAAAGTGACGAAATCCTATAAACAATCGAGTAGAAACAAACAAGCAACAAATTATATTTCCTATCAGCCTCGCGATCATCAGAGCAGCTTTAAATTGATATTTTTCAGAAGAAATCGTTGCACGTCATAATAAAACAATGATTAAACAGATTTATATGTAAATTAATAGGAAAAGTAACGAACCGATTGATCAATTAATCAATTGATGTAAAAGTGAATGAATAATATGCAGAACAATCAAATGAACAATGGGAAGCTATCGATGACGAAAATCTTTGCGATTATTAGTAATATTCGCGCGGCTGTATTTAAACCTCGATCTCATCGGAGTATATATTCGATTTAGGATCATGAAGAAATCGAGTTTCGATATCGTAGCTTCTCCATATAAAGACCACGAATTTCACACACTCTGTTATGATATAATTCGTATTGTGAAGATGGTTGTTGGTAAGTCGCGTGGGTGAAAGAAAAGTCGAAAGAATCGAGATGCATCGAGGTGGATGAGTGCGTGGATATTTTATTGCGCTTCGAGCGATAGATGGTCTCTGATAAATGTAAGACGATGTGAGGACCAACGTGAGCCTGATCGAGCGTTACTGAACCGCGTGGGCGAGAAAACTTGCAGTAAAAAAATGTACACACCGCGTGTATATATATTTATATATTTATATATACACATAAAAGTCGAAAAAGGAAAGGAGGATTGAAACGAGAAATAATGAGAAGGAAAATAAGAAGCAAAGGGACGTGGAGGATGCAAAAAAGCAAAAAAAAACGAATGCAGCCTTTGCTGTATATTGCACAGCATCTCACTCTCTCTCTCTCTCTCTCTCTCTCTCTCTCTCTGGAGCCCCGCTATCATATCCTCGCTATCTCTGCTTGCATCTTGGCGATTCTTATCGTATCCTCCTCGCCCTTCCATTCGTGCGAATTGCCCGAGGAGTGCGTGCGCAAATTCTCTAACTCTCTGATCGAACGCGCATGCATACATATATAACTTATCATATCTCGTGTATAGGAAATTCCACATAAAATTCTTAAAATCAAAATTAAATGACACGAAATCGTAAAGAACGAATTTATCATTTTTGCCCTTTTTTTTGGTCCTTGTCAAGTATGAACGAGATTTCACGAGTTCTCATGAAACAAAAACAAAACTAGATTCAAGGCACAGTTTTTTCAGATCCCATACGAATGTCCGATATTTAATTTTAAAAAGTCGAGAAGAACCCCATGATTTTTGTAATTATCATATTGTGTAACAACGGTAATTCAAAGCTGCATCATACTTGATCGAATTCGCGTCATCTTGGGGTGGAACGTCCCGTACGTATAGGTATAAAGTACGGAGAGTTCATGCCGCGGTAAAGACATTTTTATTTTACTTTAATGCGCGTACACGGTTGTTCCTCATAGCGTAAATAATGAGGCCCGGATTTATCATCAGGAAACAGAAGGACGACTACAGCTGGATACACCATATATTATAAATCTAAAAAAATGCGCATAGTGCAATAAAAAACGCGTGGGTGGTTGGTCACGAACAAAGTTTTCTCAAATCATAGAAATTTATATTTACCGCCTCTCAATTTTTACCACTTTTGCATTATTTTGGATACCGATATTCACCGATCAAAGCAACATTAAAAAACGTCCGTCACGAACTCGAAAATCGAATTTGGAACGTTTGCTACGATCGTTGTAAAACTCGAAGACAAAAAATCATTTTTTCACATTATTCAGACACCGATTGTCTTCACCGTGTGCCGATCCGTGGTCAGAGATTATTGGAAACTCGAGGGCTAAGCGAGAAACAGAAAGAAAAAAAGAGAAGGGAATAGCGCATGACAAAAGCTGTTCCTTGTATGCATGGCATCAAAACTCTAAAGTTGCAAGTTTTACGAGCAATAAATAATTCTCTTAGAATGTATCCACCGAATGCTCGAAAGTTGGTTCGCACCTCTCGAATTGCGCAAACGTACGTGTTCCGAGTGACATCGATCCTTGAACTAGATATTCGTTAAATTAGATATCTAGATATTAATAAAATCAGAGCTGTCACGTGCGAGTATCGTTTCGCTTTGCACCTCTCGAAGATTCATATACAAAAAGAAATACGATCGACCTGCATGAATATTCGGCCAGAAGTTATTTTTCTGCATAAACATTTCACTGCAATATTTTTTTAAATACAGAAAAAAATAGCATTTTAATAAAACAGTGAATATTAAGATGTGGCTTGGCGTAATTGGGTCTTTGGAATCACGAATGTTTCGTGACCACGAAGATAAAACGTCGGAGGTTTGGGACGAACGTTTGGGTTGCGTAAGAGAATTATTAAATGCAAGTAAGCAGAGAAGTGTTAAGTGCGAGTGATTACATGTTAAAACAGGCTACACGGAACACATATTTTTCACACACAATTTTTCCATGTGGTTACATACGAAACTGTGCCCATAAAACAGTCACGAGATTTTATAATCATTTCTCTGCGTCATTACGAATTTTGTATTTCGATAAAATGGCCACGCACAATCTCACACATTGAAATTTGCATGAATGTGAAAATAACATCAAATAGTGAGTGAAGACGAACTCGTATGTACACAATCGCAATTGATAAGACTCTCTGCTCGCTCTTTAATCCTTCCTCTCGTGTTACACGAATAACTCACTCGCCCCAAACGAATAGACTTTTGATATATAAATGGTCTCTGATAAAACGACCTGCTTTCCCTCTCGCGATATCTCGAGCGAACATTGTTGAAGAATAAAGGAAAAAAACGAACGTGTCTATTATCTGTATTACATTTCAATTCACGTTTATCCCACGATGCAGCTACTGTGGCACGATAAATAGCGGATGCTCGGTAACAACGACGGTATAGTTACAACGAGCATCGAGATAACGAGGATAGATCCTCATGAAGAGGCTCACGATACATTTCTATCGATACGAACCTGCGGATTATCTCGATTCGCAATCGCAGTCGAGTCTATAAATATATAAATAATGGTGTACGCGATTTGCTGTGTGGTGTGCTGACGGCCGAGAAATTATCTTAAATGGGGCATAGCTCTCCCAGGTTGGCGGATGTAACCATTAGTGAGGAGATTCAGGTGAAAGTAGCCGTATATGAGAAAGATGGAGAGAAAGGAGAAAGAGGCTGCGGAGAAAGATGTTCCAGTCGAACGGAGTTTCCGATCTCTACGAATCGTAGCTCGCGCGGTTACTCCATTCGGTTTCACGATAACCATTTTTTTAATTTTGTGTAAAAGTCATAAAAACGCCGAGTCCAGACTTTTTTTTTTTTTTTACAAAATCGTACTGTCCCATGAATTTCTACTCTGCGAGCATAAGAGCGCCCACACGACACTTCAATAAATAATTAACAAATCATCATCTGATAAAATTGCTTCCTGGCAGGAAACTTATGGCGAGACGAAGAGCCAAGATGTTACCGGAAAAAATAGTCAGAGAGACAGCGAGAGAGGGAAAATCTTCTTCTCGCATGATTGTGTCAAGTAGCGCTAATTAATGTTAACCGATGTCCAAGAAACACGGTACGCATTTGCACCTCGCACCTTGCCATCCACACTACACCCAGCAATTACGTATGCATTTATATTTTCCTCTCGAATCGAGCAGGGCGTAAGATTCATCGGAACAGAATGAGCTCCGCGCCCTTTTTCGTTACAGCTAATCGAAATATGCACAGACACATATCCTTGTTCCTTCACAACAGAGAGCTGTTTTCTTGCTCGAGGAGCGAGCAGGATAGAGGCACCAGAGGGTACACTGTACGTAGGGGTCCAACGAGTTCTCTCATAGCAGGCGAAGGTCGTGTGTCTTACACGCTTCGCACCATCATAGATCACCTCTCACGACCGGAACGGGCGCCCGCTTATCCGTTGGCGGTCCCGCGAATCGAATATAAACACTATGCATACAGAGTGTCATAAAAATCACTTCGATTTTCATGCATTTCCGTTGTTCCGTTCCTAACGCAATAACTTTGATCCCAATAACCGAATCTTTCCTACGCGACCACTGAAAACAAAATTTTGTTGGAAAAGACCGATATTTTGTTCGATACGATGGACTAAACGTTTTTTTTTTTTAATAATCCGAAAAATTATGTCATTGCAGCAATAGATATTCTAGAAAGTCTCTTCGGAAGCTAATTTTTGTCGGTCCAATCGTAAATTTTGTTGACAATTCCGTTAGAAACCAAATGTACTGCCAAAATAACGAAAATTTTGAAATTATCAAAAAATATTTAGTTTACCGTGTTCAATAAAATATCGATCATTTTTAACAAAATTTCATTTTCAGTGACGAAATTTGCAGCTCTCTTAGTCTCGTCCAAGAATTTCCTGCACCACTTTTCGATGATGCATTCTTTTAAAATAAATTTTCTTCCCGATTCAAACAGCAGCTCCATTCTTGCGACAAAGACTTGAATGTAGAATCGACGATCCAGGTTTTTTTTCGTGTATTCCAGTAGGAAAATAAAATGTAGTTTAAAATAATGTTTATTCACTGATTACAACGTTCGTACAACGCGTTGAAGTATCACGTAAATGTACCTGTGCCTCTTACGTCTCAAGAAAGACCTCTCACTCCGAGTGTGTGTCGATTGATAGGGATTCCTGATAGGGATAATTGCGAGAGAAGACGAATAGGAGAGAGAAAGATAAACTACAGTAAAGATAGCCCGTTAAGGATTCGGAACACGATCAGATAGGATGGAAGCATTTACGTCGAGCAATCTTCGACGCTCGCTCTCGCAGAAGAAACGATTTTCCGGCGACCCATGAGGATGAAAGTCCTGATGGTCCAGCGAAAACATCGAATCTGTAAAAACGTCACTTCGGATTTGTCGAAAATATTCAAGAAAAGGATTTCTATGCTATAGAAACATTTTGATTGGAAACTCTTTGGAGAGGGAACGAACGTTTGCGCGAGCAAAATTGAAAAAAAAACTTCTTGAACGAACGTATTACGAAATAAACGAGATTTTTTCGGAGTCTCCGCCACATACACGGATACACTCGGCTCGACGGGTGTGTGCAGGGAGTAGAAAAAAGATGTATGGCGCTGTCGGAGGAGAGTGGACCTTGAGGCTTTTTTTCGGGTCCTGGCGTTGGAGAAAACGATCCAGCAAACTGGTTTCGAGCCTGTCTATGCCCTTAGAGGAAGAAAAAAGGGCCGAGTTAATTCAGCCACCGCGTTCGGGGATTTTACGGGAGAGTGAGAAAGGAATAAAAAAGAAGCGCTTGCTCTCTGCGGGAAGAGGGGAGAGAATAAACATTGTGAGATTTTATTTCTCATCACGACGAGATTACGCGCTTCATTATTTCACTGCGAGAGAGAGAGAGAGAGTGAGAGGGAATGAGGTCTTGGAGCATATCCGGGTCTCGCGCGGGATCGGCGGCGATACCGGAACTCGTGAGCTCCGTGCTTCGACCTCGCGCACCTCGGCGGAGAGAAAGAGAGACGGAGAAAGGCGACGGGAGAGAGATCATGGCATTAAGTACAGTATATAGCGGAAAGGGCCACCTTGCTGCTTCGCTTCGCGTTCCTACAAAGTCACTCCAACTCTACACCGCGATTACACAGCATCAAAAGTTTCGAGTGGGCGTGAATCGGTGAAGCTCGACCTGCGCGAGAGACCGAAGAGGTCTTACGTAAACGTTTCACTGAATTGAATTTTCTGATCCTTCCTTCAATGAATATCCCATCAAAAAACAATCAGACATCGTTGCGTTATAATTTCTTGTCCAATTATACGTCCCTCCGCGATTTAATTGAAACTCCTAGTTGATTAGCTTTTTATTTTTAATTGTTCGCCGTATCCTGGTTTTTTCTTTTTACACGAGATCTGCCGTTTCCCAAAACGATCAATACTTCAATTTGGCGATTCAAATCGTGAATAAACGAATTCAGAAATCTCGACAAATGCCTCATAAAAGTCAAACGCATAGGCAGCGGACAATAATGAGACGTATGTGGGATTTCCTAAACACTCGAGCCGTGTTCCATTTTGTGTGTATTATTATTATCGACGTCGATGCAAACGATCGTGTCCAATTAGCGTACAACGTAATAGGAACGACCCGCTCTTGCTGGGGGGACGATTAAGCGAGCAATTAATGCACGATATATTTGTTTTTACGATCCGAGCTATACGACGAGTCTTTCGATGGTTTGATCGTACTTTAGATAGAATAAATATAATTAAACGAAGCAGACTCAACAGGTGGAAAATGGGTTGTTTGACCTGAGCTTCAACAACATATTTTTCGTGCTCGAACACGACGACGCGATCACATAAAAGAACCTCTAGAAATGTTTAATTGCAAATCTGTGTCTCTGACCCCGGGGAATTCGTTTGATTTGCTTGCAACAATCTGTGCGGCTTAACAACGAATTCAACTTTTTAGTTCGAACAAACAGAAATTTTGATCGTACGTAAAAAAAAAAAACTTGAACACTCAACTCTTGCGTGTGTGGGACTTTTGTGAAAAGCGTTCGTCAGATAATTTCTAACGCACTAAAAACAATAAAAAATTATCATATTACGAAAATTTTCAACTCACGTCGATTATTTTTAATTCATTCTATAAAATACTCCATATTTATTTCAAATGCTTATGCATATGTAACAAATATATCGAACAGTGAAATCAAACACTTATTTGCAGACAGGTACAACGATTTCTCACGCTTTGAAGATATAGAGAAAATGCTACTATGTTATTAGTACCGATAGACATTACGAACAGGTTACTGTATAAGAATATTATACATCCATAGAACATACGAACAGAGTTACACCGATTTCTCGATCTGCCTATAAGCGATTTGAGAACTGCCATAATAGCATGTTCGTTTCTTCATAGTTATTCTATATATATATTTTTTATCAACATTACGAAGCTCGACGATAATCGTTCGATGGACGTGTGAGCATGTGCATAAACTTATATCTGAGAATCCGTCATTGTTCTTACAGATCAATATGGAAAGGCAGATTATTCCAATGACAAATGCTTCGTAATGATTCTGCGACCAACTCATCTTATCATCTTTAATAAAACGACTACCTACGTAATTTATTATGCTGACGCGATTAATACCGAACAAAAGTAATTAATCACTACGTAATTCGTGGTAATTAATGTTTTACATTAATCAAGGAATGGCGATGATCGAAAATCCAGTTTTGTCAACGTTGGCTAACACTTTTGTCGAGAAATTGAAAATGCAATTTTTTCAAAGACAAATATTATCGAAGAGCAAGGCTCTCAGCTTCTAGGACGTAAAAATGAAAAACTTTTTTTTTTTTTTAAGACTTTCGTGAACAAAAATGAATGTTTTTTTTATTTTTCAATGGAAGATTGATTTTTGAAAAATAATTTTGTACGACAAAAGGAGAGAATCTGATAGAAAGAATTTCTTGAAATAGCAGCGAAGGAATATTCAGGTTTTTGCATATACGTGCCAATCGCGGTAAAATACGACGTGAGGACGTACACGTGTACATGAGCGTTAATTATTTCGTCGGTGGATGTAAGTATTCGTCGTGTTTCGAAGCCACGGAGGAATCTCACCGAGGAAACCGGTCGAAAGTGCCGCCTTAAGTTTCTCCTTCGTCTACATATGTGTTTATACATATATGTATACATGTATATGAATGGGTATATTTTGCTGAAGCGGAAACTGTGTATCCGGTGACCTCGTTGCTTCGTCGTCACGCGCACCGACATCGTACAACCGCCTAGATTGTATTTACATTTATATATACAAACGGATTTGTCTTGTGAAGAGCAAAAAGATGGGATTCGACAATTTGTAAGTATCGTAGATCGGTGTTACTTTCTTTGACAATTTCTCTAACGTACGAGATAAAGCCGGCCGGCCAACCGGATATCCTGGTGAAAATTCCAATTTCTTTTCGAAACACGATCCCAATGGATAATCAAAATACTTTCATAATCATGAACGGAACATCGAAACCACGATCCGAGTGATTTGGTATCAATTTGATTATTTTCATCAAAACGTTCAAGAACGTGTTGAAAATTTTTTCATCATGGGCTTAAGAATGAGGATAATTTAGAGAATTGTTTAATAAATTGAATACGAACGTGTGGCTTACATTTTGGTACTGGACCGAAAAATAAACGAGGAGAATCGTTTCAGTGATTTTGATTGAATTTTTTTCAGGCTGCATTTTTCCAGACTTTACAGATTTGCTTTTTTCATTACGATAAAAATCCGTCATGCATGTTGCAACGTCGTAACGACCGCGATTACTCGTTTCGGTGGATTCGTGTCCGATGATTCCGATTCGAGTCAAAAGTCTTTCGGAGCGAGTTACGTAATTGGCGCGAGTTACGCATAGAGATTTTGTTGTTGTAATTCATCAACCGGTTGGGTCGGAACGAGCATGCGAAGAGTTTTTTTTCCGAAGCGATTCGGTGCCTAAATTTTAAGGCGTTGGTTCGAACCGCTCGAGGGCAATCGGGGTTAGAGAAAAAAAGTAGAACGATGCGTAAAGAGTCAATTTGAAACGAGCGATCGATCAATATAGCGATGAGGTTTGCGTGTAACCATAAAATCGTATTGAAAAAAAAAGAAATCGAAGCGTTATTCGTGTAAATTGCCAAATTCGGTTAAATCCGGGATTCGAGAGCCTGTCGCTTACCTTTCCAGCCACGGTCATCCTGAATCCTGTTCGTTGGTCGAACGGCCGCGTTAATGACAAAATCGACGAAAAGACGATGACGAAAAAAAAATCCGAAGGAAAAAAACGAGCACAGAAAAAAAAAAGAAAACAGAAACGACGCCTCGGAGTATTTCAATCGGCACCACTTTCACAACGGAGGCCGGTAACACATCCTCGAGGCAGAAGAGCTATCTTGGGCTCTCCTGCGTATATGTATAATCGTATACAATAGATTATCATATATGTATGTCTATATATACATACAGTTATATATATATATACTTTTTAAGTCGTCACTGAGCAGAGAGAGATCCCGTCGACCACTTCACGGTCACACAGTCGAAAAACTCGTTCTCCCACACTCGATGTAATCCTACATATACAATTCTACATGTGCATCATCACATATATACTTAATAAACGTGAAATCGATGGAGCGAGTTCGTCTTCTGGATCATTCGATCAATCAGGTTCAACAATTATTTTGCATATCCTTTTGCGGCAATTTGACACAAATTGATTTGCGGAGGTCACGACACTTTGCGTCACTTAATTAAGCACATAGCACTCGTAGAGCCTAAAATTATATCGATTCGATCGACTTTGCCTATTCTCAAAAACAACAACAAGAAAATAAACGAAAGATCGAGTAATTACGAGCGAATAATCTCATCACGGCTTATCACACGTCGGCGTGTGTTTTTCGAATGAATCCGGAAACGTTTGATTTTGAACTCGTTAATCAAAGCTCTCGAAAAACCGAATAGAATAAAGGAGAAAAAGTGAAAAATCGGAAGACTTGACTCGTGAATCTCAACAGTGAGAGCGCCGAGAGAGAACTGAAGAGAAATACGTAACCGAGGCTCGCGTTTCGTCGGGGGTTTGCCACGAGTCTGAGCTCGACGAGTCTCCGGATCCCTCTACTTTGCCGCGGCTCTTTTTGCCCCCGTCTCAGCTCCTTCCTCTCGTCTGACAGTGTGGTACCAGCAGGTAAATAAAATATGGAAAGACCGACGCAGAGAGCGAGAAAGAGAAAGAAAAAGATGAATACACGGAGGAAAGATCGTCAAGCAGGTAAATAAATGCATGCTATATCTATGAATCGAAACTGCAAAAGATAACAAAAGGCGTATGAGCTGTAAGCGATCACAATACATAGATCCGTTGAACACTCGGACGTTAAAGTCGACACGTACATCGATTTTAACAGTTGGAAAGATTAAAAAGGGCGTATGTTTCGAACGTTGATTAAATTTATTCCGCCCTTGCCATTCCCAGCAGTGATTTGGATAAATTTACGGTTGTGTATATAACGCGAAAGAAATGAATGAGGAAGAAGGAGAGAGAAAATGTGGAGCTCAAGAGCAGGGAGGAGGAACTCTCCTCGTGGGAGGGACCCACACTCGGCCAGCTTGCTCGCTGCTTCGTTCAGCCCGCGGAGAACGGAAATTCTCGGTGTGTCCGAGCGAGCGAGTGAGAGATAAGAGAAAACTACATAGAACTTACATCGTGGTGGGTAACGCCAATGGACACGGAGAGAGGGAAGAGAAAGACACGGACCTCTGGAACGCGCGACGGACCTGTGTGCGAGGGAAACAACGCAGTGACTCGAGCCAAACGGACCCAAACGATCGTGGAACAGAGACGGAAAAGCCAAAACGGTACAACCGGCGAGCCCCGTGATCCAAGTGAACTCTATAGTTAGTTAACACGAGCTGTGCAACAGCGCCTGCTTCGCTACGGAGTAGCCGGTTAGTGAATGGAACCCGCACCGAACATCTTGTGCACCGAGAACGGAACGTCGCACATATGCTGCGAAAGAATCTGAACGCCCCTCCCACCTCGCCACGCCGTTCTCCTTTGCTGTATATCCCAAGCCACCGACTGACTGACTCGCAATTTTCACACTTTTTCATTTTCGGAATTATACTCATCACGCTGGACTACTCTTCGGAGATTCCCTTAATATTTAAAACCTGCAGGCTGGATATTTCGGAGATAGTGGCGTTCGATATCCCAGCAGGCTTCGTCGCTCGAAAAATTCATTTCTAGATTTTTTCACAATAACTAAAAATGCAACAATTTCTCTATTTTCAAAACTTCAAGTGTTTCCTTGCAACGAGCACGTACACTGCTCTCTACAACGACAAACATCAAACTGTAACACCAACCAAGATTCGTACAAAATGTGTACGGCACGAGTGGAGAAAAGTTTTCGCGAACGATTACCTCTCGGAGCTCACGATTATAGTCTCGTAATTACGGGTCATTCCCGAGCGATCGCCGGCGATATCGCAGAAGAGACTAATTAACTTGCGGCAGGCTAATGGACGGTGGCGGCGAACTTTTGCAGTCTATCTCCTGCCCACTCGACTCAATCGATCTCATTTATAAGTATATAAACTCAATATTATCATTATGTCATTTTTGCCATTATCTCGAAGCGAGAACTGCGTCAATTAGCATTTTTTTTTTTTTTTTTTTAATAAAACTGATGATACTGATGGAGTGTTAATGGGATCAACGAATTGTGAACAATCGCAACACCAAAAACTGATACAGATTCCGAACTTGTTCAGAACGCCAGCTCCGAAAGCGGAATTTTGCACAACAATCCACCTTTTTTTTAACGTTTCCTCAACTTCTGTATCTAAACGAATCGAAAGAAATAAAAAATAATTTTGCACAAATCATTCGGAAAGAACGTCCAGCTCTACTCGAGCATTAATCAAATTGCATTCAGCCTGAACAGTCATTCGGCGCATTCCTGCGTTCGAAAAACATAACTGAAAAAAAAAGTGTAGAAATTTAGTATCTCTGTCTAGACGTGATTTGGCTGTGTGTAACAAACGAGTCTGCAGCATACGTCACTGGAACGTCAAACTTCGCCCACGAAACCAAGCGATCGATTGCACGCGAGCTCCAATCCGCAGATCCGGGTACATGCAATTTTTCACCCACAAACTCGTGTTTATTTTCATTGAAACTTGATCCAACAACAAAGGAGTCTGAGTATAGAAATAAATTATTGTAAATAATGTCCGTGCATTGATTAGCTCTGAAAGTAAATAAGGAAACGTACGTTGACTGGAAGAAATTTGTAAATTCGAGATACCGGATTTCTTTTGTAACTCAGAACATTAATTTTTGATTTATTTTTGCCAGAAAACAGGAATGCAGAAATAAAAACTGTTCACGGACGCAGTTGTGAGATTTGCAACGCTTCGGTGAACAGGTAAATTGAGAGAAAGAAATGCAACACTTGTTCGCTCTTTGTCACTGGTGCGCATCAACGAGAGCAGCAGCGGGAGAAAAAAAAATATACGAAATTATCTCCGGTAGGAGATAGTCGAGGATTATCTTGCATCTCGACAGAGAGCAAAGCCCTCGACTCGTAGTTCATCTTTACGTTCCCTGGAAATCGTGTCCACGATCCCCATACCGGAACGATTATTTCAATCGTTTCTTGCTAAATCATTATCATTACGAGAGCCGAGTTCTCTAAAGAACGAGGCGATCATTAAAGAATTGATTGCAATGTTTGGAAATTAATTTAGTAAAAATTGTAAATTAAAAAATGTTCGGATTTTCTTTCCAAAAAGATGAAAAATGTAGAAACTCTCTGTCTCTCTCTCTCTCTTTCTCTCTCTGCGGCATTGGGCGCGATCACAAATAAATAATGAAAAAGACATTTTTCCTCTCCACGATTCGTCGCATTCCGTAATTTGCACAATTTTATTTCCAGAATTCTCATGTTGCGTAACAAATTTTGGATCCGCTGAATACGTTCGGAATGTTTTGTATGCTCGCGATATACAGTGTGATTGTGTCGATGTGATACGAGTTACCCTCGATACGCATGACTTGCGTTTTAATTTATATCGGAATTCACATGCGTTCGCGGAGAGAAGAGAATATTTTATAACGAAATTATAGATATCGTCGTGATTGCTGAAAAATATTTCACAGCAATGCCGCGCTAACGACGATCATTAATCGAGGAGCACCGATCAGAATGATTCGATCGATGGGTCTTGCGATTCGTCTGATGTGACAAAAAAAAATGGCACCAACCAAATTATTGAGGAAAGGTGATAAAATAAATTTCCGCAGCAATCGAATTTTCTTCAAGCAAATCGCGTCGAGTATAGATTCTGATTGAGTACAATTTTCGGGTTTCCCGTGTGCACCTGTATATGAGGGAAACCGTGTCAAGATTGTTGTCGTTTGCAATCAACTGACATTACGCATATTATATTTTTGTGTACCGCATAAAATGCGGTACTTCGCAGCACCATAATAAACAACTCTCGTTCTCTTGCTCAATCGTTGACCGACGTTACGTCAGTCGATGTCGAGAGCTCGTCGATCTCGATAAATATGAACATATACACAAAACGTAAGAAGAGGCGTTTCGTACCAACTTTGGAAAGCAATCAACGAAAAAAAAAACGGCAGGATTAAATTTTGCGGGGGTTTCGTTCTTAATTGCATTATTCGCAAAATCGATACAATTATCGTGGATAGACGACGATAAACAGACGATAGAAAACAGGGTTTTCAATATTTATTGCGTGAGCAAATTTGGTCCGACAAACCTGCGTCAATGTCTTTTTGTCTCGAAGGAAACGAGTCCCTAGAAAAACGACGACCCGAGGCAATCCTGACGGTGGATTTTAATTCCAATAATCAATTAATCAGCGCGACGATTTATCTGGCAATGAACGAGAGAGATTGCAGAGAGGTCACTGACCTCTATTTCCATTAGTTACTCTCACATGAAACTTTTTCCCACAAACTAGTCTCCGATATCGTCGATATCGAAATATACAATAATACTTTATGCACAGTAGCAGGTATGGAGACGGGGTATAAATTCGAGAATATTACGATGCAGTATAAAAGTTACTTTTGCTACTGCGCGGTTGGACCGTGTGTATGTATGTGTTGGCTTAGTACCTGCTATCTGGTGAACGACCACGCGCGGTTGCTATATACATGAGAAATAATAAATGTCGATTCGATCGGCGGGGTCCGCCGTTGGTATGAAACCGTCCATACCGATGGAAATCGACTCTTTGCCATCGGAGAGAAAGCCACACACGCAGTTTGATCAAACTATCGCAAAAGTTCCTCAAGCGTAATTGAAGATTACTCTTTTCCTTCAAATTCGGACGTGGGATCCGAATCCTCGATATTTCGTAGAGATCCAGAAATAAAACGATCATAACGAAAAATGTGAATCAATTTAACGCTTTTACATAATTCGTTCCAATTAGTTGAAACAGTTGTTGCAAGAATTCCGATAATATTTTTATATTCAGCAGCCGATTCGAGAGTTCTATGGTTCCGTTATTTTTCCATCCACTCGACGATTTATACTAATTAATCATTTTATTCAATGGCAACTTAAAAACAGTGAGTATACTCGTCTCTGGTAAACGTAAGGAAGTTGCATGATTAGTCTGCACGGTATGAGTGTAATGATGATGATTATAATAATGATCATGACGAGCACTAAGATATGGCATACGTTTCTTTGGCATATATAGTAAAATTGTGGTTAGGGAGTTCTTCACGTATCCTACTATTATACGAAGATGGAGAAGAAAGAGAGAGAGAGGCAGAGAGAGAAAGAGTAAACGCAAGGGGCTATCACCTCCCCCGAAGTGTGCGTGATCCCGGATACGACCGAGGCGAGAGAAGAGTTGGAATAACGCACCACGTACTATGTATATCTCTCGTCAAACAACCTAGTCATTCATTTTACTCGTATTACTATATTCGTTACTGTAAATAT
The DNA here is from genome assembly GCA_963921915.1 of Hyposoter dolosus. Taxonomy (NCBI): domain Eukaryota; kingdom Metazoa; phylum Arthropoda; class Insecta; order Hymenoptera; family Ichneumonidae; genus Hyposoter; species Hyposoter dolosus. The sequence continues at coordinate 9,700,377 of OY998136.1, read as the reverse complement.
GTCTATATCACGTTTAGCATAGGTAAATACAAGTTTTCATGTATATCCAATGTCTACAAGGTATTTTTCAATCGGATGATGAATCCTCACGAATGTATGGGTTTTTCGAAGCAAAATGTTTGCTCGAGAAACATTTCGCTCCTTTGCGAGGCTACGAATTCTTTTTATCTTGTCATTGAGCATATTGGAGTTTTTTTGTTTTTTTTCCACGACAGAGTGGAGGTTTTTAATAATTTTAATTTCAACGACGATCACGTTCCGAATAAAATCGAACTAATGTTTCATTTTATTCGGAACGTGATCGTCGTCGATTTTGCTTGGGCGAGGGGCTTCGTTCTTCGGTATACCGACAAAAAATTCAGGCAGTATTATTGATTTGAGGGGATTCTCTCATTTGGATATTCCGAGCATAACAACTACGATTTACTCAAGTGCATAAATAAGTTGCAAAGAACACATGAGAAAACTTGTGCTATTGCGGTTAAGCCCACGCGTGCCTCTCAACGTCCGAGTTGAGAAATATTTTTCAGAAAAGTGAGAAATGTTCTATAAGGAGAAAAAAAAAGCAAAAGAGAGAGGAAACATTCATTGGCACTCGACACCGGATTTGCTCGATGGCCTAAAGAGCGATAATACGAGATCGAGTAACAAATGTAACCAATTACGAACTAATCAAGCTTCTCTCTCACTTTTTCTCTGCCCCCATTCAAGCCTTTTGCCGGGACGAGCTAAGGACAAAAAAAAAGTGATGACCAACCGGAGTAAATTAACCCGAGAAAGGTTTTTAGCTACGAGCTGCTCTTTCGCCTCGCGTACGTGAGAGGCCAAAGGATCCTTCGTGAGAAGAAGATCCAGGAGTGCGGAGGGAACGAAAGGATCCAAGAAAAGGGGAAAAAAGAAAAGACAGTAGTATAGATCCGGAACTCTCCGCCGACTGATTATCTCCCGGAGATCTCCGGGTACGGTAAACACGAAAAGATGAGCCGGACCCACGTATTATGTGCTACGCGAACCTTCTAACTCTACAGAGTGTCTCAAAAGTCGAGCTCGAGTTTTGCAGAATCATTAGGCCTTCGAATTCCACAGAGAAACTTCGATGACGACATTTTTTCTCGCGAGATTCACTTTCTTCAAAAATTTACAAGTTCATAGTCCAAAAAACCGATTAAGCGAGAAAATCAACGTGAAAACTTTGCACAAGGAACTAAATTTTGTTGGAAGAGATGGAAACTCCGTTAAACATCGTCGACCAAATATTTTCGGACAATATCAACATTTTCGTAATTTCAACAATATATTTGAATTTTTGCGAAGAGGCTGTCAGCGAAATAATTTACGATTCGAGCGCAAGCTTTTGCAGCTCAGACCTTTCTTTGTTAAGCACTCTAGATATACGTATACATAAGTCGGTGTGTATGTAATCAATGTTATATGTGTGAATCACGATTTTAGGGTTGCCGGCTCTATAGATAAGGAGCAGGCACAGCAAAATGTTCGCAGGACCCTCACCGGCAAATCGTCACGATTTTTCGTGTGGCAGACCCACTCAGAGCCTCCTTCTTCCCCGTCGTTTTGAACCTTGACCCTTGATGACCTTCTTACCATTTCTTAATCCTTCTTCGCTCTCAATTCGTTTTCGTAACGAATTATTTATTTTTTTCTCCAATCGACGTTTGATCTTTTCTGCCTTGGCAAAAAATCCGATGCAATAAGAAGCAAGCGCGAACTTTGGTGTATATAAGATGAATTAACTAAAAAAGAGTGGCTCGAGATTTATTTTCAAAATTTCCGAGTCGAATAGTCGAGCAGTCAATAACAAAAGATGGAGAAACTTTTGTCCCTGCTGACCCGAATGGAACCGAGTCAAATAACAATTCCCTTCGTAATCAATATTTTCCGGCCGACAAATCTGGATCTGAGTAATTGTCGATTCTGGACTCGAGGACAGAAGAAGGCCCTCGATGAATAAGTAGCAGCACGTACAGCAATGGCAATGGGAAGCATAGAAAATAAATACAAGGAGGGAGCAAGAATTATGCCTCCAATATTTATGCTTATTGCAATCCATACGAGAGGCTGTGGCAACGCGAGACACCGAGAAATACATACCGAGGTTTCAATATATATACATATACATGTCATTTAAATCTTTATATACATAGAAAACGAGGGAGATGAAAAAGTAAATTCATGCGCAATGTGAACCACAGCACGAGCGGGAGCGTGCATAACACGATTCAGCTCCCGTGTGTTATTTTGTATTGCCAGTAAAATGGTCGATGGAGCGACGGCGTAAAGTCGTAAATGACTTCTCAAATATGCACTTTATATATACATATGGAGTAAATAGTTGTGTGTGTGTAGACGTTATATATAATGTAGTTGGTAGCAACGAGAGGGACCTTTGAGCTCTCGCAGCAGAATCTTTTTTGTCGCAATGACTTCTCATTCGGTTTTCATGAAAGTCATATTGCAGTCATAGAGACCGATGAAAATTGCATCGTTTGTTCCGTAGCGTGGTGGCAGGTAGCTTGGAAAAAATAACTCGTCGCTACTTACCGCTTTTATAATAATCAACCAACATTTGTGTGAGTGGAAACTCGATTGACTTTTTCATGACGAACGTCGAGCACTCTCGTCTCCTTGTCTCGGTGAACCCGAGGGATTCGTTCGTTGGCAGTCACGACAAATGATTTCGAAGCTCGAGAGAAGAGGAAAAGAGAGGTAACGCGCGCTAGTAGAAAAGGATCGACCAGTCACGATCGATTCATTCCTCCCTCGGTCTATTTTGTTTAGATAAAATATTGCAAATAGTACAAAGATCTCATAAACCTTCGCTCCAGCCCTCAACCTCTGTTCTATTATTTATTTTTCTCACCTAAGTCGCTTTCGTACTTTCATAGGTCATTGCATACCGAACGATATCTATCTTCAATGGTCGCGTTGAGTAATATAATGGTCGATGGCATTTTACTCAATTATTTCATCCCCAAATCGATCAAGACTCATTAGTAATTTGAAAATCATTAACACAAAGCGTACGAATACAGAGGATGTCGTGGAATCGACACTAATTCTGTGGCAACCAGCAAGTGTCATTGAACGGAATCTCAAGAACGTTGATCATGCGAATTCGCAGTTGAAAAAAAAATCAGAACAAATGAAAAGTGGAATCGGATCGTTTTCGTTAAATGAAAGAAAAAAATAGTCCCGCGCATTCGTCCAGGTGCAATGATTGAAAATACTGAATGGGATAAGATGCAAAAGTCGATCGAATAGACTGACGGAATATGTGGTGCATAGATCGCAAGTTCGTGCCTTTGATATATATCGAAAGTACTCAATATCGAGATTAATCGATAAGCAAGTATAATTTTCAGTCTCCTTTATGTGAAACGCATTTATGACATATCGTCACGTGCGTAGATATTTATTTCAGCGAGAATTACGTATCGACGGGTTGTCGGGCGAGTCGGAACATTCAACGAGCACAGTTGTGAAACGTCGTTGCTGCTCGACGTTTGTCCAACTCGAACGCAATGTCTTCCTGGTTGACTATTGTCGATTCTACAATATTACCATTCGCTTATTACGATCGTGATTTATTATTAATTAATATCGAGAATATCGAACCCAGGGAAGCTGATGGAGCACTGCACTTTGTAACGCCCTGGTTTGATCTTTTATGACAAGGGGTCGAAACACTGAATTAATACTGTTTATACGTGTCGTATACACATTCAATGATATTATAGACACGAACATAGGTGTTTAGAAAATCATCGATGCGTTTAATTGCTCAGGTCGTTCCGCTCTGGGAAATGCACGAAAATATTAATATATGTGTGTGTCCATGCGACCAACACTCATTAGCAATGTTGCTGATATAATTATATAAATACATCAAGATTACTGTTTACCATAATATATATATGTTAACGCATTCTCGTAATGTTGGAATGCTCGACTCCGATAACAGATAAGAACATGCCAGAAGAAAGGGAACAAGTAAGAATTTTATGATCGATAGAATTGTTTAGCGACGATAGTTCAATGCTTCGAGCTCCATAAATGCAGCAGATTATCAATTAAATGAGATGACAGAATTGCGAGCTGGGATTTTTTACACCGCAGAAACTTCTGACTCTGAATTTTGATCGTGCATTGAAAAGATGGATATTTTGTTCGATACGTCCGACTAAACGTATTTTTAAATAATCCCAAAAATTGTGTCACTGCATCAGCAAGAAATATTCTAGAAAGTCTCTTCGGAAGCAAATTTTTGTCGTTCCAATCGTAAATTTCGCTGACAATTCCGTTGGAAACCAAATATACTGCCAAAATAACGAAAATTTTGAAATTATTCAAAAATATTTAGTTTATCGTGTTCAACAAAATATCGACGATTTTTAACAAAATTTCATTTCCAGTGTGAATTACGAAACTTTGTCGTGTCATCGGTTGAGCTATCGTTGATAAAAATCAATGCAATAATTGTGAAAGTCAATTGTTTTTATTGAAGATTTTTTGTTTGTAAATAAAAACAGGTCAATAAATCGTAATTAATTGGTTTTATTTACGCTGACGATAAATTTATAAAACATGTTCTCGACTTCAGGAACTTTCATGACACGTTTACAAAGTCACTGCATTCGTTAAAATGTAGCGTACATGGGGAAAGCTCGACACCCACGCTTCGTTGCCCAAGTGAAATTTAATATTCACCTTGCAATGGGAAATACGTCGTGAAGCGGATTTTGTATCGGACACATCAGGATCTTGGCACGAACGAACGCACTCGCGGCTTTTCATGAATGCAAATTAGTTTACCGGAACGAAAATCGCCATCCAACGCATTTTCCTCCAACCATCGCATCATCCTTTTGTCGTTTTCGAATGACCTTTGAATTTTAATCATTTTTATTTTATATTTGCAGAAATATTCGTTTGCAGACGATTCGAACGAGAAAGAAAAATTGATGAGATTATTCTTGAGTAACTTTTGTAATGAACGAATTATTCGAAAGGAATGGAAGGAATAAAATAACAAGAAAATTTGTAGGTTTATCGTGATTAGTAAATTACAGTATAAAGTGGAAAATCAGTTTGTGGGCCAGGGGGAAACCTGACGAAGAAAAAAATAGAGAAATCGTGATGGTCGTTGGTGAGTCGAGTCCGTTGTTGGAGGTTTTAACAAAGAATCGTAGGAATGAAGTAGAAAGAGTTGTTTTTCGACGTGTCGAAAGTAGTGGGCGAGGCCTCGAGAGGAACCGAGAAATCTTGGAGAGTAAGAGGAGATATCGCGAAAGCTTTGCAATGTTAAAAGTCGAAGCGTGCGCACGCGAGTTTCATAAATAATCGCGTTGAGCCATTCGTCAATCTTCGCACTTTCCTCGCTAGCTCGAGCGAGCATGAAGCATGGAGCATGCGATTGTCGATATTACGGGCACAAGTTCTCGAGGGTAAATCAACATGCGAATTTCACCTCCGCCGCTTTGATTCAGCTCCGGGGGGCCCGAGAGCGAAAGAGAACGAAAGAAAAAGTCGAAAATCGATGCAGGAATTACGATGCCTATGTACACGATAAAATATCGGAGCAGGCAGGCGCTAGCCCGGCAAAACGTTTGATCGTCTCTCACCTCCGCGTTACCGATAATAACAAAGATCAAGAGACCCAAGAAGCCGGGCGATTGAAAAAAGAAATCAAAAAACGAAAGGTGGGGAATAATTCGTTCGTGCTGGTCGAGGTATCTGCACGATTTCTATGCTTTGGTAGCCAACGCTCCATTTCCTCATCGAACGTGTCCGCAGGAATGAATTTCGTGTATGAAACTCTCACAAAAACGTACTCGATCGAACAAAAATACCGACGATTTTCAACGTTTTTTTTTAATCGTCCAAACTCAAAAATTTCATTTCAATCTAAAAAAAAAAAAAAATCACTGTACCAAAAGAAAAGAAGCGAGCTTTCTCACCGCAAACGTAACGACAAACTTCACATATTTTTCCACGGGAGGCTGCACGCAGAGTCCATAAAGCAAAGACAAAAGAATCGTATCGTGTAAACGTGGCAAAGTAGTTTAGAATTTAAAGTACTAATAAATTTACGAAGCGTGCAACTCTCGCGTATAAATATATCGGTCTTTCTGATGTATGAAACTCTGAGATCTCTTGTTGAGGACTCGTAAGTTTCATACTTTGTGGGTTCACATTGCACACTCGAGCCCATACTGCTTGGGTAGTATTATAAATTATAATACATGCATTATTCGAGTGTATTCACGAGTCACAATACATTTACATGTCCAGCATAGTCTCGAACGATTTGCAGTTATATAGACGAAAGGCCAGAAAAAGTGAAACAATTGATATTTTCTTTTCTCAAATCTCACAAATCGGTTAATTTTTCAATGACGTTTCCCAACGGAATAAATTTTCAATTTTGGGATTGAAAAAAATGAAAAGTTTCACTATGTCCACCTCCCATGTGCATATGAATGCATCGATGTGATAGTTTATATTGCTCTCGAGTCTGTTGGTACCAAGAAGAGAGAAAGACTATCGCGAATACGAATCAGTTTAGTATTCTGACCTTTACGTGGTGCAGTTCAGATGCATTATAATAACATGTATATATAGGTATATATTATGTATATATATGTTTCGATATGTATATGACAGAATACATACAAATGATAGGTACTTCTTCTATCTTTGCATGAGCATTTATCCGATTAAACAAAAAGAGTAAGCACGTGTGTATTCAAATGGAATATATGAATGTATGAATGTGTATAGGTTTGTGGAGAGGCTATAGGGGATCGATGGTAGGTACAAGAATGACAAATGGCTGTTGCACGTAAACTCGATTGGCAATAAGACGACGGTCCAGACAACGGACAATGCGCACGAACGAATATATTTGGTTTAATCCGTGTGCAGAGAGAGTGTGTAGCTCGATATGGAGCGGAAATAAATTGTTATTTTCTATTTTGGGTTGAATTTAAATGAATCGGAGAATTGATTTCTGCTGAAGAAAGATCGTTGAATGGATCGGAGTCACTCCACCGCGTAGGAATGGATTTGCACCAATTAAAATGAATGTAATTCGATTAATATATCGCTTCATTCGAATGGAACAAACAGTGACGTAATTCCAGGACTATTTCCATACAGAAACAATGAATTAATGGATAAAATGGTGCGATAAATGTTGACCACAGTCGCGATATGTATCGTGTTCGTATATATCCGAAGAATTTTTTTCTTTTTGTGCCAACGTGTATATACGGAGTTATAGCTCTTGGTATGGACATAATAAATGGAGGAAAAATCATGCTTGTTTTATAAACTCGTAGAGCGAGAAGTATGTTTATATATTTTCACGAAGAAAATCCGTGATCGAGATAGCGAGTATCTCAGTTCGAATGCATCGCTGATGCTTGCAAGCACACAGAAAATTATGCGCGCACGTATTATTCAATTTATTTATTTATTTATTTATTTGAATATACATCTCGAGAATAGAAAATGCAGGCACGAGGTGGGGTCGAATTCCACAATCGATTATCGATTTCTCGACGCAGCTATGAAGTCATAAACGAAAGCGAGTCATTTTTCGTTTCCATCAGATCCGTGAGAACGGAGCATTTGTTCATTGTCAGCGATATAACGTCATGAAACTTTATAGAAATAAAAATGCGACGATAACGATTCCTGATCTGCTGTGGACCTGGGAGGAGCCACGAGCTGTGGAAACTCTCTGACTTGGCACATGAGCACGTGATATTGTCAACAAATCTGCTAGCCAATTGCATCGATTTCATTCGATTCTGATCCCATGATTTTTCCCTTCCAGGACGTTGTACGAAAAATTTTCTATCGATAGAATTCCGTTAAATTTGCACCACACAAAGAAAATAATGATATCTAATAGCTCGTGCAATTTTAAGAGGTTTCACCATGTAGAAGTCGAGATATTTATTTATAAAAATCACAATTTTCAGTATAGTTTCTCATAAGAGCGCGTGTCGAAAGTTCCAATTTTCAACATTCAATATTTCGATTTCTAAATGATAAAGCCTCTTAGAACTTTGTATACACTTTTACGTAACATCAAATAAGCTTCATTTAGTTTTTCAAAAAAAAATCGGTCGTAAAATTTTTTCAAAATTTTGTTTATTATATAACAAATACCTCGGACAATCTTGGATTTAGAGTATGTTGTTCTTTAGTCAATTTGTAACAACTTTTTTTAATGAACTTAGCCTCGCAAACCATTTTGTATGTAAGAAAAACTGAAAACAAAAATTTAGATTTGACGGTCGCCATACAACGTCCTTAAACAATCGAAAGGATCCACGTGGAGTCGAGGGATGAGGTACGTTTGTTCGTACTGATAAGTGAATCGAACTGATTGAAATGTTGCTCGAGAAAATAAACTTGAGATGGCGAGAACGTGAAAAAAGCGAATGTAAACATCAGAAGATCGCTGCGAAGACGAACGCTCCGTTTCTCACTGTCTATGGATTGGAATGAATGAATCTCGTGCCATTCCTCGTCATCATTATCATCGAAGATATATCGTGTTTATATTCATGTATATGTGTTTGGTAAGAAAGTATAGCGAGAAAATACGTCACAGACGTCACTCCCACGTCCGTCACCGACGTCCCAATTATAACACCGAACGATTAATGCGCCAAGATTTTTACAAGTGATTAATCGTTATTGAAATTCCAATGAGAATTTATGTAAGAAAAACCGTCTTGGCGAAAGCGTAGGTACTCGTGAGTAACACATAATTATGTGCATATTCCTCCGTGTGCATCGCTCCTCGAAGTCTCTCTCATTCGTTGTTAACTTTTCAATTATTTTATGCCGAGTAATAATTATTTTTATTCAACGTCTGTGCGAATCGTTGACGCTTGTTCAACGAAATTTCCTGGTTTTGCTCTGTCTTCTTATTACAACAATGTTCAACAAAAACGCTGGCATTGTAATTTGACGATGACCGCGCGACGGATGTGCTGAAAATTACGTTTTCAATACCGAGTTAACAAACCTGAAATTCCTGCGGTAAATAATAGCATTGAACCGAAATAACCTCGCGAATAGAAAAGAAAAAAAAGAAGCGATGAAAGACGACCTGCCGCTGGCTATTAATCCGCTGACGTAATCACATTTTTTCGAACCTCGTCCCAATTAATTTCTCGCTAATCCGTTAATCAATGTTTTCCTACCAAAAAAAGCCTCAACACATCGTTTTTAATTTTCCTCCGACCGACGTTATTATTTTTTAATACACAATGAAAAAATCGGTTCGGGAAGATCTTCGAGTACGACGTTAAACTTGCTCTCGTCATCAGAAGCGCACTCAATGAAAACCGTGGGAAAAAGAGAGGAAAAACATAATTTTTTCGGTCCCGGAAATCGCCAAGCAGGATGTATATATCTTCTCGCAAAGTGTACCGTTCCGTTCTCGCGAAAAGGCACACGCGTGGCTGCCATCGAAACGTTCTTTTACCTCAACGTCCATGCTCGTCGTTTCTTTTTTTAAGGGGAACGCTCAGGTTCTGCGGAACTCGAAGAGGTGAACCGAAATTCCATTGCTGACGTATTATTTCTTCACCTACGTATATATGCGGATGTGTGTGAATATACGTGTGATTTTTGCGAAGAGAGCTCGCCTCCGTAACGCTTTGGATGAGACTGGTCGGCACTCTTCTCACCCGGATGTCTCGAAAAGGTCACGGTGATACACGTCACGCCACACTGACGATATTATATTCGTACGAATATATAATTAATTAACTACGCGACGAAGCGCTATCCGCCATCTTTGATATATTTAAATGAAAAAATACGCGCATACGTGTGTGTGAAAAGGCACATGCATATTTTGTTCCGAAATCAAATTGGACAGCAGAAAGTGACGCAGGGACGTCACCGAAACCTCGCGTCTCGCTCGTTATCCCCGAGATGATCTCTCTCGTCGTTATTTATGTCGTCTCATTAGCAGCCCCGTAGCGACGATACGACAATATTTAATTGCTCAATCTATCGGAGGCTCAAGATTCGAGATAGATCTCAGTGACGCATTCTCTTGCGACTGAGAATCTCTCTAAAATGAACGATGCACGCTGAAAATAAAATTTTGTTGAAAAATGTCGATATTTTGTTGAACATGATAATATTTTTGAATAATTTCAAAATTTTCGTAATTTTGACGGTATATTTGGTTTCTAAAGGGACTGTCAGCAAAATTAACGATTGGAACGACAAAAATTAACTTTCCGGAGAGACTTTCTAGAATATCCCTTTCTGCAATGACAACATTTTTGAGATTATTAAAAAAAAAAAACGTTTATTCGAACGTATCCAACTAAATATCGATCTTTCCCAACAAAACTTTGTTTTCAGTGCATCCACGCAATTTCCCCTGCTTTTTTCTCATTAATTATTCATCTCCTGCGACGTAATTTCCATTTTTTTCCCCCTTCGCCAAAAAAACTTTGGTGGTTACGAAAATATAATTCAATGGGCCTCAAGGATTTATAACCGGATTCCTTTTGATCGAAATCTTACTCCGGCTCACCGCTATACGAAAAGCGGAGAGTGTTAGCGAGAACAAAACTCTTTTTCGATGTAATTTCTTCCACGATCCCGAGGCGATTCGCTGTCTCTGCAACCGCCCAAAATGAAAATGCATGCCTTTCCGCATGGCCAATCGCGATGATTGGAATCTCCACGCGTTGAATCAGCCGAATCCATCGAACTGAAAAGTCGCTCCGAGTTAAATGACTGGAAAGAATTTCGAAGAACAATCTGCATACGAAATACCGGAGCATGCCTACGGTCACCACATCCTTGCACCAAAGGCAATCGATCTGCTTCAGCATCCACAGCCGACGAACCTCACACACTGCATACACACACACGTACATATTTATATTGATATCCGCGTGATAACGGTTCATAGAATGGACGAGTTTCCGAACTCTGGTCGCTGACCCCTCGAACTAATAAAAAAAAAACGTCATCGCAAATAAAAAATTATTTGCAATCGTCGTACCTGCAGCAGCCAAGAAAGAAAAAAATAGGCTAGAAAGTGTTTGTTCCATCGTAGATGTTGGAAATCGTCGTTACCGCGTCGCGTCCTATTCCTATTTCCCTTCTTCCTTAGGTCTTGAAGGCAGTATATACATTAGACACGTAGCCACCAAGCGCAAGGTGAAATGAAGCATAATATATAACATATATAGACAATATGGGCAATTCTCTCTCTCTCGCTATATAAAAGACCGAAGGTACACGCCTGTTCGGAGAAAAGGATGGCGAGGTAGATCCTCTCAAGCTGCAAACGCTTTTACACTCTCCTTTTACAGACTACTCTCTGTCTCGTCTCTCTTGCATCGCGCATGCATTTTCCTCGCAGACTCCGCTGGTGCATGCGGTCGTGAAACGGTGCTCTCTTAGCTGCGTGTGCACCTGACTCGTTGCACCCGCTTTTGCTTTATATACTTATACACACACATTGGATAGTCGTTCGTATGCATATAGGGTGTCCAGGATTCTGCTGCGTTTACGATAACCTAGAAATGCTTATGTACAGTGCGGGTTGCTGATTCGGAGGCTCGGAAACGTCGGAAAGTCGCGAGGCGGAAATATTTGGAAAACATTCGGTAGAGCAAAAGCTCGAGAACAAAGTTCTATGCTGGGGTTCGTCACACCTTGTATATACGAATGCTATATAACTATGAAGGTACGTGGATAGTAAACTGTAACCACTCGTATCTCACGTTACTTTGCCCGGCGATGGCACATTCCAGAATCCTCTCCTTCGTCCCCGTAAAGCTCAAATATATATTCGTTTTCTCGACAAGAAGATTGCTGAGAGGAAATTAATCAGTGTTTGCGAATCTTTGATTTCTGCGGACACTACGCTTGGCTAGAACACTGAAAACAAAGTTTTGTTGGGAAAGATCGATGATTTGTTGAATACGTTCGACTAAACGTTTTTTTTTTTTTTTAATAATCCCAAAAATGTTGTCATTGCAGCAAGAAATATTCTAGAAAGTCTCTCCGGAAAGCTAATTTTGTTCGTTCCAATCGTTAATTTTGCTGACAGTTCCGTTAGAAAGTAAATATACTGCCAAAATTATGGAAATTTTGAAATTATCCAAAAATATTTAGTTTAGCATGTTCAACAAAACGTTTTTCAACAAAATTTCATTTGCAGCGGATGAAACGGATTTTTTGTTCATAATAAAAGTTTTTTTAATGCTTAACATTGACAGATTAATTCTATGGAGATAAACTATTAGCTCCTGGCAAATCTATCGATCCCGAATATGTTACAATGACGAGGAATTTTTCGAGCCAAGCGGCGCGGTGGCCCTCCCCGATGATCATCGTTCTGGACGATCGTCCTTTCGATGCCAGCAGCAGCACCTGGTAGCACCACTATTCACACGCCTCGAAGATCTAGATTAGCCGGAAATATTGCCGGCCGCCTCGATCTCGACAAATGGAGCTGCGCGCGGCTATATCGTGCGAAATGTTCTCTCTTTTGCCACGGGGTTTGCTGCTGCTTTTGTTCGCAAGTTTCGCGTCGGGACCACGGAGGCTTATGCTCTTTCTCCTCGCATCCTCGCTCGTTTCTTCGCGCATGCATGGGATTAATCGACCAACTCCCATGCCACGCTACGCAGCCAAACATCTATGGGGTTTTCCATATGATTTAACGCAAGTATCTATAGCAACAAACTTGTTAACGCTCGCTCCACTGTCCGTATCCCCCGAGAAAACGAACCGGAGTGGCCGTATCCGCAAACAACGGTTTAAAAACCGTAAGTACGTGGCACACTAACTCGCTCTGTTGAGCAAAAGTTCCCGGACGTAACACCGTTGTACAGACACTGAGCATTATGCTCCCTCGGAGCATTAAAAATTGATACAAAATTCAATTGCACCGAAAACGTAAAACGAAACGACTGCGGTCCACGAAAATTTGAAACTTGGAATATAATCGAAAATAATCACATTCATTTCTATACAAATCATAAAAATGCTCATGAAAAATGATTTCAAAGTTTGCATCCTTAAAAGGCAACGAAAAATATTTTTTTTTATTCATTATTTTAAAAATCAACGCACTCCTTCCAATTTTTCTTGTAAATTAATTTTTCCAATGGCGAAAAAGACTCTCCCGTTATCGTTGACAAATATGGTACGAAAACGCTGTGCTCAGCTATAAATAATCATCAGTTTCCGCGTTGCATTTCAACTACATGCGAACTTTAACATCCTAACACGGAAGAGAAGTCTTACATTTTTTTCTATGACACTGAAGTTTCCATCGCGTTGAAATAATACCACGAAAAATATATTTTTCATTTAATATTTTGATAATCAATGCGATCGTTCCAAAATTTCTAGTAAATTCAGTTTTCCATAATCGCAAAGTAGACTGTCTCAATATCGATGATAAATACAGTTTAAAAATTTTACGCTCTGCTATAAAAAATGATGAGTTTTCGTTGCATTCCAACGATGCAAACTTCAACATCGTTTTTTTCTTTCGTGTTTCATTCCGCGCAGAATTCCTTTTGGATCACAAGACATGCGAGTTTAATTTTTGAATGTGTGTGTGGAAAATATAAAATATAAAATCACATTGGCGCACCGGAACAATCGTGTAACTTGTGTATCGAAAAAGGATATCCCTATTAGCGTCACCTTATACGGTACGAGGCTGCGTAATACGTGTACAACAGTTATGTAATTATTAAACTCTGCCGTGTAACAAGTACGAGAATGGCGCAATCCGTCCGTCTATGTTGCCTACGCAAAAATATGTGCCAGCCGTTCCACGTTGTTATTTTATGCAACAAATCGAGAAAACAAAATTCTGCAAAATTTATTAAAAGCCAAAAAAACTCTCGAGGAATTTCCAGAGTGAATCCTTTTTTGGTTTCCGAAGGGAAATGGAGCTTGAGTTGTTTTGTAAATCAAGGATTTTGGGATTTTCGTTGTTGCGGTAATAACAATAAACTTTTGCCATCACGCAACAAAATGGATTACTTTTCGCATATGCAGAGAGAGATTCTAAAAATATCACGGGTTTACTAAACGCGTCTGTCCTCGTAAATCGGGTGGCCGGTAAATCACTTACTCGCGATTGCAAAGGTCGAGTACGATAAGAGGTCTCTCGCGGTTTATGCTCGAGTAATTGCACACTTCTCGATCGTAATGTACAGATATACCAATTTGCAATGGATTCAGACGTCTTCGAGGCGCGTGTACTTTGGCCCGAGGTCTCTCTGCAAACGATGAATAACACACACGCGAACCTCGACTCGACACTTGAGCCTGATCGTCTTTGGTATTCCCCGCAAAAAACCTTGACTTCGCGACATAGTGGTTAAGAAAACAAAACATAAATAAAATTTTCATTTTCCATCGCCTTTCCTTATTTTTCGCCAAATTTTCTTAATACATTTCGATTTCCAATTTCGACTTATTTTCCTGCCAAAATTCAAGCTTTTCTCAATCATTTTTCCGAGTTGCGAATGTTCCGAATGACATGTGCGCGATCGTGCAAATTCAGAGTTGATTAAAATCGAGAAATCACCTTTTTTGACCTCTAATCTTATTTTTGATCCTGAATACGCAAAAAAAATATTCGCCGTTTCGAATATGAAATAACAGGAAAAAAAAAGTATATTTGCGTTTCAATGTGATTATTTCGAACATCGTTTCTCACGATTTATTAACGTGAATATAAAATATTCCGCGCGGTTTCTGAAGCCGCCAGTAAATGGGAAAAGCCCCGGCGGCTATGTACGCACAAGAGTCTCCGCGTGTACCATTTACGCACGTTTTATATACGTAAAACTTGTACCTGCGCGACTTTCTACG